>JBAMJR010000116.1:0-407500 GCA_038501785.1 Myoxocephalus aenaeus
TCTGAAAATGATTATGTTGCTCATGACTGAAAACAATGGCTGTACAATTTGTTTTGGTGCAGCTCTGACGCAGCTGTCCAAGCCAACATGAGGCTGACCGACATAGTTTAGTAAACACTGCAGGAGTTGCAATCAACTTCCTACCGTTACAGAGTCTCTCTAACTTGAGGCCATGATTCTCTCCACAGAAAACGATAAAAACAAGTTAATTCTGAATGATAACGTCCGTTAGAAAGTTAAACTCCATCTCCAGCGTGTGTTATTCCGTTTGACAGTAAATCATAACCAACCCGAGTTTCCCTTATTGCACAAACTCCTATCGGGTGGGGGTGGGGTGTTGTTTGTGGTCTAATGCATGTCTAATAGGGGGGTCCTTGACGTGAAAATGTTTGGGAACCCCCCCTTAGCTGATATAAGCTGCGGCCATTCACGGTAGGCCTATAGGCTGAGCCACCAGTCTAAGTGAGTAGAAACAATGCAGGAAGGAGAAACAGATGAATGTGCTCGTTTAGTTTACGGGTTGTTTGATGAAGGAGTATTGGCCAAAGTGTTGTTCCTCTCCGCGGGACCCTCGGTGACAGTTTGAGCCGGTCCTCTCAGCTCATTATCTCGCCGGCCCACTGAGGGCCCCATTCAAGCCGGCAGTCCCACTCTCTCCCCCCCTTCCTCTTTCCCTCTCTCTCCCCCCCTTCCTCTTTCCCTCTCTCTCCCTCCCTGCCTCCTCTCTCTCTCTCTCTCCCTCTCTCTCTCTCTCTCTCTCTCTCTCTCTCTCTCTCTCTGGCAGAGTCGTTTGTCTACTCATTGAACCCATAGTCAGGAATGCGATGGTTGTTAGGGAGCCCTCTTTCACCTCCGAAGTGTTTTATTGATGAGCTCTGACTTCTCCTACTTTTTCACATGTCAAAGAAAGTCAAGTGTAGGCCTCCATGACTTCATTTCAAGGCCCCCATCCCCAAAAAAAATGATGTCCCCTCCCCCTGCTTATGCCTGTCCCTGCACTCTCTCACTCTCTCTTTACCCTTTCATGCACCCCCTTTTCTGCTTTAGTTTGGCTTCCACGTCCATACAACCCTCATTCTCTTCCCTTCGGGTTTCCTCCTTTTGGAGTAAGCGACGGGGCTCCTCAGAGCTGAGACTGGTGCTGCCCAGAGCTCCGGGTGTATGCTCACACACGGGCGCAGAGGGGTTGCTTTTGGGTGCGTTGAGGTGTGCGTTAATAGCCAGTCATTCAACCAGCGCAGTTTGGGAGCGTGTGGCCATGGCTGCACAGTCATTTGCTTTACTTTATTTACGCGTGCTATTTGCTGTCAGGTCGGAGGAGTGACGTTGCCGTGCCTCGCAAATGTGTCCATAAAAAGCAGCGGAGCTTGCCTAAAGGCTGCGCTCTTTACGCATGGTGTCCTTGTTGACAGGAAGGGTACGGCTATTCAGGGCGAGGTGATACCCAAAAGAATCAACAAAAGCACGTGGTGGACATTTTTGATCGTCTTTAGGGAGTGGAGCTCGTGCCTTTTTTTTTTTTAAAGCAAAATATTTTAAAAGTTCAAATTCCTTTTTTAGAGCAATAAATTAAAGTGTTAACGATGACTGAAGTATGTAAATGATTAAACATTTGACAAGTGGATGCTGAATCCCCCCCCCCCCCCCCCCATCACACACACACACACACGCACGCACGCACGCACACACACACACACACACACACACACACACACACACACACACACACACACACACACACACACACACACACACACAACATTACATTGTTCAACATGTATCCCAACTTTTCAACATAATCTCATAATTACAATCAGAATCAGAATCAGCTTTCCAGTGTCTATATATAACATTAATTGAATATGTACAGCATCGGCTGCTTCATAAAAAGTGAGCTGCAGCTCTTGGTCATTTCCATGTAGTGTTATGAGCTCCAGCTCACGTGTGCTGCTGCTGCACTACTTCCCGTCCCCCTCGCAGCTCTAGTTAGCCTGCGGTTGGAGCTGAAGAATAGAGCCTTCCGACCAATGGGCATTTCCGAGGCAGTTGCTTTGCAATAGGGCAATATTCAGCAAGTGAGCGCAGGATATTTGCATGCGTGGGCTGATTAGTGGGTTGGGAAGACGAGATTCTCTCTCCCTCTCCCTCTCCCCCTCTCGCGCTGTGACTCGGCCCCGTTTCCCGCTTTTGCTGTGGTGCAGGGGGAAGTGTTTATGTGGGGGATGATGACAGAGGTCGGGTCGCGCTAATGGGCCAGTGAAGAGCGGCGGAGGGAGGAGAGGCGAGGCGCGCACAGCGGACCAGGAACACATAGGCCTACATTAATACACTTGTTCCATCGCTAATCAGCATAGGTGTGTTCATTTTCTCACCCCCACCTCCTCCTTCCACCACCACTATTCTCCCTCCCTTCTTCCCTCCTCCCCCCTCTCTCTCTTTCTCTTCCCCACTCTCTCTCTTTCTGACTCTCTCATTCGCTCTCTCACACGCCAGCGCACATCCTCGCCCAACTCCGTGCGTCCTGACATCTGAGTTCACTGTCAATCTCTGTCCCCTTCGCAGGGATATCCCCTCCGTCTCCGCCGAAGACCACTGGAAACTAATTTTTCCTCTTCTAAACTTCCCGAGAGAGACTGATCCTGGTCGGCTTTTTTTTTTTTTTGTTGCTCGTTCTGTGGCGTGGAGAACTAGGCTGTAGCCTGTAGTTTACCAAGGACTTTGACAACGACGCAAGATGCCACAAAAAGGTAAGATCCTGACTTAAAGTTTGTCTGTGTTGTTCAATTATGGAAGCTTATTCTTATTCTCATTATTCTTATTCTAATTATTCTTATTATTTTTCTCATTATTACAATTATTATTAAATATTATTATTATTATTATTATTAATAAATATTATTATTATTATTACTATTATAGGTTATTTATTCCCGGCTGTAGATCGAGGTGTCTTCTCGCTTGGACTGTGCAGCCTGTCTTCTGACTGGACTCTCAAAAGTGCGAACAGCCTTTAGCGCCTCTGTCTGTTTTATCTGCTGGATTTTGTTGGTGTGTTTAGGCCTACGGATAGCTTACCGCTTATTTATGACAGTAAAGAGTAAAAAGTCACGTTGGGCCAGGACAGTGATCATCGTGGAGAATGGGGCGCAATGACCCGTTGAGGAAAGGTGTCAGATTGATTCATGCAGGCGAGTCACCCAAGCGCCTTCTACAAAAAAAAAGCTCCATGGAGCACTTGGGGAAGAGGTCCGTTTTAGCGTGTTTGTGTACATCTTTCTGCTTTTTATAAGCTGATTCCCTTAATGACAGCGAGTTAAACTACTTTTACATTTTAGCAGTTGGGCTGAGTAGTATGTACAGTAGTCAGACACCACCGTTGACAGGCCTATCAGACAAAATAATAGTAAATCATGTTATAAATAATATAAACCATATAATACAACACAACGTGTGTATACACATTTCTGCTTTTAAACCATTTTGTCAAAACAGACAAATTAGTAAAATAAAACCGGAGTATTAATGTACTTAATGTAATCAGCATCTTTATATTGCAATTTTGAAGATAAATTCTGCATAATTCAGCCTAAAAATTGGCCTAATATATATTTTTAAAAGACTGATGAAAGAAACACATTAGGCCTTAATAAGAGGGCTTAATAATTGTGTTATTGTTGAGATTAAACATGTTGGGGATATGTATGCTAAAAACTAATTGACTAAATATGTGTAATATTTAACATATTTTTTTAAGTAATGTACTATTCTCTGTTAGCCTGCTATACACCAGGGCCATTGTAGTCAAGGCCCACATGCACTATTTCTGCATATTAATGTTGTGAGCGCGGCCAGAATAAGCATTTTGAATTAAAACATTGTTGTTCCGGATTACTAAAGGAAAAGAAATGCAGATTAGATCGTAGTTAACCTCGGGAACAACAACGTTTGAGCTTTCGACCTTAAATAAATGATTAACTTGGACCTTACAGGGCTAAAAGCTACTGACTACAGAGCATTTTCAGGCTGGTCAGGCTGTTTTTGTATTTATTATTATTAGTCCACTTTAACTTTGACATGACATCATGCCAACAACAAGAAGTATCTGCATTAGTTAGCGGTTGTTTTGGTAATGAGAGGTTATGCTAAACAGGCTAACTGCGGCTATGTGGCCCAGTGTGATGGAATCTGAATTTGATTAATGCAGCCTATTTGTTAAACATGAAAGAAAGCTACAATATAAATGCAATGGCGGCCCCTCCGTGCATCCCACAAACTAGCCCTGGACTAAACACAGTAGTCTGTTATAGGCGTCGCTATCAGGACACTTTGCTGCACACAACACAACTTCACATGGAGGGAGAAAACCAAAACGTCAGACTTCTCCCTCCCTGGCCCCCTTTTTATCTGTCCTCCAGTCAATAGCTTCTTTAATGCATTTGTCTTTTCCAATTTAGCGCCCTACTGCGCTGTTGTGTCTGTAAACCCGCTTTACAACCCGCACCAGCAGCACAACATAACCACCAAATATTGGTTACAAGATTTAAAAAAAATGTTTTCTAGAAAAGCAGGGCCAACAAAACTCACATTCACGCTCTGGCGGCACCGGGGTCACGATCGTGTGTATGTGTGTGTGTGTGTGTGTGTGTGTGTGTGTGTGTGTGTGTGTGTGTGTGTGTGTGTGTGTGTGTGTGTGTGTGTGTGTGTGTGAGAGAGAGAGAGAGAGAGAGAGAGTGTGTGTGCGTGTGTGTGTGTGTGTGTGTGCGTGCGTGCGTGCGTGCGTGCGTGCGTGCGTGTGTGTTTATGAATGGTCCCGGAGGGGGTGGATGCATGCCTCCGGCTCTTTGTATTAATCTGAACTTGTTGGTGTGTTTAGTGGGGAAGCTGTGTGTTTCTAGTCGCGGAGGCCGAGTTTTTGCCCCGGGTTTGAGGTATACGAGGCAGGAAAGGGGGTGCATTGTTGCGAGGCTTTGTACACCAGCTTTGTACCCCCTCCTGGTCTGGACTTTTGCAGTGCAGTGAGGCGAAGCAGACAACGTGTGTCACTGTACAGTTTCTACGACAGACTCCCTCACAGGAGGAATATCAAGTTTATAAGGCAATGAGGAAATAAATAGTGCCGTAAAAGTTATTGGCCCAATTTAATTTATTTTTGACAAGCTGTCTGAAATAGGCCTTACAGAGAGATGTTCAAGTAATTTTGTTCTGCGTCCATTTTCTTTTATCTGCTTGGCAGCAACATTGAGGTTAATTGTAAATGTAGGCCACAAATAAAGATACATACGTGCATCAGTATAGCTGTGGCTGTGCTAATGTGTTGTTTTGCTTTGTCCTATAGGGAGACATTAAGTAGTGAAAACGGCAGATGATTGACTAAATTGTTATAGAGGACAGTCAACTCTGTTTCCAGGCAAGTTTAATTAAAATACATACATACACTGAGGATGTGAATATTCTTTATGCATCAATAATGTTTTAAGCACAAAGATCCGCAGACATTCTAATCGAACGATGAGATGAGAAACTTAATTTATTTAAAAAAAAAAATGTTGCAAATAATTTGACAGTGAAAAGGAAGATGTGTACATGATGCTAACGAGCTTTGTCTTTTTCTTGTGACGCGTAGAATACCACAGCCAAGCCACGTGGGAGTCTGGTGTAGCCTCAATGATGCAGAACAGTAAGTTGTTTTCATATATATTTTTGTTTTTGAAAGTTTTGATTACAGCCGCAAGTTATAATGTGGTTGCATGGAAGCAACACCCACTGACAATATGCACTGTTTGTTGTAGCGCAATAACTTTAGGAACACTTTAAAGGAAAGGAAATGTGCAGGCATACATTTGCATGACTATGAGGTGCAGGGGCGAAATATTCTCAGTTATTTGATGGCCGTTTCATTGCTGTTAATTTATTTTTTGCAATGATAGGTAGAGAAGTTATTATTGAACAAGTTAATCACACGTCGTCCTGCTCCAGAGAGAGAGAGAGAGAGAGAGAGAGAGAGAGAGAGAGAGAGAGAGAGAGAGAGAGGGGAAATAGAGGGGGTTGGGTTGAGATGGAGATTTTTGTTTCTGCTTGAGTTGGTATTAAATAATTGCACAGCCGTCTGCATTAGCGTTAGAGCTGGCTGCCAGGCTGCATACAAGATTAGCTGCGTAGAGAAGAGCCCTGCATGAAACATGAGGAATAGCAATAATGTCTTATGTAGATTAGTCCATATTCTTCACGGACAGACAGCATGAACTAGAAAGAAAATGCTCATATTACAACCCCAGTCTTCACTGTTAGAGGCAGGCTGAACTATCAGCGAAAGATAAATATTAACCATATTGTCGTGGGTGCTATAATAATAAAACATGGTACATGAAGTTGCTTATGGCCTCTGTGTTTAAAGTGGCCTATATATGAGTTGAATATCTGTCTTATTCCTGGTGTGTGTTGAAACAAAAAAGGATAAACATGAAACATTTTCTCTCTTGCTGCTGGACAAGAGGTGTATGACATCTGTGATGAAGGTGTGTGCGATGATTTTATTATATTATTCTCCATATACCTTGATGACGTGTCTGTGCTGTAATCTGTGCGCATTAGTATATATATATATATCTATATATATTTTTAAAAAAAAGTTTGAATCCAATGTTGGACATCATGATTGTTTGATGTGGGGAGAAGTGTGATAATTAAAGTGACCCGTGATAAAAACAAAAAAATATATATATATTTTTTTACAAACTGCTGGCATTAGCGTCGTATTTTATAGGTACAGATATTTTTTGTTTGCCAGTGTTTCATTCTAGAGATGATGGCGCCTTATAAACGCATGTACACAGTGCTGCTGCTTTGCAGCGGATTGATGATAATGGGATGCTCCCCTGGCTTGGCGTGTGATGTCTGGTGCGAATTGCCGAGGAGATATCATTGGGCCCGGCCCTTTGGGTTGTCTAAAGGTCGCGACGGCCTCGGTGGCTTTTGTGCTAATAACTCCTGGGTGTATATGGTGGGGAGCGTCCAAATTGACACCATATGTTTTCCTATTAGTCGACTTGCAATAGAATACAAGGCGCATAATCAGCGCCAGCGGGCGAGATCGACTCTGGGCCCTTGAGGGAATTGTGCCATGATTAAGACTTAACCTTAGGAGAGTTACATGTTTATGTGATGTCCTTATCTGACGGGTTTATCGATCCAGAGGATTTATATGATAGCTATAAATCAGAGGAGACGGAGCAGCTCTGGAGAACCCGCAGAGCAGGACTGCTATGCGGGTAGGCCAATTTCAACGTAAGAAGTCTATTAATTCCACTTAATCCTGGAATTACCAAAGAGCAGGAGGGATGATAATGGATTAACTATCAATCAGATCCATGCTGGAAGATTATTACACATAGCGGCCAACGGGGATATGTTACTCCTTTAAACAGGTTTATTTTCACAGGCCCCCTTTGCTCATTTATATACAATTAAGTCTGCAGTTTAAAGCAGAGTCCTGTGACATATTTCAGAGTAAAGACGCCTACCGATTGCACACAACAGGAATGCAGTAGCTGTGAGCATTTGTTGTCAAATACAAACAAGGAGGGGAAAGAGCTGCATGTCACTTTTAATATGTTAAGAATCCAGGCGCGCCCTCGTTGCTGTGACCGCGCGCAGCCCCTGGCCACCTTAAAACGAAGTCTCCCTCGGAGGGTAAACGAGTAGCGTCCAATTTTGCCTGAGTGATATCCAAATGCAGACAGAAAGGGTCGTTTTATCATGCTACTATTTGTCGTGACGATGCGATTTTCAAAAGCAGAGCGGTGTCATAAAGTGACATGCCTGCCACAAGTGCTCCAACTGATCTTTTCAATTAGCCTCCCATGCATGATCCGAGGCGACTTCCGCCTATTTCCAGAAATTAAGCTCAAACTTGACGTGCAGCTAGCTTTATTTTAAAGACAAATGTCAGGCAGGCTCATCATATTTTCCCCCTCTTCTATATTTGGAGCTTATTTATTGCTAAGGAGCCTCTGCTCCCGGAGTCAATGTACCGGGCGGCAGCGCAGGGGAAGGGAGCGGAGACGCAGAGAGCAGCGCAGGCACTCCGGGGAGCCAGCTCTCCCATTTGGCTTCAGGTTTGCCGCTTTATTCTGCTTTACCATGGCATCATTTAGGAATCATTTTCAAAAAGCAATCTTTTTGTAGACAATAACCAATGATAAAAAGGCTATTTTAGAGCTAGATTCCTATGTGGTGTCGGTCTTATTTATGCGTAATTATTGTGTGTTTAGAAGGACTATCGTCGACAGAACTTCTCGATTTAAAGTCACTTTCCAGAAAGCGATTCCTTTGAATTAAAGCTAATTTAATAGATTATTTCAATTTGAGTATTTTCTGTGATTGTCGGTGTTGCTGGTTATTATTTCGAGGATAGTTTTGGAGTGAGGTGCAGGTGTTGGTGATGCGCAGCTGTACATGAAGGGATGGATAACAATGCGACTGTTTTAATACTGACATTTGCCGGTTTGATAAAAGGTTGCTTTTTTTTTCGGGGCTAAAGACCGACTGGGTTGTTAATTTATTATTGAGAAAAAAAAAACTCTATTGAGATGGTTTGGTTGATGCGATGCTATTGTCGTGTAATCCTTGTTCTGCATGTGTTACTGAATAGCTGCGCAATGCTTGTGACTATACCGAGCGGGTTAAAAGTTTATTAAAACTATTGTTTGATCAGCGCGCTTTGATTTTAAACACTTTATTCAACCACATGGCAATTCATTTTGAAGTGAACTGTCTGTATTTCCGTATGCTGTCTTCGTGTTTAATCTTTAACTCTGCTATCCTAAGCGCGTATCCCATTCTCCTCTCCATTAAAATAAACTAATTTGCGTTATCACATATGTTTTAATTATCGTTATTTTACGATGTGCTGACTGCGATGCCTTTGTCTCCATGTAGGTCACAGTGGCGTAAACCAGCTTGGTGGTGTGTTTGTTAATGGTAGACCGCTGCCGGATTCCACCAGGCAGAAAATAGTTGAACTCGCTCACAGTGGCGCTCGACCCTGCGACATCTCCAGGATACTGCAGGTGACAGCCACACTCCTTCTTCAACACAAAACAGGTTTCATGCAGAATTTGTTTTCAATGGATGCAAACTGATTTTTTTTTTTTTTTAAACAATGAAGCAAAAATATGAAAGACATAACGGTATGGCTTCCCCTTAAAATCCACGTTTCCTGTAGCCTAAATGTTGCAATTTAAGATAGTATTTAAATCAGTCAAATTAATTTACTAGTTACATCATTCCGTTTACTGGAAATGTAATAAGGCCGAGAAAAAGGAAAGTAATCTGCCTGCTCTTATAAAGAATACATCTAATGCCTAATATACCATTGAAGGCATATTTTTTGTGTTTATAGACCCATGATGAAGTCCAAGTGCTGGACAGTGAAAAGGTGATAATTATTTGACGTCATCTTAGAAATTCCGCTAATAGTCGTAAATAATGTATGTGAATTGTGTCTTTTGTTTTCTATACAGGTATCCAACGGCTGTGTGAGCAAGATCCTGGGCCGGTATTATGAAACTGGCTCCATAAGACCGAGAGCAATAGGCGGCAGCAAGCCCAGGGTTGCCACTCCAGAGGTGGTCGCGAAAATCGCGCAGTACAAGCGGGAGTGTCCGTCTATCTTTGCGTGGGAGATCCGTGACCGACTTCTGTCGGAGGGGGTCTGCACCAACGACAACATACCCAGTGTAAGTGTAAGTGTGCGTGTGTGTAAGTTATGTGCATGATTTAATTTGCCACATGAAATGACATTTTTTTTTCTCATGCAGTGGAGGAAAAGGAGATGGGCAACCAACCATTCAGTCTTATTAAATAGAAAGTGTGGCGCGCGCATTACTGCATGTGTGATCATCCAAACATACAATCAATTAGAAGGAGCGCGCTTTGCAGGAACATCTTCCTGTGCGTGTGCGTGTGCGTGTGCGTATGTGTGTGTGTGTGTGTGTGGGTGTGGGGGGGGGGGGGGGGGGTCACATCTTTTGAACCCGCATATAGAAACACACTGATAGATACGGGGCTCCATCTAATCTTTACCTTTATCATATGTAATTTGTCATTCAGGTGTCATCGATAAACAGAGTCCTCCGCAACCTGGCTAGTGAAAAGCAACAGATGGGCGCAGATGGCATGTATGACAAGCTGAGAATGCTCAACGGTCAGACAGGAACTTGGGGGACCCGGCCCGGCTGGTACCCCGGAACATCAGTGCCAGGGCAGCCCAACCCAGGTGAGCCTCATTATCACACAGTGGCATTAGAGACACCTTGACGCGTGCATTGTAAGGGCGGGTACAGCCGGGCGGTTTGATTTCTGAGGCTCAGTGACATTTAAACATATTGCCTTGCCTAGTGTTTGATGGATACATTAGGATGTATGTGAACTCCACAGAGGTCACCATACATGATCACGTTTGAATATGAATAGTTTTACAGCTTACTATTCCAGTGGTTTCGGTCCACGGCTCTGTTTGCGGGAAGGTATTGCACATGCGTTGATGCCCTGAACAAGACCCCCAATTAAGACTAGTCGATTAGAGCAAGCCATAGGTCATGCATGCAGTCTGAATGCTTCCACTGTCCCAGACATGGATGTGCGTGACAGCGGCTTGTCCTTTCAGCAGCGGTGTCCACCCAACAGCCTGCATTTTCCTCCCCTCCTGATGGGGAGGCAGAGCCGGGGAGCTGTGTGCGGGGATATTAGTACAAAGGAATGTTTTCCTTCACACGCAATGATTGGCTATGGGAACGGGCCGCACTACGTGTAATTGCTCATTAAAGAGGGCTTTGTCTCTCATTATGGCAACATGCAGGAGTGTGGAGATGGTAAGGCTGCTGTGGAAATGTTCCACTTCAGAGAGTTTTCTGTCGGCCTACTGCAGGCCAAACACTGAGCACATTTTATTATAGAAACACACCTGTTTACGCTTCATTTTCTATTTATTCTAATTTGATAGTTTTACGGATAAAGTATTGCGATTAATTAATATGCATCAGAATTGGGAAATACAAGTGCTGAAATTCAGTCGTTGTAAATAATAATTAGCATTTGTTTGATGACCATTTGGACACGTGGAGCTGTTATCAAAAAACAGCAACGCGGAAAAGATAACAGCGAAATTATCAACTTTATTTTGGAATAATAATAATAACATTATTATTGTAATAAGCCTATTGTTGTTGTTGTTCATATTATTATACATAACAGTAATATGCTACTTATTTAGTTTTGTATTGTTGTTGGTATAGCATATCATAGCACGTTACATCCATTATTAATCATTCTTAATAAAGATGATGATTTATAATAATTATGAAACCACAAGAAATATTAATACAAAATTATTATTATTATTTAATAACTAACAAGTTATTTATCTATTTACTTATTTTAATTCAATGACTATTTAAGCAAAGCCTGTTGTCTCAGGGGAACGAAAATATGTTTTCCATCCCACCGCCGAGTCAGCAGCTATAAAGGCGACATGGAGAGTGACAGGGCCCCAAAAGAAGACAACTCTATCCAAAGAGGAACGAATAAAAACTCCTTACCGATTTTGTCTTTTATCTCTTTCTCATTCCCATTCGCAGGCTATATGGCTCTAAATCCCGTCTATAGGATTTAGTCTCTCACTTTCTCTTTCAGTTCTAAGCGGTTTCTCAAGAGTGTTTTGATCCAGTCTCAGCAGCTGAAAGGTGCCGCAATTGGTTCGGTATCTCTTTTTTGCTGCTTTTCCGCCTGACTGGCTCAGACATCGTGATACTAAAGAATGAGTTTATTTCCCAGCGCTTTTATAAAGAAAACAAATCCCATCCTAGCGTCAGTGGGTCTGGCAGAAGGATAATAGCTGCACATTCACTCCTTTTTATGGATTATCCAGTGAAGAAACAAATAGCGTGGATACAAACTATTGGCCTATAGAAGAATACTTTTGTCTATTTGTAGCGAGGGAAATTGTCAAGAAACATGTCGCATCAGGTTTTCAAGTGAACCAAGACTTTCACATTTAGACACACTAAATATATGTTCAGGGCAACAGCAAGCATGCACAACTGCTCGTGAGCAAACCTGCAACTTGCTTGAACTCACATGATGGAAAGCTGTTTTAAAAAAAAAAATTTTTTTATAATATCTAACTGCTGCATTTTTCACACAAGAGAAAAGAAAGTTTGCACACCTTAATAACTTCAATTTGTGGGTGTCCCCACACGTTTGCTTTTAAAGGGCACAGAAGCTTAATGCATGGTTGCACCTGTTCCTACCTCGTGTCCATGAGCAAGGCAATACTCTAAAACTATGCATGCTAATCTGGTTGAAAACATGAACAAAATCGGCATACAACAAGCTGGATTCTCCTGCATGAGTTCAACCCACGGCTCCAGACAAACCTCCGTGAGATATTACATAAACCACTCTTATCGACGCACCCCTGCTTACTTTCGCATTAACTTCTCGGTGTGATAATGATGTCCAACAACAAGACAGACATTAGTCGATAAGCCTCGCCCTGCAACTGAAGGGGCAGTGAATAGATTGGCCTTATTTTGGTTGTTCAGGGGGTTGCATGCTCTCTCCTCACTCATTTGTTTCCAATTGAAGACAGAAATCCTGACTGGCGTGTAGCTGGCCGGGGGACGTGATTAATGATGGTAGTGGATAAGGGTTAACACACTGGACTCAAAGCTCTGTTGACTGGGATCCTCGTGCGCACAATGCCAAAGTACTATAGCTTGTGCGCCTCCAGAGAGAGAGGATCCTTTTGTCATCTCCTCCAATAGCCCCCCTCCCATATATTACACCCACCGAGGGCTCACTGCTCGTCCCTGGCTGTGTCCATAGTTTAATGGTTTCCCTTACTCCTGAAGGCATTGTATCATTCTGAAAAGCGTCTTCTCCTATTCAAAAGTTGGTGGTCACCTCAATGGCTATACCAACGCCCATATGGGAACGACCATTGAGGCATTGCTCTGCCTTAAAAAAAAGGGGGCTAGAGAGTTTGGGGTTTTAATACATTTCATAGGTCTGAAAAGAGGCTCGCCACATCTTGTCACATTTCTCTTAACCTTTTGAGAACACACGCCATTGTTGGGAGGCGATAAGTACGCAGAGCCTTTCCCTCGCCAGCCTGTTTTTCCCACAATATTTTATAAACAGTTTAACCACGAAGCCTTTTTTATATTGTTCCCTTTCCACGCAGTCAGTCGTCTGTAATCTGGCAGCATTAGGAAGCAACTGCAATGATTCCTCTGATTTTGAATTTAATCAACCGTGATAGAGGCTTTAATTAATGATGTTGCACCGCGGTCTGTACAATTAGCTGCAGGCCGATACAACACGCGACTCGAGAATTCATTATTCAATTAGCTTAATTGAATGTATATTTCCTTCATATGCTTTTTTTGCAGACGGCTGCCCACAACCAGACGGCGCAGGAGAAAACACAAACTCCATCAGCTCGAATGGGGAGGATTCAGAGGAGACACAGATGCGACTGCAGCTCAAGAGGAAGCTACAGAGAAACCGCACGTCCTTCACTCAGGAGCAGATTGAAGCACTGGAAAAAGGTTCGAGCAAGCAGTGAATCATTTAAACATGTATATCCGCCATTTTTTATTTATTAATTGACAAAAATGGCATCGTTTTGTAAACAAAAATGCACACGGTCCTGTTTGTCTGAAGGTATATGTTAGTTAGGATAGCGTCATGTTAATGTTTTATTCAGAAATAAAACAAATTATAATAATATAATCTAATATCTGTCAGACATGGCACATAGCTTAGTCCATAGTTTTGGATACGCCACTGGCATACACATATTAAAAACAGCCCTGCAATAATTAAATTACCATAGTCCCAATAATGTATTCCTGATATACTAACAATGTTGTTGTGGGGTTTCTTGCATTATAGAATTTGAAAGAACTCATTATCCAGATGTTTTCGCGCGCGAGAGACTAGCAGCGAAAATCGACTTGCCCGAAGCAAGAATACAAGTAAGTGATCATAACTTTATTTTTTTAATTTTTTTAATTTACAACGGATATATGAAAGGTTTCAAAGATAATGACGATGAAAGGGAAACTAATAGGCAACTTTCGTTGCAGGTATGGTTCTCAAATAGAAGAGCAAAGTGGAGGCGAGAGGAGAAGCTGCGGAACCAGCGCCGCCAGGCCAACAACTCCTCCAGTCACATTCCCATCAGCAGCAGCTTTAGCACCAGCGTCTACCAGGCCATCCCACAGCCCACTACACCGGGTAGGTCCAGCACAGCTGGGGTGCAGGATAACCACATCCCTTCAAATACTATTACAATGTGATATTAAAGAAAGCGCCAACTTTTGTTGTAATGTGCGTAAAAGCCATTTACATGTCGATGGTTTCGGGTCATGTAACAGGATCCATGTTCAATATTACTAAATAGTAATTATATGCGACAGCCTGCGGATTAATATAAAAGGGAGAAGAAGAAGAAAAAGGCCTCAAAGGCTGTGCGCTCTAGTTCACTTAAAAAGCACCGGTGGTTTCCTTTTGATGGATGATTGAGCAAAACTCCTCAGCTGACTTATATATCTGCGTAATTACCGAATCAGGCACGAGGGCACACCGGCAGAGCTGAAGCGCATGCTCACAAGTCAATCACCTGAGACACACGCTGTACAGGACTTGTCCGGACCCATCAGTCCGTCAAACAAGGCGTCACCTCACGCACGCATACTTAGCGCTAATGAGACGGTCGCTCACATCGGAGGACTGTTTGTGATTTCCGCGGGTTTTAAACACTTTTTCCCCTTTCATTCACAGTGTCTTTCGGCTCGGGGTCCATGCTGGGTAGACCGGACTCTGCTCTGGCGAACACCTACAGTGCGCTGCCCCCCATGCCCAGCTTCACCATGGCAAACAGTCTACCTATGCAAGTAAGTACCAGAACGACGTCAATCATGTTTAAAGATAAACCTATTATGTGATATTTTATGACGATTGATGTGATTGTAAGAGTGGTATCAAACACACCATGAGTAATTTAAATTGTGTTTCCTGGCCAAACCACAAAAAAAAAAAAAAAAAAAAAAATACTTCTCAGAACCAAAAAGTATACATTTAATTAAATCAAGCCACATCTGCCTTACAGTATTACAGCCTACAACTATGGTTGGCTAAGCTAATGTAACATTCTCTCCCCCTATCTATAGCCCAGCCAGACCTCCTCTTATTCCTGCATGCTGCCTACCAGTCCGCCTGTGAACGGGCGGAGCTACGACACATACACGCCCCCTCATATGCAGGCACATATGAACAGCCAATCAATGACCGCTTCTGGTACCACCTCAACAGGTAGGCAGACAGTTCATTGTTTACCAACATGCTTGGGAATTAATCATAACAAACAGTGCACTCTTTGAAACATCTGCCACCTTTACTGTAAATAAGGGGGTACTATAGCCATCTTTGATTCATGACCTGTTGCAGCAACTTACCTTTTCCTTTCCGTCTATTTGAGAAACTTCATGGTTTAAACGGATCAATATTTCTACATTCCATATAATTTTCCTTCTGCAGTTGCATGAAGCTCATTTCAGTGGCGCTCTACGCCATCATGTCAATCCCATACTCCAGCCCATAGTTTAGTTCCACCCCATTAGGATGCTTTTACTGAGAGACATATATACCAGTTATAGTCATGAAGAGTTAATCATGCATAGCCACATTTCCTCTGTGCTAAATTGCTAATTAATTTGATTCATTTGCTGTTCTACTCTCTCTGTTTAAATGCCATTGCCAAAGCCTCAATTTATCGAGCTTGCAAGCCTTTTACTGTGCAACCATGTGCAGAGCATTGTGACTCACTGCAGCTCCACTGCTACCTATTTGCAAGAGTTTAAAGCACAATGCTCGGTGATATGAGCCTAACTAGTGTTAGCTGTCACACTAACTGTGCATGGTGTATCAACTCATCTAATTTAGCATGGTGACTTCTGGGGATTCTTCTTCTCATTTTTTTTTTACTGACATCTTCTCTTTTTGTCTCTGCAGGACTCATCTCTCCTGGAGTGTCTGTCCCTGTCCAAGTCCCAGGGGGCGAGCCTGACATGTCTCAGTACTGGTCAAGACTACAGTAGAGAGAAGAGCTACTTCACCCTGTAACCACCCACTCCACCATCGCCCTCCGGCAGTGCTCCTCACACATACACGGCACAGAAGAGTAAAGAAGGCGAGAGAGGGTTGTGAAGAGGCAAAGAACATGAGAGGAGAAAAGAAAGAGAGAGACTCTGGGAGAGCCTTGGGACATCTGGGCTCTATTTTTCCAGTGGGACTGTGTGCTGTTCTGTAGCTCTAGGCACATTCAAACGAGGATTTGGAAGAGAGAACAACGAAGGAAAGTCGGGAAGAAAATGGACCTCTGTAAAGTGCCCGGTGTAAAATTTTTATGGAACAAAAACTTATCTGTTTTTTTTTCTATTTCCAACTTCAGTCATTGTTTCCTTTTTTCTCTGGTGTGTTAGTAAATGGCCATTTGTATGTTAATATGAAAAACCAAGATCAAGTACTGATAGATGGACTGCTAGAAAACCATGTTGGTCTTGCGTTTGTTTGAGAGAGGAGAACCTGAGAGATTCTGCCATGACTATCTTTTGATCTGCTTATATCGAGACTTTCTACCAGCCTTTGCATGGTCTCTGGACGCTGTTGCATATCATTAAAGACAAAAAGCTGGAGGGAAGACTCTTACTGTGTCAAAAAAATAACTATTTATTGGTCTTATTTCTTACGGATGGATATTTAGCAGAGGAAACTCAAACTCGATCCACCCACTGAGGCTGTGGTCTTGACTCCGTTGACATGGGCCTGCCTGCGTTTGCCGGCTTATTAAACACGGATCACTATCAACAGCTCAAAGTGTGCAAAGACGGAGCGACAACTTGGACCTTTTGCTTTGGTGGTTGGATTGACTCTAGATTACCAAGAAGAACTTTAAATGTGGAAAACAGGTGTAAAAGAAAACCTGTAGTCTGTAAATGGTAGACTGCGTCTTCGATATAATCCAGTTTGTTTATGTCAAAATGTAAAGTACTTGTCTTCCCTAGAAATCTTCCAGAAAGATTTCTCCAATAAAAGTTGATTTCATTTATATCCCTGAGAATATTCTATAAATGTTCCATGCATCATAAAATACATTTCTTTAGGGTCAGGTACAATTTGTCTCTTAGGTATAGTTGTATTATAGTGTCCTATGGTTAAAAAAAGTTGTGCTACTAGAAATATTTAATTCCTATAATTATGATTGAAGATTGCTTGACAGAGTTTTAAACTTAAGTGTTTGGCAGTTGTTTACAAGTACATATCAGATTTAATCATTGTTGATTGTAAAACAGACCAAAGCCTTTGTATTTCATCTAGTACACAATGTTTTTTTTAAAGATATTAGTCTTGTGTTGCAACATTTTGTAAACACGTTCTGTTCGATTACATTGGCTTCGAGTTCGTAAGACTGCAGTCAAACCCCGCAGTCCTTATTTATAATTGAAGACCATGGGAGGTTTTTCTGGCATCATCTGTCATGCTCTTTTGAGTTTTTATTTCAGTGTGTACGTAGAACATGGACACACTGGGTTTACGTCTGGGCAATGCTTCTGAGATAAAACGTCTACACGCTGTCTCTTAAATATTGCAATTTAATTTTATTTAAAATGGAGCTTTCTAAATGTATTTTGTGAAAACTATAAAACATTTTGTACAGTAAAATTGTGTCTTAAAGAAAACCTTTTTGCCTGTTCAATGCTGTGTCTTATACAGTACATCTTTACTGTGCAAGTAAAGAGTCAACCATTTTGACATAATGCATCAAAGCTGCACATTCAAACAAATATGAATGCTGACAATGCATTTATTACAAGAGATTGTAATACACACACAATACTTTTGATTCCCACCTAACAAAGGTGTCCAAAATAACAAACCTCTCTTGATGTATGGGCTGAACCAAGTCGACACAGACCACACAGCACAACACCGCTGCACAATGAGAAAGGTCAAGCAATCCACCATCAGTGGCTCTTGTTGTAGTAGAGTTACGATGGTATGAAAAAAAAAAAATACAGAGCCAATGAAGAGGAGGATGAGGAGGAGGGGGGAGTCATAGAATAAAGCAGTCAGTGCCGAGAGCGAGGCAAAGGAGCGATTGTGTGGCAGAGTGAGTTATTTTGCTTCACTTGCTGCCTCAGCAGGGGGGTTGTGTGTGTGTGTGTGTGTGTGTGTGTGTGTGTGTGTGCGTGCGCGTGTTAGTGAGAGAGAGAGAGAGAGAGAGCATCTAAAAGGAAAGGAAATCCAGGAGAGAGCGAGGTCAGGTAACACTCACAGAGCACATAACAGTGCCAAATATCTTGCTAAACTGATTAATTAAATTTACACAGCCCATTCAATATTTAATAGTCCAATCAGAACTTCGAGGATTGGTGGTTGATCCGATTTTTAAGAGCTTTTTTTTTTTTTTTATCACACAGACGGAGGAAATGTGTTTTGAGAGCCCAGGGAGGGACAGGGAGAACAGGCAGAAGAGGAACATTAATTATTACACAGAGAGAATGAACGAGAGATTCAAAATGCAAGAAAGACTGCAATTACTGGAAGTCTAAATAATACACAGCTTTGGGATGAAAAGGTTTAAATGTAATTCTCACTCGGAAAACAAGTTAAACAATATAAGTTTCTGGAAAAGTTCCTAAGAACTTTGGGCACTTTGATCTATTTTTTTAATGAGACAACAATTCTGACCTGGAAATCTGAAATCCAACAGCAGCAAACAGAAGCTAACACTCTCCTGTTTCAGTGTCAGCGGTTATGTTCTGTGTGTGAGTGTGTGCTTTATGCAAACATGAATGGAAATTCCCCCCATCATTGTAAATACAATACATAATAGTCTAGCTTTGTCTTTTGTATTTGACAGATATGGTAACCTCATTTGCAAAGATGGGTCTGCTTTATTTAACCAAAATTGGCAGAGAGATATCGAGTGTGGTCAAAATAAACTGACCCACATTGTGTACTTGAATAGTGCTGCAATGTGACGGCCATTTAATAATAGGACACATACACCGCGTTCCACATTATTATGCAAATTACACTTTGCTCAGATTTTCCTAAATAGTAATGCACAGTCAGTCAGTATCATTTTCAAGTCATCAACTGTTAGAGTATAAGTCAAATTCTATTGAACAAACCTCCTAATGATAACAGTATTTTTTTCAAAAATAAAAAACTCAAAATGCAGTGTTCCAAATTATTATGCAGAATTTCAGAATTTCAGAGTTTCAAGATATTTTATAGGTTGTAAAGAACAAAAAATTGTCATTTGTTGAATTTGCAGCATTAGGAGGTCATATTTACTGAAATCAAGAAAAGTTTGAATCAAAAACATCTTAACAGGTCAAGTTACATGTTAACATAGGACCCCTTCTTTGATATCAACTTCACAATTCTTGCATCCATTGAACTTGTGAGTTCTTTGATAGTTTCTGCTTTAATGTCTTTGCAGGATGCCATAATAGCCTCCCAGAGCACCTGCTTGGATGTGAACTGCCTTCCACCCACATAGATCTTTTGCTTGATGATGCTCCAAAGGTTCTCAATAGGGTTAAGGTCAGGGGAAGATGGGGGCCACACCATGAGTTTCTCTCCTTTTATGCCCATAGCAGCCAATGCCCCAGAGGTATTCTTTGCAGCATGACATGGTGCATTGTCATGCATGAATATGATTTTGCTACGGAAGGCATGGTTCTTCTTTTTGTACCACAGAAGAAAGTGGTCAGTCAGAAACTCTACATACTTTGCCGAGGTAATTTTCACACCGTCAGGGACCCTGAAGGGGCCTACCAGCTCTCTCCCCATGATTCCGGCCCAAAACATGACTCCGCCACCTCCTTGTTGACGTCTCAGCCTTGTTGGGACATGGTGGCCATTCACCAACCATCCACTACTCCATCCATCAGGACCATCAAGGGTTGCACGGCACTCATCCGTAAACAAAACAGTTTGAAAGTTAGTCTTCATGTAGTCCTGAGCCCACTGCAACCTTTTTTGCTTGTGAGCTTGGTTTAGGGGTGGCCGAATAACAGGTTTAAGGACACTTGTAAACCTCTTGAGCATCCTACATCTTCTCCAGAGGCACCAGCGGCTTCAAACACCTGTTTGCTGCTATTCAATGGCATTTTAGTGGCTGCTCTCTTAACCCTACGCATTTGTTTGGCAGAAATCTTCCTTACTTTGTCTTTGTCTGAACGAACCGGCTTGTGCTGTGAATCGGTGACAAATTTCTTCACCGGCCGATGATCACGCGCAATTCTTTTGGAAATATCCAATGTTGTGATACCTTGACCAAGGTATTGCACTATTTGCCGCTTTTCAGCAGCAGAGATATCCTTTTTCTTCCCCATTTTGCCTGAAACATGTAGCTTGCTTAATAATGTGGAACATCCTTCTTCAGTAGTTTTCCTTTGATTGGGCTCACCTGGCAAACTAATTATTATTATTACTATTTGGATGATTTCAATCATCCAAATAGCCCTGAGACACAATACCATCCATGAGTTTCATTGAAAAACCAAAAAATGAATGTTTATGACCCTTAAATACAATTTGCCTAATAATGTGGAACGCGGTGTAAGACCGCAGCTAAAGCTACTCTAGGAAAACAACTTTGAATCCAAAAGACAGAATTATAAAAGAACGTTCTCGACACTCGGTCCCATAGCTTCCTGTCTTTGCTTAAGGCCGCGTGAGGCTTTAAAGAAATAGGTCCTGTGAAATGAGTAGATATTTTGTTTTTTTGTTTGCATTGATCTTAATGTAAAAACATTAAGATCAATGCAAACAAAAAAACAAAATACCTTATATGTAATATTTAAATGTATTTTTCGACCACATTGAGATATTTTATGATTTATTATAAAATGTATAACACAATAAAATGGTATAAACCATCATTGAGATTTGAGCAACAAAAAATAAAGAAACGTATATGGGTCGTATATTATACTGTTTACTCTAAAGAGCCTCATATAAATCATTCATCCAACAAATCCCAAACCGTCAATCAGGTATACAAAGTCATATTCTAAATGTTGTTTATTTCAATGTTGATTAACGTGCACAGCTACATGCATAATATGTGTATACTGAATGACGACACTGGTCGAAAGTGAGGTCGAAAGTGAGGACAATAGCGACTACCAAGACTAGCATCAACTCACTCAATTCTAAATGTACACACAAGTGTGAGAACCCTCATTCTTTACAATGTGCAAAGAATACATTTACATTATAACACTTTGCTGATGGTTTAAAAACTTAGAAAACAATATACTTTGAACTAGGTGTATCAGCACCATGGTGACATGGCAAGTGTAAAAAAAAAACAGTAATATGTCAACATCAACAAATGCTAAAATGAAATTATTCTAATTGAATCTACCTAAAAGTGTATCCTGAATATGTCATCTCTGCCACAACAATAACTTGCAAAACAGTTTTTATCTTTATAACTCAAGCTTTTGTTCACCTGTATAAGTGACCCAAGTATGTCATCTCTTTCTCTCATATACCCGATGTAAGAGCACTCCATTCATGCATGAAGCTGTCAGGTAACACTACCCTCTCCCAACACGTGTTGCAGATGGTTACCAATACTGCCAGTTTTCACAGGCACAATTATTCAAACTGGCATCAGCAGCAGACTGAGGAAAACAAAAATGAAACATTTAATTTTTCATGTTTTTTTTTTTTCTCTGTTTCTCCATGTCACCATTTGACCTAATTTGTTTTTTTGGACTTGTCATGGCAAAGCAGCTCATCCAGCAAACATGCCTGATGAGGTGTGAAGCCTGCGCCCAAATCCAGCTCTACTACCCTCTGCCCACATTCCTGCTCAGCTCTCAAGCTCACTGGAGGTAGACGTAACTCACCGGCAGAGTCTCAGGGTCAGATGGAAGCATCCCTATTCGAACCTGAAACCAGTGAGGCAGACCAGAGATCAGTCACACACAACACTCACGTTACGTCCTCTCACAGTCTCACAGATAGTCAACTTTCCCTTCAGAGCTGGTGTTGAGACATGATCATGTAAACAAAAACATAAATAAAGAGCAGATGCTGTGTATTGTGTATTTATTTGCTTTTATTTAATTAAACAAAAGCACATTTTATAACATTTTCAAAGGAGTGGCCACTTTGGTTTGTACAGTACGCTCAAAGCGAGGGAGAAGGCAATTCAATTATTTAATGTTTGTCGAGAGTGAGAGTCTGTGTAGACTAAAAAATATTTTATGATGACACTTGTAAGTGAAATCCCCAGAGACAGAGAACAACAACAACAACAAAAAAATGTACCAAATGTTAAAGGTGCTCAATACGTAATTTGGAGCCTCTTGCCTCCACAGGCTCTACACATTAGCTAGAAGCTAACAGTGCAGTAACCGCTGTATGAGCGGCGGCTATTAGCTAGCTAGTTTTTTTGTTTGGATTTTAATTGGGTTAAGCACTATTCACCCTGCTAATCATATACCTTCATAAAATGCTTGAACCTTGAAGCCATAAATACTTTATGGCTCACATCTTTGCAACTTACAGTGAAAAAAAAAGAGCAAACTGTAGGTATTCAACCTTGGCCAATAATACAAGTTACATTAACTTCTCATCGCAGAATGGCACGTGCAAATGCCAATTTGTGAGTGTACTGTATGTTTATATAAAAAAAGAACTTGAAATACAGTTGATGTTTAGATCTTCACCCCTGGCTGGGACAGTTGGCAGGTGGTAATGGCTTGTAGGGTTATTGAGGTTGACATTACGTGGGCGACGGAACAACCTGGTCACCATGGTAAAGAGGACAACGCCGCAGCATTCCAGGTGTTGGTTGCCCTTGGCGACTGTGTGGGAGCGCTAGAAGTCCAGGTGTTTTTTGCCGGAACTTCCAGAGCCACAGGCCGAAGCCACCGTGGCCGCTCCTGCCAGCTCCCCCCTGCTCACACGACTCACCGTCTCAGACAAGTCTGGAGGCAAATGCAGTCTCTACAGAAGTCAGAGAGAGAGAGAGAGAGAGAGAGAGAGAGAGAGAGAGAGAGAGAGAGAGGGGTCAGAGTATTAGATCACCTCGTATGGAGGAAAAAGAAAGCGCTACAGTGGATCAACATACAGTAGATGGTACACTTCAGTGATGTTTATTCACAGAAAGCCATGTTGGGTTGAAATTGCATTAGATGCTTCAGCACTCCCCTCAGCACTGGCATCAAGGAGTAAACCTGCTAGCGTGCTGCTAAATGCTTCAGAGAGCTTTAGGTCTGTTACAGCTCACAGGGAATATGTCTGTGTGTGAGAGTGTGTGAGGCAAGGGTGCTTTGAGAAGTTGTGTATGACACAACAGCATGCATTTATGAGGTGAGGTGTGCTCAGGCGCAGCTGTGCATGCTAAATCTGGATGTGTTTGCACTTGTGTTGATTCGCTTTGTTTGCAACACAGATGATTATGTTCAGCTAATACCAGAGTCATTAGGATCAAGTCTTTTAGCTGTTTCATAGTAAAGCTTATCTGTGGAGCAGCCCTGTGCCAACTCGAAGCACAAAGACCCTAAGAGGTTAATGAGGGCCACTCATGTAAAGCCCCCTAACACCAACACGCTAACTACTATAAACCTTAAGAGGGGCTACACTGCTCCGCTCTCTCAAGAAGGCCCCCAATGGCACTTCATGAACAAAGTCTTGAAGAGGTGCTGAGAGCGTGAGAGGAGGTGAAGTATCTTCAGAGTCAAGTGTGCGCCCAACAATGGTGTTGAGTAGCACGTTGCTCGAGTGTCTATCGAGGAAGTTAAATCAGAATACAGGCATCCCGGGTAAAAGAGAAGTTAAACCCTGTAATTTGCCCCTAAAAGAATCTGCCATGACATCTGACACCAACTGGTCAAAGCCTGCGCTCCCACCCCAGCCCAGCCCTCTGAAACGTCCCCGCCTGCCACATCCTTCCCCCCTCAAGACATGCAGCTTTAGGAGAGCCCCTCCACTCCCACAGATACTTATCTTTTTCTTAATGACTAGGTGTTTAGGTACAGGGTTTAACAGCATCCTTACTAAGAGATAATTCAGGACTACGCGACACTCTTTACCCCTCCAGGATAGACTACATCCTCCCTTAGATTAATACAGCTTTTTTTAGGAGCATTCAAAGGTCTCAGTCTGAAGTAATTATGTTTTTACATCCCTGATGTTCATGTCTGATATGAAGCCTTTTGCCGTGGCTACTGTGGCTGAGAGGTCAGAGGTGACTCAAGTGGTCTCTTGTCTGTTCAACACATTGCCTTTGTGTGTGTGTCAGAAGACCGTTTGTCAAGCAAGGAGCGGAAACAAGAGGAGAAGGCTTCATGCAGCCCTGCAGATTATCTGGGGCAGGTGAGCCCTGAGACACTGTGAAAGACCTATAATTTAATGTAAGATGGTAAAGGTAAGGTTACACCGGACTTATAGATGCACAGACGGAAAATACCACTGCGAGAAAAGACAAGAGCATAAACTAGCTCTTTTGACACCACAAAAAGAATGATCAGTTGGTAAAAGACACATGATAAATTAGTTAAACTTCTCTCTGTATAACTCTCTCTCTCTGACACACACACACACACACACACAAACATCCATGCAAACTCATATATTGGCCTTGAGGGGGCCTCCAGAAGCTCCAACTTCCACCGCTGCCAAACCTCACCTGTGTAACCTTTCGTGTCTTCAGCTCACTCAAGTGTGATTGAAAAAGAAAAACAATGCATTGATCAAGCCTGGACTCAGTACTGCTTAGTGCACCGCAGCGGAAACACGGTAGAGAGCGAAAAATCAATCACATATACATCACCCTCAGTGGGTGAGTAAAAAAAGAAAAAAGACATCACACCGTTGTCTTGCTGTCACGCACCCATGGGCCTGGCTACACCGTGTCTGTTTGGCTCTGAGCTCTGTGAACCCACTGAGCATGTGCAGAGCGAAGGTCAAAGCAATCCAGAAGTGCGGCTCAGCTCCTCTAACCTTTGAGTTCAGGGGCAGATGAGAACAATCAATGCTAACATCAAAGTTGGAGGGAGGAGCAGACAAAACCAATCGATCGGTTTGAAACACGGAGGGAAACGGGAGCTGCGTAACAGTTAGCAACCATCCTGCACATCAGTGACAGACAATATTAGAGCTGATAACTGTTATTGATTATCAGGGCCATGAAAACATATTTATATTCTGTTTGACACTCCAAATAAACTACTTTCATATCACTGTCAATGCAAGTTCAAGGTTCATTTTCACCACTGTTTTAAAAAGAATTGCACCCAAATATGTGAGGGGCTGCCATGAACATTTGCATTGACTCCAAATAAATGGAGGTCAGTGTAGGACTTAGACAGACATAACCAGGGAGGCTCTGAGTCTGCTTCCCCACGACCTGCACACTCCATGATGTAAACAAGGACATCCGGAAAACCCTCAGAGGCATAGTGGGGTGTATGTGTGTGTGAAGTCTTTCTCTGCTGCCTGGCAACCTTCACGAGGGTGGAGAAAGAGGAAAAAAATGAGACGGGGGGGGGGGGGGTGTTGGTGTTGGATGGGAGTAGACGGCGGGAAAATAGACCATTGGCTGTGGTGCATTGGTGGAGGTTGGGGGGTGTTGTAAAAAATGGATGTGTGCCATAATGTTAGCGCGAGTGTGTGTGTTAGAAATGTGATGTTAGTGTTCCCTCCCTAGTGGCAGGCAGGGGTGAAGGTCTGTGGTTCAGCTCCGCTCCACAGCCAGAGGGGCTGGGGCCATGCTGGCAACAGGGTGAGGGGTGACAAAGCTCCAAACGAGCACTAAGCACTTGAAATGAGCCCTCAGGACCGGCCCACAGACTAGCTTTGCCTAAGAGGGTTACTAATATCACCCGACAATGGACAATTCCCCACAGCTTACTAAACACCCCAAAGACCCGGTTCTTAAGGAATATGGCACTTCATGCTGCTTGCAACCGGTCGCTCACAATCCCCACGTCCACTGGTGGTTGTTTGTGGATGCCACATTGTTGTTTTATAGCCCAGAAAAAGCAACAAATCATTTTAGTTATGAGTGTAACAACGTTATGTAAGTGCATTATATTCCAAGATCCAAACAGATCAATTTTTCCAACTGAAGCTTAAACAGGACCTACTCACACAAAGCAGCACCATCAAAGGCATTCCACTGGTGGTAACGGCTTGCTAATGACTTGAGTATTAGGTGCTAATTTAACGAGTCATTTCTTCCATAGAGTTTGAGCCACACTTTCAAATGGCCCATGTCACTGTACAGCTTAAAACTATGGGAAACCTAACACCTCGGTGGAACGCATGACAACCGGTCTGGCTGTTCCAATCAGATTAGCCGATGTTGGAACATGCTGATGGAAGTGACACGATATTTACCATAAACACCTACTTAACACAATCATTATTGTAATTTGGTCGTATTTGTTGTAAGCTCTATTAAGTCAGTGAAAACCGAACATTGTATCACTAAGCTGAAGTCATAACAGTCACAGAGGAAATGTCGACAATGCAATCTGGTTATATGCTGAGAATGCATGAACAAGAAATTACAGTTATCGTATTGATGCACCGATATTTAAAATATATATATATAGTTTGAACGGATTTATATACCACAAGTCCAGTATTCATGGGCAGTGGTCACATTAGAGGTGATACCTTTTGCCAATTCAATTTCCCAGAGCAGCACAGCTGCAGTGCATCCACTGTAAACTAATGTGTACGTCTGTCCATGACACCAGGTCAATGTCCTCCATTTCCAGTCCCATTTCTACAACCAGCCAAGGGTCAAAATGGTAGCAGAACGAAATAGGTAGAAATTTCCCAGACTTGCTGGTCTATCCAGTGACTAAACCAAGCTAAATCACCTCCCAGTGCCGTAATCCCCCGCACCTCTAAAGTTACACGGCATTGTGTGGGAAATCATTTGCTGAAGCTATTGGACAGTTCCTATATGTTTTAACTTCAGCACACCAAAACCCATATAATGAAGTTATGTCCGTTTTTATTGGGGAAGAAAACTATCATCACATTTACGGTGTAAATTTCACAGAAAACTTCCGCTACCATACCAGCAAAAAAGCAGAAACAACCTAGCATAAATCCCATCACTTTGGTAATTCTAGCTCACCTGCACCTAACAAAAGCTGAGAAGAAGCTCTTCCTTCCTCTTCTTTTGTCGTAACAAAGAGTGCAACTCGATCCGTGACCTTGCCCTAAGAATAACCTGTGGACTAGGGAAGTTTTTATCCCTTGGACTTTTTCATTTCATTTTGTTTAACAGCGTTGATTTAATGCATCATACATCAGGTGAGCATTCTTTTGTTGAATAAATGTCAATACATTCATTTCTTTCCCTGCAGCATTACAAGCTACTATTAGTAGTGCAAACTGCTAAATAAGGAATTCAAACAATTCAGCATCAGCTGAATTCGTCAAATATAAAATTTTACATGACATGTAAGGAAGGGTACATTTTCTCTATCGGTCCTCTTGACATGCAACTATTGTAAACCTAAATGTTTAGTGATTAAAAGAGGCGTAAGAAGAGTTTATGAGTGGCAGGAGAAGAAAGAAACAAATGTAAACTACACTGGAGCTCATCTCGGGTTTCTTTTTGGTAATTGGGTGATGGTCACCTGCTCGCCATGTCACCTGTTGCCTGATCCAGGATAATCTGAGAGGCAGGCATACAGACAGTCAGGCGGACTGACAGATACACATATACAGACACAGGCTCCTCATCTCTTCTGCTTTATGGCTAATGCATCTGACAGAGTAGGCAGCAGGCAGGCAAAAGGATGAGTAAGCATTTTGAGTGTAATTATATTCCCAAACACTGGGAGAATGGGAAGGGACTAATAACTGACTGAATTTCATTAAAATTGAGCATGTCCAAGCAGGAAATTGATTAGCTGACAATATTTCAAGGTTTTTTAATACATAATGGAATGTTTATTCCTGTTCTCTTAGCTCCTCACTTACCCTTCACGCTCCACAGGCTGATGTAAAAAAACATTTGATAGTATCTGTCATGCTACTAAACATGACATGCTTTGGAATCAGTTGGCTCTGCGATGCTTCTGAATAACCAAATGGACAAACAAGGGCCAAAGTGTAACTGTGCTGTAACACAACAACTTGACTTGTTATCTCCGTCGTCATCATCTTCAACTGAACCCTCCTCTGGGGGCCTCTGCACGGGCCTGTCAAGAGCTTTGACAGGGGAAGCAGCGTGGGGCCATTTTGTCTCTTTTCAGTTTGGTTTTGTTTCTCTTTAGAGGGCAGTGTTGGTATGGACCGTAGGCGTTGTAGGGTGAGGGGGCGAGGGCACATTGACCCCAGTGGTGGTGGGGAGTAAGGAGGGGGGTTAGTTGGTGTTATGGACTTGGGCATAGTCATGGAGTACTGGTCCACCCCTGGAGTGACATGGTGCCTGGGGAGAAAGGGAGGGGGATGTAGGGCATAGAGTACAAACATGTCTAAGTGCTGCCTTCACTACAGATAGGCCCATAGCAAAGAGCGCGGCTGCATGAGTTATGACAGCATATCTGGGGGACCTCTTGTGCCCTCCACCCCTCAAACATTTCGCGCCTCAAACCATGACTCTGATATGCACGTCCTCAGGTGAAAACACCACTGACACTTTTGGTAAAAGCAGGTTTTCTAGTGCTACACAGATGCCTGCTATAATAATCGCACATGGGAGAAAATATTTAAACTTCTTAAAAAAATCTTAAAAACAGCACGAGGTTATATCTTAATCCACTATTAAAATGTTTATAGACAATGGGGCCTACTTCTTCATTATTATCAAGTTCAGGCCACTTTGAACATTTACGTTTTTAATAAAATGAGCATAGCACAAAACAAAACAGTTTGGGAAATCAACCGACGACATTTTTTTGGACAAATTTAGGACAGACGCTTATTTGCGTACATGCAGAGTGAGGTGAGAAGAACAATACCACTATTGATATCTGTCCTTAGGAAGCTTGATCAAGCATCCACTTAGCTTAGCATAAAGACTGGGAACAGGGGGAAACAGCTAGCCTAGATATTTCCGAGGGCAACAAAATCCACCTCCCAAACTCTAAAGTCAACTAATTGACTATTTATACGTCGTTTGTTTAATCCAAAAAGCAAAGTGTAAAAAAAATAAAAATAAAAAGATTTAAAAATAAAATAATTATGGGTTTTGTGCAAAAGTGACTCATGTATGGTAGCAGCGACTTCCTTGAGTCTCCGCTGGTTGTCTGGCAACCTCATGGTAACGAGAAGATGGTAAGCAAATAAGCGTATTTCTAAAATTGACGAAATATCCCTTTAAGATCACTGTCCTAACAGGCTCTGGTACTGCTTTAGTCCCCAAAAAATAAAAGCCAGAGCATTACCCAGGATATTTTGTCATGTATTATTCATTCTCTTTTCTGTGTTGCACTCAGTCTACAAGTGCATACACCCATGTACAAAAGCAGACAGACAGACACACACTGCCACTTGCTTATGCATATGTCACACAGAGGTATTTACAACATGCACACACAAAGCCCGCCAGTATAAACTGGGTTTCCTGAACCCAGCCGGCCTTCCAACAGAACAACCTATTTCTCCCGTTGTCTCCTCTTTTGCGCCGTGATGGAGTTCAGGCCGTTTACAAGCATGACATTTGGCAAAGCGAAAGGTCGTCTGGAGGTTACTGTGTCATCCTGGGTAAGTGGATGAACCCTTGGGAGGGGTGGGGGCGATCACACTCAGTTAAGAATGGTCGGTTGTTTGTGCTAGCAAAAGACCAGGATGGATTAGAGCCCACCAGAACGTATACTATGACAGAGGGCAGAAGATAACAACATGTTATCTGTCATTTGAAATATTTTCAGGATCAACATGATTATGTTAAAGCTCCCACCACAAGTCTGTGAACCTCCAACCACCTGCCTTCTTGTACTGGTCCTGCACAGAGTTGCATGGCACTGTGAGGCACACAATCCATATTGAGAGAAGTACACAGCAGCTATTTTCTACCAGCTTGGTACCACAATGACCAGCGCAAAGTGGCATATATGAATATGTCAGTTAACTTCAGGAACTAGCCAAGCAAACACATGGATGACAAAGGCAACTTGGACGCATGTACCAGCATTAATTAAGCTAATGAGGATTTCTGTATCATCACTCAGCAAAAGAGAGGAGATAAAAGTCAACAGAAATATTGAAGAAAAGTCGGAAAAAAATAAGTAACTCTACTTTCTCTGTAACTCAAGACTGGAAGAGAAGATTTATCAGGAATAATTATTTATTTGTGTCTATGTGAATTGAAGGGGAATGTAAAAGAACAGTGTGAGAACATTCAATGTTGACCTGTTGTGAGTATACCCAAGTAAGATGTGTGCATCTGTATGTGAGCACCGTAACCATTTTTTTGAACACTTGTGTAAGATAATGGGATGATGTGTTTGTAACACTTGTGATGTCTTTGTGGTTGCATGCATGTGTGAGAGTGTGTGTATGTCTATACGCATCCGTGTCTGTTAGTCTGCCCGGATGAATAAAGGGGGGTGGGTATAATCCATCACCAGTTGATAGTCCTCACAAAAAAGGAGCTCTTTTTGCTGAGAGGACAGCCCTTGTGTGGACAAAGACCACCATACTGGGGACTTCATAGGACCCAGCTGAAAAGGTGTTGCCCAGAGTAACCCCATTCACATTAACAGGCATGCTGGCCAAAGCCAGTCATTACTGCTGACTTGGACCAGCCGGGCCACACATAGACCAGCCTAGAGCCTCTAAGGCCATTCACTCCACATCAGCCCACAGGCAACCAGCCTGAACTCTGCCACTGGGGAACATCTAGAATTGTTACCATTCTACTCGACTGTCTGTCTTGAGAGCTTCAATATATGCAGCCTTTGAGTGAATTCATAAAAAGCAGGAATATACAGTTCTAAAGGGAAAGAGGCTTTGCCTTTTCATTAAAATGTGTCAATAGTGTGACAATATAAAAAATATGATCTCTTGGATAATAAACAATAGTAGAAAGATAACCTTTCGGCATTTAGCTAAACACAGCTAAGAAGTAACTATTAGTGTTACAGCAGACCAAAGACGTGCTTCTCAACTAACACTTTCCAACTTCTTGCATTTTGTTAAATGAAAATGTCTTGGAGTAAAAAATAAAAACAAACCAAACAATACAAAATTGCAGGAAATCATGAGACAACCTGCCTTATGACATGTTTTATATTTAGTCTTTCTAAGGGTTCAGGTATTCACATCCACTCGTTTACACCCCCCACACACTGTTATTTGTGACACTCTGAAATGAAGGTCACTTTCACAGTGAAATGATAAATGAGAAAACAGCTGATGTGCTCTCAGTGGAGTTGAACAGGAATCGCTGGGGGCTGAAAGCTTCGTTCCACTAATCTACGGAGTTCCTAAATGCACTCTGGAAAACTCAAATCTGACCTATTCTCTGTCTCCACTCTGATGCAAACTTGCAGTACAACTGAGAACAGCCGAGCAAAGAGGGACAGAATACTACAGAGAAATGCTGAAATGTCTCGAATAAAAACCCTCAATTGAATATTCTTCATTCAAATGAATATTCTTCATTCAAATAGCAAATTACGTGAAACTTGACCTTCGGCAATCAGACACACCTCAATCTCCTACCCCTCCTTCTCTCTTCCCCTATTTGTCCTCCATCCTCACCCCAGTTCCACCTCTGCTCTCCTCTCCAGTGTGCTCCCTGTGGGCAGGTGGTTGTGTAAATTTAGCCACAGCTAGGTGAGGTGCTTCCTGGGTAGACTGTTGGCAAAGCCACCTTTAGGGTGTTTAAGATGTCAGAGGGAATGAGACATCACCTCGGCTGCCCTGTCAAAAAATTCACCACCTTCCATTTCCCCCCTAACCTCTAGGTCCTAGAAGCATTGTGGGTGATGGGGAATTCTTGTTTTGTGTTTTCTAATTTAGCCCAAAACACACCAGCCATTATCTAACCTAGAGCGCTGGCTGAGTGTTAATTGTGAAGCATTACTAAAGCCATTAAAACAGTGAGCCAGGGCCTGGGGAGAATGCATGCTCACGTAAAAAAATCAGAGCGACAGTGCTAAATGCATGTGATATCTTCTCTGCAAGATGACCCCTATAAAATGTGGCATTGCAGACAATGTCTGGATTTTAAAACAGTAACAAGAAACATAACACATCAAAAAAATACGAAAACTTATTTTCCTCATTAACAGCATTTACAGACTCACATTTTAATCTTCATTATGTACATATTAGTAAAATGAGACTGAATGCTCCATCCATTAAATACTTGTGACAACATGATAAAGAACGCAGTATTTTTATAACAAGGTATTTTATGAAACATGATATTTAATAAAAAATGTCTGTAGACTTTTTTTGTAAATGTCATAGTCCAGGTGTGTTTACATTAATATACATTATTTATCCCTCAAGGTGTTTTAGAGTTGATTGGGAATAGAGGAATAATCAATATCAGAGCAAAGGGAGCAGGCTGCAATAGCAAGCTGGTTAATAAAGTGACTATCCTGATTATGTAAGATCCTGATAGATGTAAGATCCTTTCCTAATTTCACAAAACTTAGTTGGACAGTACAAGTTCACTTTGCTAAAAATGTGAACGTAATTACTGAGCCTTTCATTTTGTGACAGTCTCTGGCAACAGTTTTAAAAGACAAATGGAAGCATATCTGAGGTTAGGGTGGTTGGACTTATTTGCCAAAAACCTTTGATCATAAAACCACAAAAGCTTGAGGAGACTAATGGGTAAGAATATTAGTTTGATGGTTTGAGTGTAATTATGTTCAGTGAAGTAGAGTTTCAAATAAAACAAAGTAAGGGTAAGTACAGCGATGGCTTCAGAGCACTGTTGAGTTGAAAAGAATAACAAAATTGGAAAGCGTTCCAAATGTGACTATCAGCTTCTTCATTCTCCCCAATGTTGAGTTAGGCGTTTTGCTGGGAAATGGGCAGCCTGCCAGATTGGGGCCAAGTCAGAGTTGTCAGGGGATTACAGTTCTCCCTTGCTCACTGCAGGGGGTGCGGAGTGGGCCTCAATTATCCTGGAGCGGCGTGTTTGATTTGGCCCGGCACATTTGGGGACAGACCAAAAGCTGAATAATGCACCATTAGCAACTCAAAATCCTGCCCTAAAATGAGTCCACTTATGCATCACATACAGTAATTGTGTGTCTATCAAAGGCTGGCAGGTCTACACCAATTACCCTGATAACAACAAAACAATCTATGCATAATATTATCTGCCGAACACCTGTGGGCAGCCTCAAACATCCAAGCTTCCCAGTCCGAAACTTCTACATCTCATTCAAAGTCTATCATCAACACACTGCAGTGAAATAAAGTTACAACTTTTGAGTGCTAAAACATGAAAAAAATGCAACGTTGCTGTGAGATAATATGGAAGAAATGTGGTGTGATGGTCAAACTGTTTATGCTTGTATTTACAAATATTGAACATGGCAGAAAGAGAGTGTGTGAGAGAGAGAGAGAGAGAGAGATCCCCCTACTCTGGCTACAGTTGGAGCTGTGCAATTGAATTTCACAGGATATGAGGCACCAAATGGCATGTAAAGGCTGAAGCGTCAGACGGTCGCTGCCACACAGGCCAGACAGATAAGGGAGGTGTAAGTGAAATCATTAGGTAACTCTGCAGGACATCAGGGGTTGGCAGGGGGCTACGAGAGCCAGAGGTCCTCCTTGAGCTCCATTGAACACCCACTCAGCCTGATATACATGTACTTACAAACACACAGGGAAAATCACTTATACAAACACGAGCCGCAAGACAAACAAGGACTCAAGACAGAGACAGGCCAACAACCAAAAGCTGTTTTTCCCCTCTCCACCCACAAATACAAGCACATGAACACACACAGGATATGTACTATGTGTGGACACACACACACACACACACACACACACACACACACACACACACACACACACACACACACACACACACACACACACACACACACACTTACTTCAAACAGCAGACGCCTCATTTAGGTATCAGCCCCAGTGATTGTGTTTGTCCACCTGGGTATGAAAGAGCCATTCTGGCTTGTGTGGAGGAAACAGCAGTGTGGTACAGCTCAAGCCGGAGCCCAGCTAGGCTACGTCTGTCTCAGGCTCTCAGGGAGGGGAGCAGCCAAGTGTGGATGCACCTCATTACCTCACTCATCCACACACCAATTACCCCTAAATAAATACACCCAGCCCACAGGCAGCAACAATGACATCCAGCCTGAAAGGGAAGAAAGGACGCCGTTCAGAAAGCATTTGCACGCACAGAAAAGTGCTGTTGGATAATGATGAAAAAAGTACAGAGAAAAGAAGCAAAAAGAAGGACATGCAGGGGGCTCCAAGTCTTTTTAAGAGCTCAAAGACGAGACGGAGAAAGAGAAAGAATGAAACAAACACTGAGCAAGCAGAGTGAAGTGATTCAGAAAATGATAATTTCTTGCTAAATTTCACCCAACACATCCGCAAATGATTGTTGTGTCGGGGGAGGGGCAACGTTTAATTGTTTTAATGCATGCAGCCATGAGATAGCTCTGCCATGGACTAAAATGGTGATCACTGGAGCTGACACATATTTGCATGTAAGACGGACCGCTTGGGGTAACGGCAGTGTGTCCGAAGAAGAAAGAACATTGGCTAAAAAGAGAACGAAATTGCGGCCAAAAAACTTTATCTCAAGAAAGTCAGACAAATATGGCAGGTGGCATGTGACAAGCGACACACTTCCTGGCTGCCCAAAATATTAAAAAAATACATTTTACGCTGTTAGCAGTGAAAAGTCTGTTACTGGAGTGAGAAGGTGAGCGAAGGATGCAGAAAAGGTGTGTGGCAGAGAAAAGAAGACAGATGTGTTTTCAGGGAAGGGGGGCACTACGGGGAGAGGAAGCCAAGAGTTCCTTCATGCCCCCTCCCTCTCTCCCACCTCCCTCCATGTGGGATCTTTCTGCACGAGTGACTCTGTCATACCTGGGGGACACACTGGTCTCTCTCTCTCTCCCCCAGTTCCTCCCCAACTCTCCTCTTGTATGTCTGTGCTGTGACTCTGGTTGGTTGTGTGGCCAAAGATCCAAAGGACTATAGGAGCAGGTGATGGGTTGTATGAAATATTATCAGCAATGTCTTTAAACGATTCAAAATAATACGAATACTTAATATATTAAATTCTAAATCTCAATCAAGGAGCAACTTGTAAAGTAAGTGAACCACTTTGCCAATAGCACCCAAAGGCATAGGAGATGATTCACTTCCTCCTCTGACACCTGAAGTCGTGTCAGGCGATGGGAGGAACCGTACATCACTGAGGGCTGTGTGTAAGAGGGCTGCATCAGGATATAATCCTTGATAGGCTTCTCTACAGTCAACAGGATGTACGAGCCAATCCCAAACATGAAAATAACCCACATGACCAGGGCCAACCGGTTCACCTGACCAGAGGCAAATTCCTGTTTAACAGAAACAACGGCTGGGAACATGTCAGTTTTCCATGCTGTTGACTTATGTGATAAAGATGAGAGATTTAATTGAAGTGAAAGGAGCAGGTTCATTAGGATTCCTTCCTGGGAGGGCATGTTTTGTGCCACAGATGGGTGGAGTGGTGTTGACACGCTCTAGCAGCATAGTCAGGATTCCTAGTGCACAGATCATCCCTCAGCTGGAATCAGACTGCGTGGGAATCCTGGGCTCTGTCACATACAACACAAAAGGCAAGGCCTGCGAAGACGTACCGGCCTTGAAGTGACCACTGTTGTTGTTTTTTTACACAGGTTCAGCTAGTTTGACCTGCAGCTGGACCTAAAAATGGAAGGGTCCATTCTCCCCTTTTCCTCCGTGATTGATTTAGTCTGGGTGTTCTTCCGAGTGTTTTACATTGTCAAACCTTCAGCCACCTCACACACACACACACACACACACACACACACACACACACACACACACACACACACACACACACACACACTGTGAACACGTCATCGTCTTGGAGGTTATTTGATTAAGGTCTGTAGGCACACACACATTTCTACATATCGGCACGAACACTTCCTTAGAAAGCGAGTGAAAAATCAAGGAAATGTCCCTGCAATTCCCGCAGATGAAACTCCTTTGTGGAAAGGTTTGCATGAGATGTCACACGCTACCTATGCCTGAGAGGAATGCACAGGAGATATGCAGGATCCTCGAGTACACACCCAGAGATACCGGATGATCTGTGGTTTGTGGTTTGTAAATATACATATTTGTTGTAGTTTTGAGATTATTAAAAATATAATTAAGCCTTTAGAATTTGTTTAACAAGTAGGCCTATGTTGTACGAAATCTTCATATTTTTGCTACAATGTTTAGCCTGTGACACATTGCGACTTGTGATAACGCACTGGATTCTTATTGATTTGTAACTTGCAGATTCAGACGACGCCAAAGCAAATAAGTTCCAACAAGTCGGTTTTTGCCACGACACAATGCAACACAATCGATCAATACAATGTACACACTGCGCTGGCCAATCAAACGTGCAAGGAAACATTCTCGTTAAATTATTTTATGACGCAAATGGTGTAATTCAACTTTTTACGCCGCCATTGCTGAGACGGAGGATACAATGAGGGCCATTTTAACAATGTTCCTTGTTCCTCTGGTGCCTGAGGAAACGCACCTTGACCAAGGCAGCCTTTTGTGTGGGTTCTACAGTCTGACCACCCAGTAAATCTGATACACCAGATGTGTGGCAATGTGACCTCAGTCTGAACAGTCACATCATAAGACATACAAGTTATACTATACATGTGTGACTTTTACATCACTGGTGGTCGAATGTAAATAACATTTGCGGTGCTAATAAGGTGACATTTCTCCAGAACGGCATTAGCAAAGTGTGTTGCTTCTGCTTGTTGTTTGCTCCTGTATGCCAGGTGTGACATCTTGGTATGTTCCTTTTGTACATGCTGATCAGTTCAGGAGCATGGCCTGTTGAGACAGGTATTGGTGAAGCTTGTTATGTAAAAATAGGATCCGTATCCTATCTGAAGTCTTAAGTGTTTGAACTGTCAGAATGCATATAAACAAAACATTCTGCATGTATACTAATATCTTAGTTATTCATTTTACCAGTGAGTAGCGTATGTTTAAAACCGTTGTGTGGAAAATATACACATAATCACCTTAACAAACATTGTAAAAGCATGTCATCCATCCTCTCCAGAGAACCGCTCTGAATGAGATTGTATTTAGTTTATCGTACACAGGGCTGCACACTACAACATAACTTAAACCTACTGTAACATTTTAGTGGGGAAATTTAAAAGTGATTGGGTCTGAATGTGCCATATCACAATGTAATCTAACAATCCCTCATGATGGCACAATATCTGAATTAGCAGGACAAACACAACACATCACAGTTATATGGACCATATATATTGGCAAACACACTTACTTCATCTGCCAAATCCCTAAATTAACACCTTTTTGGTGAGAAAGCTCTATTTGGAACACGTCACACAAACACCACAGCTGGCATTCAAGGGTAAAATTAATTACTTCAGATACATGTGCTTCCTCTCAAAGTGGCAGACTTATTTGCATTGAGGAACATTCAGCAGAAGTAATCGATGCACACACAAAATACGGCCACCCAATGACCCCGGCCCCGACTCAAAGTCCCTCCCTGTCCCCGAAGCCCTGGCGGCTCATCCATGCATGGAGGAACAAACCCAGGTAGCGAGAGCAAATCAGACTGAAACAAAACACAGAAACATGAATAGGAAGCATTACAATGACGGGCTGGATGCAAGACAATGGGCCCGACATTAAACAAACGGCAAATCCCAGGATGGGCTGTGGGAGTACGATACAGATTACAGGCACCTAGTCCCTGCCTGGGGAACAGGGGACAGGGAGAAAAAAGGACACAATATTGCAATCTGACAGCTGACGTCTTCATATAAATGTATGAATTTACATTCCAATTAGAGGAAATTTACATCTTAATCACAGCGAGCAGTGTGTCGGTCCCTCGGTTAGTGTGTTGCTACGGTAATGAGGTGGGATGCTGCTGTGCTCTCTCATCCAGACAGTGATCTGTCAGCAGACGACACCTCCCTGTTATGAGGGAGCTGCACCCTTAAATACAACCGCCACCACAATCCGGTAATATCCATTGAAATCTGTCTTAAATACCAACAAGGTGTGAGCTGCCACCCGAGGATAATGTGCCAAATATGGAGTTTGAAAAACATCAAACATATCTTAAATACAGTGCACTGAACCAGGAGTGTCTTTAACTGTCACTCAAGTGACAAGCTTTCAGTGCTCTATGGCATTCCATTTCTAATTTCCATACTAATAATGGGTATATTATCTTTAATGGTTTGACTTTGTTTCATGGCATTTGAAATGGATGGTGAAACCGTCTGTGGAATTACTCAAACATATCATGTCATCAGATCACATGCTAGTCTGGTGCTAACAGCGCAAAGTGAATGGGTGAGATGGAAGGATTGGGAACGTATCATCAATATCCTTCGGGTCATCATCTGCATCAATGTACATCGCAGCATACAAGCTCAACCTCAAGGAATGCACACAACGAGAGGGCGTGAGTATACTTGTGGGGAGAGAAGAAAGACAGACAATTGCAAAGAGTTGCGAGGAAACAGGTCTGCTGAAAGAACTTTGAGTTTGTAAAGTCTACTTGAGAACACTTGTTGTGGTTTAGTTCAATTAGCAGACAAGAGCTGCTGGTTTGAGGTCTTGGAAGTGAAAGCACACAGACAAAAGCCCGGGCACGGCCCTTCTATAAGCTCACAACGGAAAAATAATCTATATCACAATGCTCTACTGATATCAATTTTAATGAGTCCAGAAATGGGACCATTTAATAAAAAATAAACTTTGCTAGAACAACTTCTGTCCATGAAACCATTTACTTGTAGAGCAGCACTGATTGCTGACAATGCAATCAGGACGAGCAGATTAGCCAGCACCACATAGGAGAGCACATAAATCAGTTTAACACAGTCCTTTGCCATCTTCACGCTTGACTTTAATACAGGGATGTGTGAACAAAAAAATCGGAGGTAAATGAGGCATGGCCTCTTTATCACCCACCTCGTAGCCAATCAGGCCTCTCCCGTCAGAGACACTGCTCTAATGGCTGATATCTATGGAAGCAGCCTATTACTGGATACTGCCTGTAATTAAGACAAGTCAGATTACACCAGGCCAGTGCTTCTTCTCTGATATGTAGGCTGCCATTAAGGCCAGAAGTGGTGATGCGCTTGCACACCACATGGAGAGAAGATAGAAAGCTTATATGTTTAAAAAAAAAGCATGTCCAGAGTAGGTGTCAGATGCGTCCCCAAACATCACATGGGGTGATATGTGGGGCGTTGGCTGGGATTCCACTTTAGCCTGCAGGGTGTTTGGAGAGGATGCTGGGAAGCCGCACACACACACACACACACACACACACACACACACACACACACACACACACACACACACACACACACACACACACACTAACCTAGCAGATTGATTCCCACAGCAGTGCTGCTGTGTCTGTGCACTTCTGTCCGACCATCCAAATGAGCTTGCCTATCTCTTGGGGGGCCAAAGTTGAGTTTAGCAGGAATGTTCATCATGACTACAATATCTTAAAACAGGCACCATCTTATAAAATGCCAAGCTGACTTTGTGTCTGGTAGCAAATGAGGTGAAAAGGGTGAATGTGAAGGCTGTTTAGTTGGATTAAAGCCTCTCAATGTAGAGAGAGCAACACTCTTAAAAAGCTCGCTATGATTAAAAAAAGAGGAGTAGAGGGAGGGAGCGTTCGACAAAAGAAACAGAGTGAGTGGGAGAGAGAAAGAGGGAGTGCATTTGAGATGGGAAAGCACTTCTTTCTTTCTGTACACAGAGTGACCTTACTAACACTCTGCCTACTCTAATATTCACCACTACACATGCTTTTGTGCGCTATTCCTTACCCATCTAAGCACGCAAACCCTCCTCTCAATACACATACTACTCATTATACAATTTCACTCGCCAGCTATCCAAGACTTGCACAAGCATTAACACTCTTATAAAGATTCAAAGACACACACAAACACCAAGATGTGTATTATGTTGAGGGGTGCAATACATTCATTGTGTTAATTTAATTATATATATATTGTGTACATCACAGCTACTGTCTCCTTGTCAGACTTCTGTTGATGCAGAAAGCTCAAAGGATGTTGAATGTGTTGTTCAAATATGTGCATCAAAGGAGGCTGTTAACTTTCATGTGCTGTGAGATTAATCTGGAGAGGGACGCTCGGGATCTTTCCTCTTGTTGAGGTAAGCAGGTTGTTTCTGATATGAGTAAATTAAGTCACTCAAGAAGTGAACATTTTAATATCTGCAACAGAGACATAACATATTCCCATCATATCTCCAACAAAGCAAACAAACTAATTGAATTTATTTAAACTTTTGAAATAGAAATTAAGCTGAGGTGTACAATTTTCTTGCTTTTTGTCAAATAAAATAAAGTCATGAAACAATGTTTCGGAGACTTAAAACAAAACTAATGTTTTGAAATCGCAAAGGCATGTAAAGATACACTGTCAAGATTAAATGCATGCTAAACACAGGCCCACAAATACACATACAGGCATGCACACACACAAATTAACAGTGGGTGATGAAGCAAGCGTACACATCGTCCCCATACAAACAGTCTGTGTAAGTGAGCGTACAGCACCAGGCCATCAGATCACTTCCCTCTCCAAACATGAAGCCTTTAATAGATGTGAAACTCCAGGCCCTGGATCTTTTCACACCACTGAGTCGCAACTCACACAGAAGAACAGGAGGCGGAGGATGACAGAGCAAAAAAGTAAAACAATGAAAGAGACTCCACGCTCCATTCATGATGAGGGGATCAAGCAGAAATATAGCTGATTTTATTTTATTCATCCAAAACTTGACTTGACATAATAAAATATGCTTGTCTGAGGGAGAAAAAAAAGATTCACAAGAATCTTCAGACTAACATATGGAGTAACCTTTGTGGCCTTCCGGGACTTGGGGGTGGTGGTGGGGGGGGGGGGGTTGCGCAGGGGGGTCTAACGCTCCGAGGACTGTAGGCACGCTAGGGAGAGGTGAGCTGTCACCCCCTATTACGCTCACTGCCTGAGCTCAGAAAGGGGGAGGGGTAGAAGGAGAGCAGGCAACACAAAAAAAGAAATACTGGTTCCTAACTAACCGCCATCTAAAGCCATCCGCGGGCCTCAGAACCCTCAGTCTACAACTGCCTCCTGGGAAACACTTGCACGCAAGGCCTCCTCATCCCTAGCTAGCGGTGGGGCATAATGTGTGTGTGTGGGGGTAAAGGGAGGGGTTTCTGTGTGTAGAGTTGGGCTGTGTAAGCAGAATGTATGGATAGTGCGTAACAAAATGACAACGGTGCATGTTTTCTTACTTGCTTAAGAGTGAGGAGATACACTGATATGCAGTAAGGCTGGGTCAAGAAAAGGAAGTGGTGCAGAGAGAGAAAGAGAGAGAGAGAGGTAAACCTCGTTATTAAAATTTAAAAGGAGGGCAAAGAAAAGGCAAGAGGTATCTCAGGGGCTCAATGTGATGAGACTGCCGGTAAAGGTGCTTTTAATAATCAATAACTGACAACATTTGTATACTTCAAAAATACTGCAAAGTCCTTTTCGTACTGACGTAAAGAATAGTAGTGGAACTGCATAATAAGTAATACATGAAAAGTCAGCGTGAACACAGCACAGACATGTTTTAGCTTATTACGCGACCCACAACATGGTGCAATATTATATCCCAGTGGATAAGAAGCTTGCCTCAGATTTGACCCTTTGCTGCCTTTTGTGTGAGTTTTGGTGAGCACTGCTTAGGAGCATTCTGTTCCCCAGATCCCACTCCTAACACCCCTGTCACTCATCATCACTCATCATTGTTAGGGACAAAAGGAAAGTTTGGTTAAGCCACACACTGGAGTATTCTCCCACCCAGTGCCTCCCCCACCTTCACACATTCACGTATGTGTGTTAGGTAGCACACACACACACACACACACACACACACACAAATTGTTCTATTTTTGCGGCATAAACGCAAGACCACTGACTCAAACATGCACCTTAATTCTCGGATGGGGTCGCAAACTATTCGATAAAGTGCCATCAACTTGCCCTCTAACTTGCCTTTTGAAGTGCAGGCTTGTCCTTCAAATGGCCCTCTGACTCATCTGCTGAGTGTAATTAAAGTCTATTCAGGCCTCTATGTGTGTCCTAACTATCCTCCATCATTTGGCCAAGCCTTTCAGTAGCCACCTGTGAGCTCTGAAGGAAAAGGACACTTACCCTCATAAAATACATGAGCACGACTACATTCAGCGGCCGGCCAACTTCTCTCAATGGCCGACACCACTTTAAACAACTCTGTGTTGACTGTTGGGTGAATCCCTTTTAAACACAACCATATTCACAGTAGCAGGGGTTAAGTACCTCCCGTGATTAGCTGATACAAATGCCTTTATGGTGTGCATGGAGATAAAGAGAAAGAAAGAAAGAAAGAGGACCAAAACACCCAATTTGTTTTTCATCAAGCAGACTCATTGAGGGATTGCTGACCAGTGTCCAACTGGTCTGGCATCTCTCAGTCTACTTTTTCTTATGCAATCAAATGAATGAAGTAAGCACACATATTCTGTTGGGAGGAGTCTGAAAATGATAGACTCCTTACAATAAGACTGTCTCATGAGGATATTCTTTCTGAAGACATAAGTCTTACATTGTAGTAAGGACCACAACAAAACAAACGTGATATACGTCGATGTAGCCAACCTCGTACTGCAAGTGTTGTTGTGGATGATACATCTTTATGTTTTAGCTGACTGCACTGAATAAAAAAGGCAAATAGATCAAAATCAGTTTTACCCTCCTTAAAAAAAGTAGGTTTGCTGGCCATATCTCTTAATATGTCCATTCAACTCCCCTCTTCACCAAAAAAGAAGACATTTAACCAATTAGAAAACAAATATTTAGTAAAACAATCCCAAAAATGTGTGTACACATCATCTTGTTCAGACACATTATGTGCATCTTAACGGGGCAACTGTGGCTCAGTGGTAGAGCAGGGTCATTATTCAATCAGGATCGGCGGTTCGATCCCCGGCTCCGCTAGTCCATGTCGATGTGTCCTTGTGTGTCTCCTACGGTGTGTGAACGTTGTGTTATGTTAGTTAGTCCTGATGGACAGGTGGCACCTTGCATGGTAGCCCCTGCCATCAGTGTATGAATGGGTGAATGATGACATGTAGTGTGAAAGCGCTTTGAGTGTTCAGGAGACTAGAAAAGCGTTATACAAGTACAGTCCATTTGTGTTTTTAAATGTGTTTAAATCCCAGCAGCATGACATACATAAACACTGAGCAGACACACAGATAAATGCATACACACACTCCTCCTCCTGACCCCCCTAGGACACTGAGCACTGAGTGTGGGAAAGTTATTTTTAGGACCCAAGCAGAGAGCCTTCCTGAGTTGGATGCTCCTGCTCCGGATCAACATTCCACCTTTGAACCACTCCGACCATGGAGCTGTTTGTGCTCATTGTGGCAATTTGAACTTTCTCTTTGGACTAACAGCAGTGAGGGGACTTTTTCATTTTGGCTGGTTTAAAATGACACCATCCAAAACAGGACAACTTCTGCCTTTCACCACCATTTATTCAAGTCTCAGCAATGATGTTAACAGGGTTTCAGTGCAATTTTAGATTGGGGATTGTTTATAGCACTGAATATCTAGCTTTTTGAAAACGTATGCATGATTGCAAATGCTCATGCCCTATTCTGTGTAGTCTAATATGCAGAGTGACAGATTATTTAATGTCTATTAAATGAAACACTCAAGATATGTATTTTGGTTGCTGCATCATATCATTTCTAATTTCTATTAACAAACAAGTCTAAGTATTATGTTTACACAACCAAAGAACAAAAGTGAGCAATGAATGATGCTTCACTGTGAGAAAAAACAGTAGATGCTTTGCACAGGCTTTACAGTGAATCAGTCTTGTAAATAATGTTTTTTTTTTTTTTTTAAAGAACAAAAGTACATGGACCTAAGGCAAAATTAGGAGATAACAATAAAATGATTCAGAAGCCAAGGATACAGAGAAGACCCAGTTTATAAGCACCATGGGGCCTAAGGTTCCCCAGTCACAACCATTATGCTAATTGGAACCCTTTCTGAACACACTTACACATACCCTATAGTACCACAAGACCCCATGGATGTGGGGTGGCATGCAAGTTACAGCCTTTTTTCCTTTCTCCCTCTAATGGGAGCTGAAGACAACTAGGCTACTCTAATCAGGTCTGAGTCCAATGTGGCCAGTCTAGTCTGATGGGGGCTGAGTGGTGCATGGACCATGTTAAGGGTTCACTGCTCACTGATGAAACAGCTTCACTTCCAGGGCAAGTTTAGGCAGACCACACTCTTACTCAGTCTGGCAGGAGGAGCACATATGCCCTGTTTGGTTTTCCTTTAATACTCCACGTTTGTAAGAAACGTTTCGGCATTGTGTTGATATAGTATAGAGGGCAGTACATTTGGCAAAACCCCAGATATTCTCTTGTTGCACTTTGACTTGACTACAGCAAACACAACGGCTACTACTATTTTTCCCCCCCCGAGACATTTGAGGATAAACATGTTTTTTAAATCCTTAATGACTGATTTAGCTATTGTCCTTATGAATTCTGAACCTTGACCTTGTCAAGACAAGCACATCCTCTATACAATAGAGCCTCTATGCCACTGCCAAATTTGCATTTCCAGACGTAAAACTCAGTGGAACCTTTATATGATTTGGCCTTAGTGAAGTAGGTTTGGTTTTCTCAATCAATAGATTTAACAAAGATCAATATTTAAGAAGTTCATGCGCCAGTGCAGGTCCCATCACGCAAGTCCCAACATACAAACAAACACAAAAAACACGCACATGTTTTCACCCCCCCGCCCCACACACACCCAAGACTCAGCACAGAGACCTTACAAGCGGGGCCTTTTCAAACACACATGCACATTTACAGAATAGATAAAATCCCTGTTAAATAATAAATGAAAATCTGGTGTATGTTGTGAATATTGTTCGGCTGTGGGGTCGGATCGCGTGCCACTGACTGGCCTTCACCAGGCTCTCCGTCTCTCTCCTTCTCATACACGCACAAACCATAAGCACACCTCATTCCAAATTGCGACAGAGGCTGGTGTGCACCAAGGGAGGAAGTATAAATTATTCAATTGGAATATTATTCCAAAAGGTCCATTCCCATCTGATCGTGATTCCCATGGCAGACGTACACATCACTGGCAGATGTATGAAGAACATAAGGATTTTTTTGCATTTTACTAATAGGTTCAGGACATCCAATAAGCCTATTGTTTGTATTCAGTTTACTCAGTCTGCAAATAGTCATTGTGATCCGCTAATGGAAGTAAATATTAAATGACCCAGTTTTTTCTCCATATGAGTTCTTTTCAACAATGGCTTTTCTCTGATCTTTAGTACCGAGCATTATTTAAGACTTTGGGAAGCAGATATACGACCAGGCATGGAATACAAACAAACATATAAGCAAATACACAAACAAGCCCTGAGGATTGGGTCTCTGTCTAACTCATTCTGCATTCTACAATTCTTTCTTTCCCTCCCTTTTTATTTCTCTCTCAATAAGACGGTTTGGTGCCTCTGAGGAAAAGCCCTCATTTTAATTAGACCTGACCTGAGAATCACTTAACTGCTCCTCTCCGTTTATGCCTCCCCCTCCTCCCCAAGCCTTCGCTCTGCTCCTCACATAGGTCCATTAACACCCTTCCCTCGGCACCCACAGGCTTCAACAGAGAGCAGACACAGGCGTTGTCTTAAAGACGTTTTGAGGACATGCCAAGAAACATTAACCTACTCTGTACACCTCCTTCGGACTCTTTCAGTTCGAATTCCTCTTCTCTTTAAGTCTTCTCCTACTCAGCACCATCACCCTCTTCATTCCCCTTTTCTGCTCCCTCATTGCTTCCACTCAGCTTAAAACTATTCTCCTTACTATGTGGCTAATGTCAAGTACATGTCATATGGGATGGAAGGTCATTGGATAATCTGAGATGTTTGTATGACTTTAGAGTTGGTTTTCTGAAAGTAAAAAATACATTGCATTGTCAACCTAGCATCATATCCATTAAATTAGCATTTATTTACCTTTAACGGCGGACTTTGGCTGACATGAGGCATCTGTGTTTGTTTGCTATTTTGGATGTTGAGACCAAAGCCTGCATTAAAATAGACCAGGGGCTCTGTTTGTAGGCATGTGCTGTTTTAGGTAATGGTGAGATGATGACATAAAATTCATCCAGTCCAAGTGGCAAATCTGAGTAGAAGATGAGTTTCAAGGCGTATCAGATGCCAAAACACTGCACAGCAGTTTCTAATACTCTTATTTGTACGACTCACGATGGCAATTATTTTGTCTTTTATATAACATTAGTAACCCTTTAAGCCCTAACCCTAATAACCCTAACACCTAATCCTATTTATTGTTTGAGTTGTGTTGATAGGTTGTACATCGGGATTATATATTATTGTAGCCCTGATTTTTATGTTTAATTTGATACCTAACATGTTTGGTTTTTTGGGGGGGAGGGATTTATACCATGATTTTTTCTTGATTTTCCTGATATAAAAGGGTCCCCCAATCGGGGGACCCTTTTATATCAGAAAAGGGTTACATTGTTCATGCTATAAAGTAGCCTGTCAAGAAGGTGTTCTCACTTGTATTTGATTGGCAAAACGAAGCACCTTGAGGGATAAAGTTGTGCTGCGTTTCAGCAAAAGTTGAGCCAAGTTCAACTTTTTTGCTGGAAGCTTTAAAAAGAAAAAAACTGAATCTCTCCAATGGTGACTTACAAATTACAACATTAAGAACCCAGGACTACAACGTTTAGCTTGTAGCAAATACCTGCCTACATAGCCATCCAAGTGACGAGGCAGTCAGGGACACAAATAGCCTGTCGAGGTGAAGACTAATTTGACACAAATCCCCGTCTTATACTGTATTTGACCCTGTGACCTGCCTCTGGCACCCCAGAACCCCACAGGCACATAGCCTGTCAGTTTAAAGGGTCAAACAAAGGTAAGGAGAATGTAATTGCGTACCATCTGCATTCTTCAGAGCTTCATCCTCAAAGCATCTTGCATTGTGAAAGTAGAGAAAGAAGCCTGTGACGGCTTAATATGAGTAAGTGAGAAAATTCTCACGCACATTGCGTGTCACCTTCGTGCATGCGTTTCTTAATAAGTATGTGCTTGTGTCATTGCATGAATGTCAATATGCGTGTGGGGGTAGGCAATGTTTGAGTATGTGTTAATCTGGTCTAAACACCTAACACTCCCCTACCTGCTCAGACAGGGCCATGGGTTAATTCTGGCTTCAGGCGTCATGGCTAATAACTACTCATCAACCGCAGTTTGAACTCTTGGAAACGTCAACCGTTTTCACGGTAACCTTATCAAGGAATTAAACGAACTTTGATGACGGTGCTGAGTGCAGGGCAGTGAATTAATGTAGGCTAGTAAAACCTCATAAATTAGGAATAATGTATTATTAATTATAACTGAACACAAAAACATGTATCTATTGACAAAACCTGTACTCTGTGAGCTGTTCCTGAGGCGCTCAGTGATGGACGTGTGAGTCAACCAACAGTTAGGAAATTAGTTATCAGCATGACTCCAAGCACAGCTGGGGTGACATGTATCTGCCCGACCCAACTGGTGAGAAGCTAGCGCTGTCATTCACTAACACTCTACCGCATATTAATCCAAATGGATAAAACACAGAGTGAAGGCTGAATTTGCTGCCTTTAAAATATAGAAAAGGAGTCAAAAGTAGAAAGAAATGTTTCATAGCAGGAGCAGTGATCTATCATTATCACAGTAGATGTGTGGAAGAGAACAGACCGTGAGCACAAAACTTGGTAAGAGAATGCTGTAATATGTGGCCCCAGGCAGAGGAGTCCTGTAGTTTGAGTAAATGAGGTGATTAGCAGGGATGGTGTGAGCTGTCACACATCAGACACTGGGCTTAGAATCCAATCACCATCTCATGTGTCAATCAGTGGCCCACCGAGGCAGCTGACCAACAGGTCAAACAAAGTATATGAGGAGCCACGTCAGAGCACAGCGGTAGTCCTGCATGCAAAGATATACACACAGGTATACTGATATTAACCAGAATCTGCAACGAAGGACGCAGAGCCAACATGCACTCATACCTTTGTGACATCTCCATCTAAGGTGATGTACTAATTAATGACAGCAAATCAAAATGCCAGAAAACCCAACACAAGAACATAAAAGCGTAATACAATGTCTGTTCTGATTGATTTGATGCATGACTGGTGATACGATACAATGCTCTCTGGGAAATTCCCTGACTCATAAAAATGTGTGATGGCCAAGGATTGTGATTGACATTTCATATTAGGTGCGCACTTGTGTCAACAATCACAGCCATTTTAGAATGTTGAACCCTCTTTGGATATCACTCTTTTAACACTGTATGAGGGCAATACAAGAGTATGGTTACCATTCAACAACAAAAACTCCAATAAAGCTCCTTAAACAAGGAAGGAAGACAAAGCGTGGACTTTACAATGTGCTGCTGGGATATATGACACAGTAGCCTGGCCCCACAGAGCTACAGGGATGCTCTAGGCCTCTGCCCCCTGTCCTGCCCAATACAGAGGCCTAATTAAAAGACTATTGAGGATAACCACCTTGACTTTTACGGACCATATAAATCTATACTGGAGTGGCCTATTCAGGGGGTCAGAGAGAGGAGGGGAAGCGGGCCAATGCAGACAGGAGAAAGGGTTAGAAGGATGGTGAGGGCTGGCAGAAACAGAGAAGGGCTTGACCGTAGGATGTGGAGAAGGTTTGGGTGGTGGGGTGGGGGGCATTCCTCTCCTCCCCCTCACCTCCTGCCTGAGACAATAGGACTCACTAAGAGCCAGGGACCAGAGGGTGTGATAAGGTAATGATAATGTAATGAGGACCAATCATGAGCCTGAGCCAAGAGGAGGGCCCTTTAATTTGTCTCCTGAGTGGTAGTTCAGTGACAGATTGATTGCTCTGAGTGAGACTGATGATGTGGTACATGCAAAATGGATGCATCTCTGACAGGAAGAGAAAGAGGAGAACAAATCCTGGATCAAAATGAATGAAGAAATGAAAAGGCCATATAATCCTGTGCTGCGTTTACACCCTATACTCTATATCGGCAGAGCAAACATAGCTACCCAAATTGACAGTTCACACAAACAGGGAATTGACTGACCCATATTAAACTGTGTGGAAAACGTGAAATGGCGCAACATGAGGACCCTCACAACCCTGAGATTTTCCGAGGCATATCTGAAACAATGTGCGAGGGCAACTCACAGCTCCGGAGGCACTATGATGCTCAACCAGTTTTCAAAAGGAACCTCTAGCACGATTCAGATCGAGCTGTTGAACTGCATGTACCAGGTGCACAGGGAGTACGTTGCTGTGCAAGTGGCTGAGACATTGTTTGTTGCTGTGCACATACCAGCTGGTATAGCCAGTGAGAAAATGTTCTGTAGAGACTGTGGAAGTTAGGGATGAAACTATTACTGTATGCCTGTCTAACACTATTAACAATGTACTGGAAACACTCAAGTTAGGGGACAGTTTGATTGCACAAACATATGAAAGTGTCACCACGATGTCCGCAGCATACAGACCTTGATGAAGGAAACCTATCGTAATGGCCATTTTGAGCACTGCTATGCACACCAGCTCAGTCTCACTTTGCACCAGCTGTGCTCTGCCAGGAGTGTTAAGGGTGTTTACTTTTTACCTAAGCACCATCACCACCTTCTTCTCAGGGGCCCCTAAAACGGCTTTCAGCCCTCACAGAGGTAACATGAAGGCCATCAGCTGTCATTGATGCAGCTGGAGTCAGCAGTACATAAAACCTCAAATATGACACAGCAAATTGAAAGATTGGCCACTTCTACTCACGATGGAGCAGATGAACCAGGGTATGAGAGTATATCACCAATAAAGCACTAGTTACGAATGAGGCATGCACCATCATCTCAAGTGCTGAGCAGGGATTTTAAGAGAGTGCACACCTTATCGCTGCTAAACTAGTTGATAGCTCTATTTTCTCAAATGTTATAATTTTTTTAGCAGCAAACAAGATTTTAACACCTGAGTCTTTCAAAATATCTTAGCGGACCAACCACTGTGCGTCTTTTCTCTTCAAGTGAGCTTTGAATTGGTGAGGGAAATACTTTGTTAATCTGGCTTCCGTGTAAAATGTGCATCGTATATTTGGCGAATAAAACAATTCGGAATTGAGGGCTTGGTGCAAAACTCACTGCTGCTGAACGGTTTAATCCTGTGAGTAGTGACATACTTATTTGCCTTTTTAAACAGGGATACTCTACTTCTGCATGCTTCATCATGCAAGCAGTGTTTGTATGAGTATCACTAAGTGTCTTGTGGTCAAAATATGAATTATTATTTTTGGAGTGATATGAAGCATTATGTACAATTGTGTGATTTTCTGGTCTTGCATCTGTCCAGAGTAGTTGTTGGCCCAGCATTTTATTTCTAAATAAAATCCCTATTGATCATACTGCCATTCCAATGAGTTTATTGGCTACAGTATGAAGTGAAGCTGCTGTCTCCTGCTCCTCTTTCTCATCAGGTCACGGCTGTTGCCAGCTGAATGAATGAATGAATGAATGAACAGCGGCCTGCCAGACAAAGTCAGCAGCACCTACCGTACAGAGCTTGTTCCCTTGAGAGCTTTTGTGGCTTAGAATGTTTCTGATAGTGCAACAATGTGTGTGTTACGGTTGCTTCATTTTTGTTGGTCATGGATGGCTGGGGACATGTCCAAGCATCTTGACCAATGCTTACTTCATACTCCTTCAGTTTATAAAAATGTGAATTCTTACCATTAACTTAAACTCCCCCAGTATTTTTTCATTGCATATTCATGAAAAAAGAAAGAGATTTTTCTCACTCTGTTGCCTCTGGAGTAAGTGTGGCAGCAACAGTCAATATAGCTTCACCTTTGATTTTGACACCCAATAGTAGATACAGGGTGGCAGAACTAACGTGAGAGACTTCTCATTATCATCAGTACTTAATTTCAGCACTGCTACAAACAAGATGAATGGGAACAAATGTAATGGCTTTCTCAATAAATAATTACTCATCTAAATTCAGCTCTTGTTTTAGGTTAATGGTTACATAGCAAGTTACAAAAACACATTAGAAAATCTGATTCTGATAAGAGGGTAGAACCCTTAACATTGTGTTTTGTTTATAAAGACACTCACGAAGCTTGACAACTTACCTCAATACTGAACTGTTTTCTCTTGAGCTTAAAGGCCAGGTCCTTGTGGTCGGGGAGTTTACTCGCCAGACAGTTCAGGTGAGGTACTTGGCGCACATGCAGCAGACCTGTGAAGGACAGTGACAGCAGATTAGAACTACCTGGGCTGAACAGAGCATCAAAACTGGAGTACAAGTACAAGCAAGATATTCCAGTGTGCATATCCAAAATGTACATGTTTTACGTTACACTGTGCCAATGAAACAACCTAGACAAAGTTGTGTGCTTCATTTTTTAAGTGAAAATCTTGTAAAAAATAGTGCAACCAACACAGGAAGTTCTAAAGTTTTCTTACACAGATTTCATACATGGAGGATTTGTTTGTAGCTTTACACATGACAGGAAATTTCTATCTGATATGACAACCTAATAAAATCCTAATATTTGTACATTTCAAATAGCTTCTGTGACACCTGAAGATTGCCGGGTTTCTATTCTTGATACGGACAAAAAGTTATTTTCATTGAAAACAAGCGTAACAGTCAGCATCGTAAAATTGTTTTCCAGAAGGAACCTGCCGATTCCAAATTGCTAGAATCTGACGGTTATGAGCAAATATTGCGCAAAAATCAATGTAACTTTTTCCCATATTTGAAGTTAACTCTCCTCGTCTACTTGAGGGAATCAATTGAATGTAGTAGAACAGTCATCGACAAACGGTGTTTTTCAGACATCTACGTTGTATAGTAAGTGAACTCTGCTGACCAGAAACATGGAGGTATTGTAGTGAGATACAAATAAATCACTGATAGACAAAACCACCCAAAAAAATACACATTATGTGATATCTATAAACATTTCAATGTCTCCATTCCTACTCTCATCTTATTTCTCTACATGCTGGAGCATGGCTGTACTGTAAATGAAATTTGCCAATTAAAGGACAGATTACAGCAATGAGCGAACATAGAAGCTAACGATTCCTGCAAAGGATAGAGGGAAGCTGTGGAGTATTATTTTACTCTTTGTTTCTCTTTTCCTGTCACCACAAAGTTACATTTTCATAAAACTGGAAAGTACTGTAAAAGTGGGAATGGTTAAATGAGCGTGAGAGAGAGAAGAAGAGATCGAGGGAGTAATGGAGAAAGGGAGACAGACAGAGAAAGTGGGGGATGGTGGGTTCTCTCCTCTGTGCACTTGGGTGATTTCCCCTTGCCTGATTTGCAGTGACAGGCTTCCCAGCATGCTTTGAGCAGCCCTGAACTGCTGCCGCAAACACGCACGCACACGCATCCGCACGCACTCTCACACTCGTACCAGATGCGTTTGCACTCATGAACACACATCAAAACAATCATGCACATAAATGTATTTCATAACCTAACCATAATTTCTCTGGCTGGTTAAACAGATGGCAACTATATTCTTGAACAAGGAATTTAAATAGTATTAATTGCAAATTCCAAACAACCTTTTTGTACTATAACATTAGTTTAAAAAGTGATGCACTACAACGTGCATATATTGAATGGGTGCACATGCCACCTGCCTTTACAAGGCAGAGGAATGTGATCACTATGGGATGTTATCTAAATAAAACATGCTGTTGGACGAAACCAAAATCTGCCATTGAATGTTTTTTATTCCTCATCCCCTCATCTGTCACAACCGGGGCTGTCTAACCCGAGGATGGGAGGGAGGGAGGGGGGAAATGAAAGGAAAAGCGCAAGAGTGAGTCGGAGAGTTCGAGAGGCACGGCTAAAAATACTCCACTCGCTTAAACTGACCTTTATGCGCGAAGAGTGCAATAAAAAAGAGGGAAGCAAACAGGAGAAAGAAGGAATGATAAAACCGTAAAGAAAAAGTGATGGTCAGGGCCGAGAGAGCAGAGGCAAACTATGTTACCCCTTTCCTTTCTTCGTTTCCATCTCTCAAATCGTCCCATACCAGTGTCCTCTTTCCTACTGAAAGCCTTGCCCTCAATTTATTAGCAGAGCATGCTGGCCATGGAGACATTGAGTGAGGGATGGAGAGATACAGGCAGAGAGGAAGAGAGAGTGATGGTGAGAATATCGATTCCCCAGTGTTGGTCTGCTCTGCTCCAGAGCCTCAGGGGTATGGGACTGGGGATGGAGAGGGGGCGAGGCGAGGCGAGAGGGAGAGAGGCTCTGCTGTAGGGGGGAGGAGGCCGGGATGGAGGGGGTGAGGGTGCGAGGGAGAGGGAGTACAGCGTGGCAGCTGAATCCCCCCCGGCCTGTCTACTGAGGAGCACGTCTGATTGAGCAGCAGCACACTAACACGCACTGACAGCCTGGCCTGCAAGGGGGCTGCCCTGCCTCCATCCACAGCCCAGCCTTAATGCACTGCTTGTGTGTATGTGTGTGTATTTTATGGAAAAGAGACAGAAAGATAAGCGAGTGTGTGTGTTCTTACCATGGTAATCTTTGTAGAGTGGGTTGGTCTCTCTCTCAGAGCCTTTGAATGATTCCAGGGCTATGGCATTGTCACATAGCCTGGTTATGCTGCCCATTAGAGCTCTGTCCTGTAGGGTCGAGAGAGGGAGGGAGAGAGAGACACACAGAGAGTGAAACATGAGCAGGTAATTAAAAGCCACCTGACGGGCCATCAGTGTTGCAATTAAATTAGGTCATCATGTCCCGTGGCCAGGTCATTTCTGCCCATGGCTTAGGTGAGGGTGATGAGGTATAGAGGGGAAAGAGCCCTGATAGGGGTTACACACAGCTGATGTTGGGACAGGATGTTGGGACTCAAAGTCAATCAAAACACACTGAAATTATCTTTACTTCATCAAACAACAATTTTTACAAAAAAGTTAACCGTTGGGTGCACACTCTCAAACCTGCACACGGCAGGGGAGGATAGAGGGGAAGTGGGAGAAATCAGCAGAGGCTTGATGGGGAGAGCTCCCCCTACTGGTTAGGTCAGTGACTTGACAACAAAGAGGACACGTCAGGGGGCGAATACAGTAGATAGAAAGAATGAAGGAGAAATATACAAAAGGGTAGAGGCAGAGGGTAAAGAGAGGAGGGGAGCGAGAGGGACACTGGGATGGAGGGAAAGAGGGAGTCCTGCATTATTAATCCCTTTGCCTCTTGAATCATTCACATCCTTCTCTCTGTGTTGGCTGCCACCGCCTAATGCAGTTTTCATGCCTTCATGTCTTTTCCCCACTCTTTCTTCTTCCTTTTCATTTTTGTCCTACTTTTAAAGTATGCATATCCCACCAGTCAGGACCGCCAGCACTTACAGGGTATCTAAGGTCTCTTAAATGCCTCAATAAAGCCAACGTAAGAGTTTGAATACAACAAATTATTCAAAACACGTATGGCACAGTATGGCCAATAGGGCCAGAATGAGAGAGAGGATCTGCTCAAACCTTATGTGTGCTAATTTTTCTCGGGCATAATAATTCTTCTGTGCTCACTAAAATACAAAAATGAGACTCAAAAGTTTCAAAGTCAGAGGAATACAAAGTGTCCAAACAGAACTGCTCAGTTCAGTGGCAGAAGGGCAGAATGACGTCAGTAAGGCAAGTGCTCCACAGTTCCTTGAGCTTTAGGAGGTTACATCTTTCTTTCTTCTTTTTTTTGCGTATTTATAATTGATAAGGGACTAAAGCAAGAGTCACTTCAGTTCTGCAATGAAAGTCTATGTCGGCTCAATTAGCTCAGATTCCATCAGTATAAATCCTCTGAACACCCTGAGCCTCAGCTGACCATCACTGACAAGTCATAGGAAGAGCTAGGGCGTAAGGTGGGTGGCCGATGGCCTCTTCCCCGCTTCTTTAGCACCCTTGCCTGGACCACACCCATCTTCAAAATCTATCTTCATTTTAATCTCAAATAAATACCTGTAAAGTTTTCTAACTGCATCTTGCAGAAGTTGTGTCGCATCGCATTGATCAAATCTGTCCACAGACAGGTATTTGTCATGATGACACAGCCATTGAGTATAATTAGCTGCGTACCTAATAGCTAATAATATCCGCCGAATAAAATGCTGTTCAAGTTTGTCATTTCACAAATAATGGCTGCTCAGAAATATAAATATATTTTATGACAAATGATTCCTCCTATCAATCCTTCAAGCTTTACATATGAGAGGATATGCTGCTTCTTTTTGTTATATGTGATAGTAAATTAAATATCTTTACGTTTTGGAATGTTGGCATCACTTATGGCTCTGGGAAGTTGTCAGCACCGTTTGCCATGACTTCATAAACTAAATTATTAATTAAGAAAATAATCAGCAGATTAATTGATAATGAAAATAATTATTAGTTGCTGCTCAAATTTAAATGACTTTAAATGTAAAGGTCAATTGAAAATGTATGGTACATTTCTAGGAAAATTAAAATGAACCTGCAGGTTTTGTAGCCCCACCGTAGTACTAAACAACTCTACCTGAATACACATTTGCATAGGTCGGGACACCACTTAGCCTGAGCAGCAGGTAAGGTGTGTATGGATGCATTTTAGGAAAGACTGTGTATTTTGTGTTTGTGTGTGTTTACTGGTGGTGATGGGGATGATGGCAGGAGATAGTATGATGGAGGAGGACCAGGCTAGGACAAGCCTAATTAATGTTTCAGATGGACTGTGGCACTGGGCTGCTTTGAGGAGGCTTTCAGTGAGTTGCTCAACCAAGCTGCTTAATAATGGATAGAGAGTCCAGTGTGGTCTTGGCCAGCTAGGCCTGCTACTAGTCTAGACAGTCTTCCAAAGGCCACACTCCGTTAACTAAGCTAATTATCCAAGCAAAGGTACTGGCAGAAAGAAGCTCTGCAAACATATCAATTCATAACATAGCATGCACACTGACATTAACTTATAATGAGCAGCCCGAACACCTTGGTGACCTTAGCTGATCAATTAGAATCTTATTTTTTATTTTTAACCAAGTGTGGTTAAACTAATCATAAGGTCATTTAATTGATGCCCATCTTTAACAGCCACTCATTACCTCCATGTTGGCTTAGTCATCCAACACCTGATTCAGTCCAAAATTTCCCCCTCTCCTCTTCTTCCCTCGCTCATTCACTTCACTCCCCAGGGTGGAGAAGGGGGACAGATTAAGGGTTTGGAGGCCAGGCCAGAGAGGGACAGGGGGACTGCTCCCACCACAGCTGACATCTGCTAGTTAGCCACTTTACCTTTTTCGACTAGGCCAAGGCCGCTGTGCACCGAGCATATAGGCTTGGAGCCAGAGCATGTTGTGGCAACACAGCTGTTCAGAAAGTTAAGCATCAACCTATATCTTTGTATCAAGGATCAGACACAATGCAGCTTCCATGTTGTTAAGAATGGGGACTATAAGGAAGTAGGATGTCTTAAGTGTAGGCGAGATAAAACATTTGAGCAGAAAGTCTCAGATGGCTATTCTGGTGAGTGTGCGTCTATGGCCGACTGTCTGGGGGAGGGCTGTGGTTTGCCATATGCCTCAGCAGATGACTCCACCTTCACACTGAGAGGCCAGACTGTACACAGACGCATGCACGCGGACTCATACCCTCCCAAACACTCAAATACACACACCCCCACAAACACAGCCAGAGATACACACAACTACAAGGAGGGATATTTTGTAAGAGAATAAAATGCATACACAGGCACACACTCTCATTGTGTACAGCTTCAAGTAATTAAAAGCCCAAACAAACAAACTTAGAAGCCTTTGAATGAAGTGTGCACTCGACTGGGTCTGTTGGGGGAGCGATGCATGAGGAAGAGGCCCCCGCACAGGCCTGAGTCATACCAGGGTGACACTGGACCACAGGGTCAAGAGGAGGCCCCACTACAAAAGACTTCAAACTTTGTTCCCCATTAATGAACAAGACAAAGAAAAAGCACATGGGCCAAACATCAACCCACGCACAAACAATCCTAACTGTCTCTTGTATCGAAACTCAAGTTTATTCAACTTTATCACGTTATTTATCCCTCTGGTGGCACTTAAAGGAAAGTGGTTTCGGACACAACAGGAGCAAAGAATTATAGAACAAAGCAGAACCTGCTGCAGTTAGGACTTGTGTTACGCTTGTATATCATGGCATTCTTGCATGACAACTAATTAAAACTAACATAAAAAGATATATCAGTTATATATAAAGGTTACGGTTGCTTATCAGATAAATTGTATTCTAAGTACACGCTGATGCTTATGAACTGTGCCGAGTTGTTTTCATGTGTCCAGAGTTGTCTTACCTGGATGAGATGTGAAGGCACAGTAACTACTGCAACTGATAGTGATGACCTCAGCAAAGCACGCAGTCCATAGAGAAAGGTAGTGAGGGCGTGGCCATTTCTAGGGTTGTCGTGGCAACTCAGGTCATCGCCCCACAGAGCCGAGCCAAGAGAGTGAAGCCCAATTCGCAGGATGTTACGCGACTTTGACTATGGGAAAGAACAAGCAAAAAGAAGGGTTCAGGAATATTTAAAAAATTGTAAAAAGTCATACAAAAATTAAATTTTCTACAGAAGTAAACACACATACTAATGCCGAAATACAATCCGGGGAGTGGGACTGAGGCTTCGAAGGCTGTGGTTCCTGTTGTGCTGTGACAAATAACCCATTTTACTAGCTTTAAACTGCAATCTCCAGAATTCTGCCAGATGACCGCACAATATATACGTAAACCCTCACATTACATCTTAAGAACAACAGATTGCTGCTTTTGCATTATTTTGGAACAGTGCTGTTTTGGGTAGTATTCCCAAACTCTGGGAGAGGGCGACTGGACAGTCTGCTCACCAGCACAGACGATCGGAACACAGTGCCCAAACGTGACTGGACACAACTGCCCAATCACAGAGGCCATCTGACACACGCACAATGGACCTGTCAGACAGGCTTCCAATATGGCCGCCACCCAGAAACCCTAGCACATTCTTGGCACAACAGTGATGCTCTACAGCCAAGGGGGCCTGGGTAAGGGTGGAGTGCCTTCCCTTGAAACACCCTCCCCACCACAAGGGATCAACAGTAGCCCACTCTTACCAAGACGGAGAAAAAAGTGATCAAATAGTGGTGGGATATATATATATCACTTAAACTGAGAGAATAGAGGCGCCTGTCCAAACTGTGAGAGGTTTTTAACCTTTACTACAATTGTCTTCTATTTGGAGTTTCTTCAGGATGGCTCCTGATTGCTGAGATGAGAGCCAAGAGTGATTAACAAAGCTCTGGCCTAAAATCGGCTCACTTTTTCCTTTTTTTCAAACCTCTCCTCTCTTTTATCCCTCCCCCTCTATTATCTCAACCCTCCCAAAATCTCCTCTACCCCACTCCCCATCCTCTCCCAACAGTATGACCTAAGCTTCGTTTGGACCTGGATCTGAATCACAGGCATCTAAGAAAAATAAACCCCATTGTTTCTGGGAGTTTTTCACAGTTGGCTCATAGTTTCCCTAAGGTGGACTCTCACACTCTACATTCATCCTCCTCTACACCATTCAACATTAGTGCTGCATCTCTATACCTTACTATACTTAGTGTTGTGTATGTGTGCCTTTGTCCTGATTAGATATGTCCTTTCTTTGTTTAACACGCTTTGCCACCAAAGGTCTTGGGGGCCAAAGAATTAGAATTCTATTTCTATGTCTGCAGCCCAGCAGGGGGGTCTGCGGTAACACGACTGTTGCTGTGGCATCAGGAGAGGCCAAACTTAACTCCTATAGTTTAGCCTATAGAATAATCAGGGAACAGTGCCAGTTGAGTCCAGCCAAGGACCAGAGGCCAGCCATATAGACTATAGCCAGCCTGGGACCACAAACTAATCACAAGCCAATCTCTGTCGAGACTCACAGTCCTGCTGCCACTCCTGTCCCAGACATCTCAAACGACTCCAAAACATATGGTCTCTAGGAGATGGATCCTTCTTCTAATCTGCTTATTTACAAAATACAGTTCATATGAAATCTGCATCTTGTTACCAGTCTATGATGGTGGAATAACAAATAAACAAACGCACACACTGACTATCACCCATACTGGACATTCTTGTGCCAGTGCCCATATCGCTCAGTGCCGGGCTGCATTCCTAGACTGTGCCAACAGCATGTCAGGCGGCCACACTGCTTTAATGATGTCAGCAGTTAATCTGCCGTGAGTGACAGCGTTCGGGGAGGAAGGGTGGGGGGTACTGGAGGTAAACCCTGTGTGTGAGTGACAGGGGGAGAGGTGGCTCCAGGTGACGAGCAGAGGGTTCACAGAAAGTAGGTGAATAAGGCGTGGGAGGCGAGGAGGCGACTAGGCACACACACACACACACACACACACAAACCCTCATACTGTATATATATATATATATATATATATATATATATATATACACACACACACACACACACACATCACAGTGTGAAGTCTGTCCTGTGGGAAACAGACGGATGGATGTCTATATGGATGTTTCTGGCATTCTGTGGGGCACTGGTGATTATTAAAAAGATGTATGTCAAAGGTAAGACACACAGCTGGGACACACAGGTGAGACCAAGCAGAGCAGGTGACAGAGAGGTGAACTCAAGAGAAGAGGAGGTTGAAATGTGACAGAAGAGCTTGGGGTCACAAATTCTGATCTATTATCGCCATCTTAAAAATGCTCCTCTGGTGAATATCACTCATAATAATTTAAATGCACAATAGTCTGACTGGGCTCATCATAATTAATGGGGTTACAAGCAGACATTTGCAAAAACAAATATGTTAGCAGTTTGAAATCAAAGAACTCACCTTGACTGACATTTAGTGATTGAAAAGAAACAAATGCACACCTGTGTTGAATCACTACTAGTGGCAGCTTACTGCATGCCTATTGCATTAAACCAATGATATTTTTATCAGAGAACCTAAACTAAATCCACAAACAGTAGTAGGGGACCTGATAAAAAACTTGTGATTTGATAATTGGAAAGGGTGAAATAGCAGTTCATTCACTTCTTACCATGGGGGCTGAAACATCAAAGCCCTCCCTGTTTATGACCTCTTGAAGGGACTTCAGCAGTGCAGAGTAGGACTCAAGCATGGGACTGAAAAGAGCACAGGACAGAGGAAAGAGTGGAAAAAGTGGAGAAGACAACCAGAAAGAGAGCACAAAAGGGTTACTTAGGATGTATAAAATGTGATTAAAACCATTTTGATAAAACTGGGCCAAGCCTTTCACCACAGTAGCTTAATCCTCTATGACTGCAGCATGTTTCTCCTGACTGTGCTTTTCTGGAGCCACTGAAGCAGACAGATGATCCATATCAAGAGATCCAATTAATTTATTTGGTTGATTAAATTACAACATGACTGGTTCTCTGTCAGCTCCCCGAGGATCTGATTGTGCCGAGACAGACAGACAAACAGACAGATGAGACGTGCTTATGCACAAGCAGACACACAACAAAGATGATAAGTGAGAAGAGGGGGGAGAGAATTAATGGGCTGATAGCTAGAATTAACAGGGAACAGCATTTTGGAGTTTAATCAGGGGTAAGATGTGCACTATTGACAAGGGGCATCCAGTACCATTGGAGCAACATTGAGCAACAGTCAAGGGATGGGTTACTGCTGAGCCATGTGCCTATAGGATGGCCAATAGGAATGTTAACCCCATCATTTTACACAAGTCCCTCAACTTAAGAACACCCCATCATTGTAATGACCACTCTGTGGTGAATCACAGTGGGCTGCTATGTCAGTTGTCAATTTCACCTGCAGGCTACAAAAGCCGATACACATAGATTGGTCACACACCAATAGCCCTGCATAAAGAACAGTAATACGTACTTGTGTTGATTACACTTGCGCCAAGTACATCCATGTACTCTATTTCAGTTATTCAGCCCAACAATGGTGCCTCCTGACCCCGCTGAGGCTAATGATAGAGCTGGTTTGGTGAAAGAGGGACACCTACCCTCCTTGGCCTCTCTGCCCATGCCCCTGCTCTGAGGTAGGGGTCTGGGATGGTTTGACATGCAGTTGAGCAGGAGGTTGCCTCTGGTTGGCAGCCATTGTGTGAGACGGCATTGTGTTTTAGCTACCCCTACTGAGCACCCCTCATTCAGGTACCAAAAGGTCTAGGTGCTTAGCTACAGGGGCTAGTGCGTCAGCTAATTAAGATCATACACAGGGACACTTCTTTATCTCAGTGTTCCTATTTCAGCGAGGGAAGAAAGGAGGAGAGAAGGGGGATGCTTGGTCTTAAACAACAGGATCTGTATCACCTAGAGAGCAATTTGTGCCAATTATGCCTTCAAGTGAAACGGAGCAATTTAACAGCTAGGGTATCAACATGGGGCTGTGGACACGTGCAAGGGGGAGTAGCCTGCTTCGGAGTTTGTGTGGTACATGTGCGTGTGTAATATGCTAAGTGTGTGTGTGCGCATTTTTGTATGCGTGTCAGTATTGGGGCGGGGCTGGGGGCACAATGGTGTGGTGCAGGTGTAGTTTCCTGCTGTCAAAATGTCTATAAGATCTATAACCCATTCAGACGCCACAGCGGCACAACAGTTTCACCATGTCACTCTTACTCACGACACTGACACACAACGCTGAAGATATTTTATTGTTTTGTTTGTATCCTATCAATAGGCATTATTATGTTCTGAACTGATAATTTGGAAAGAAAAAAGAATGGTCAGTCTCATGTTCCACACTTATGCTTTATACCGAATATCCACAACATTTACTGTGTTTGCATGGGTGCTCTGTTAAACAGTATCTGTTTACCGAAATAAAGGAAGAGGCATTCTATAAAGACTCCTCCACATCCTCTGTGCTCCAGATTGCTGTATTTACCCAGTGTGTGTGAGTGTGCCTTCGTGTGCCCTTGTTTGTTCAACAGCACTCTCTGAGTAAAGAGCCTGTGTGACCTTTGAACCCTAAATACACTCAACGCAGGAGAAATCAAACAGACGCTGAGCAAACAAGACCCTTATTTGAATAGACATACACAACCTTTCCAAGAGGCTGAATGTCTTAGGCCAATGGCAAGCTACTTAGAATAGAGGATGAACCCAGCTGCTTTTTAACTGATTTGTATTGACTGTTTAAAGGGTAAAAATACTGAGCTTTTAGGGACTCACAGTTTTGTTGGAAATGGAAATTTCAATTAAATTATATAATTAAAATTGTGGATGCTTGGACTCAGCAGTGATTCATATTTTACAGATTTTAAGCAATTCAATGAATTTTAGCAACTATTATACAAAACTAAGATTGTGTACTGTACTTTATTAGAGCTAAAACTGTTAATTGATCGATCAGCTGATCTAGAGGAAATGTTTAACTATTTCTGACATTTTATAGAAAAAATAATGAATCCAGAAATGTAAAAAGATGAATTCGTAATGAAAACAATATTTTCTTGCAGCCCTAGAGTTTATTAAATTCTTATAAATGAGTATTTCAAAAGGGCTCTACATAATACTAGGAAGCTATTTTCTTCCTCTCAGGTTGACTTTTCTCTAATGCTGGTTGCAGGGGCTTATAAAGTATGTGCTCTTTAAATTATGTTAGTCTGTCTGCATTGTTGGTTTACCTGTATTCTGTGAACGATGGCATGTTTGCTTACCTGTGTTCTGTTGAAGATGTCTAATTTGTGTAACTGTGTTTTTGTAGATGATGTCGTGTTTGTGTGCCTGTGCTCTGCAGATGGTGTCTCATTGGTTTCCATGCGTTCTGTGAATTATGTCTTGTTGTTTTACCTGTGGGTGGGTGATGACTGGGTGGGATGTTCTGGAAGGTAGAAGCAGTGGCACTTGGCTGCCTGGCGAATCTCTGGCTCCATCGTCTTGGAGACATCATAGTAGTGCCCAAACCGAGATGAGGATGCCAGGGCACTCTGAGGAGGTCAACAAGTCAAACTCATGTTAAAGCATATAAGCACTTAAGACCTTTACATAAAGTGCAACCCTAAATGACACTATCCTAAATGATGTGCATTTAACTCAATTCAGATAAGAATGAAGCAATTTGTGAAAAAATTATTCTCATTTGTCTTTCTAATATTTTAAATGAGTATGCGTCACAATACTATGGTGATGCAATTGCATTGTTTATGGGTCATTCCTCAACATTCCTAAAGCGGAGAAGTTAAATAACCACTACGGCCATGCTCTTAATCATTTCTTCACATAAATGTCCACTTCTGGCTTTAAAAGCAAATGTGTCAGGGACGCAGGGGAAGGCGGATGTTTTCCTGCAGCTGAAAGAGTGAGTTTTTGCTCTTCTCTCTCAGTGAAACCAGGGATTCCATTGTTAGAGGGGCCCATAATCTACTCCTAATCTGGATTAAGGCCCCCGGTGTGTCCCTCTCCTGGCGGGATGAGGGGGTCAGCAGGGCAGGGGGGTCAGGGGCTCATCTTCTCTTTGTGAGCCAGGCAACCCGCTTAGCGTTCCATCCCCGCCCTGACGGCCTCACCTTTGATCTGATGTCTTCATCGGGAGAGTAACACAGTGGGCTATGCCAGTAGAGGTGTGTGTAAGGGGAAAGTAAGCGTTGACTCTGGGGGTGAATTTGGGATGCAAATCCTCTGGTGGGGCTTACTAGTGGTTTGTAAAGACGATTTTACAGGGGTAGGGGGAGCGATGAGGAAAGGACACAGATATAAAGAAGTTTCCAGGGAGAGAGAAAGAGGGAGAGGATCCCCAGGGACACACTGTGTGCTGTTAATCCACATAGCGATATGGATTATAGACTGAAGGAGGGAGACTGCAGAGAAGTAGAAGGGGAGGGTCACCTCTCCTCAAAGCGGAAGAAAGAGTGTGGAGCTGCCGACCCTAGCAGGGGGAAAGGCAGGGATTTGGGGGAAGACAGAAGTGCAGGTCTGGGTCATAGGGTTGAGCGAGCAGACATGTCAATGCACAGGCTACAAAGTACTCTTGTTTCCCAGGCTAAGCAGGGGTGCAGGCGTGTGTGTGTGTATGTGTGTATATGTGAGTTGGGGACCAGTGAAAAGCCTACCTATTGCCAGCTAAGTGTGAGTAATCTGGTCCAGCTCTGAAAGGAGAGTCTGAGGCCTCATTCAGTCCACAAAGGAGTTTAGAAGCTGATGGATTTAGTGGTAGAGACAATTGCCAAACCACTAAAACCAGAGAGCCAGTGCTGTTCTTTCTTTTTTAGCATATTTCAATTTATGTTTGTAATTTTGTAAAATTTTAAATATTATACAGGTGGAGGTTTCAAATAAGCCCAGTTGGCTTTTTGTCTCTTCCTGCACTGTGATATTCATTTTCTTTTTTTTTAATGATTTTTTTTGTTTTATTGTTTGAATTGTGCAAAAAATAAAAAATAAAAAAATTCTCATACAATCATTAACAGAGACACACGTTGGACTTTTGATAAAAGTAGCATTAATACAGTGTTATATTTATTCTACTGTATATCGCCATCCAAATATACTGCAATAATTATCATTTCAGACAATATAAACGGACATGTGATCACCTGATTACCTGTACTTTAGGAAGATTCTGATAGCGCCAGGCTATCTTCATGGCATCCAAACTGTCCTGAGGTTCACAAGATAGCCTGGGCTGTTCCACTGGTTTGTGGATCGCGACATCGTCCAAGATGGGAGCAGGGAGTTCCTACACAAAATAATACAATTAATATAATAACTTAAAATATGTTGATTGTGAATGGCCAAGAGGCATCTCAATTATCCTTAAAGCTGTTTAATATCATATGACTTGTCACACTGTGTCACACATAATGTAAATGCACTTTGAATGCAAATGGTGGTATCCTGATATCTTGAATGTAAACCAAAAAGCAAATTTGGTTTTGCTGGTCATGTTCCGGAGATTAAGAAAACCCAGATTCAACTGGGAGATCTTTCCTGGAGAATCTTGATTTCTTGGCCATGTACAAAACTGAATTAGGGTTCTTACAATAGCACATGTGGCAGCAGTGCAGAGGGATGAATGCTCCTTATAACGACGTGCCCTTGTATCAAGTTAGATGCAAAGTCTGACTAAAATTAGAACTGCAATAAGCCAGTCAGTCAGTTTCAAAAGCTGAACAGTTGAGTAATTGTGAAATTCAATGTAATGCGCACAATAGGAAAAAACTCTTACTAGCTGACTGATAAACAAGCCTGTTCTTTCACTGTGCAATCAGTCAAAAAATCCAACAAAATGGATACAAATCTTGCTCCTTGGTTCAAAGACATGATCGGGTGGGTGGGAAATCTGACTCATTAGCTGGTTCAAGTAATCATGGGTTTTTAAGTGCAAGGAAGTGTTCTCAAATGTCCTGCTTTAACTTGATGTCTTCCAGCAAGCTAGTTTCTTGTGTGCATGCCTATGTAATGCATAAAGTACAAACTGAGCATCTAAACATTAGCATACTGTGAATGTAGCTGTGAAAACAATAAATTATGTGATATATCCCCATTGGGAGTCCCCGTCTCTTAATAAGCCTTTGATATGTAAAGAGAGGGTGAGGCTGTGACCCCTCCCACTATCAATCAGTGGGAGAGAGGCCCTCCTCCTGTATGTTGGGTGGCAGTCAGCTTCTGGGACTACGGTCCTCTTCACAGAGTGATGCATCGGGAAACATTTCAACAATGCCACAACCATGCCACCCTCGACCTCTCAGATACCCCTGCTGACCCTGACACATCTTGGGGAAAGCTGCGCGCCTTTAATACCTGCTAAATCCCGGTCTTACCAGCGTGAATCAGGCTGAATACTGTACGAGCGGGAGCTGATTGATTCATTTTAGTGTGAGAAAAAAATACTTCTATAAGTCAGCAGAATATTCCCAACATCTTTAGATGACTAAAAGGTAAACAAATTTTTTTTTTCTTTCTAAAATGTCTTTTTGACAGTACAGCAGTTGTACGAGGATGATGTTAAAGTAGACATATTGAGGCCATCCTCGCTTCTTTGTGGATGGTTTGTCAAGACTTGCAGCTTGAAAAATAAATAATCATACTTCGCAGTAAATCAAATTTCCTTCTTAAGAGCTTGCAAAATACGGCACCTCCTCTCATACCTGTAAAATGTCATCTGGGTTATCTTGAGCCGCCGCCACAAAAAGTTCATGTCGACACACCACTCCTTCTGCCAGGAAGTACTTCAAGATCATACGAGAGTAGCTATCATATCGGTCCTCCTCTAAAAAAGAAACAAACAACAATCAGAATTTGAGTGTGAATGGAAAACTCAAATAAACACACACTATGTCAATCAATGCCATTCGGCTAACATTGTCCGAAAATTCCGATGGAAATGATTTGAGTGCCGAACATTTTCCTGAAAAATATATATATCAACCATTGGATCTTGCCTTGTTCTGACCATTCACTCAGACACCACAGATCCAGAAGTTTATGACCACATCACAGTCGCTGACTGTAATCGATATAAGGACCACATTCGGGTTACCTTTGGTATGGAACAGATGAAGTAGCAATCAACATGGCACAGAAACATAGGTGTTTCTGTGTGACCTGACTATCAAAGTGGAGCTGACATCTTCAGCTCTCTTGTTAAGGTCTTCACAGTGTCCCTGTCCACTTTCACCTATCATATCTGCAGCCGAGAGAGGGAGGCACCTGTCTTAAGCACTCACCTGACACCTCCCCCTGAACACAAAGGTACCCCAGCTGTCAGGACAACTGACAAGAGGAGGCAGAAGCAGGATAATATAGTGCCTGTCCTCAAAATGCTTACTGACATCTGGTTCAATCTCTCTGCTTTTTGTGTGAATTCTGCTGGCAATGGTATGCTTTCATTATTATGTTCCTACATCAGGTGTATTTTGTGTCCTAAAGTAGGTTAAAAGGCATATCAAAGTTACATGAGAGACTTTTAAAATGTGGAAAGGGTAATTCTCTTCTTAGAGTGGTGACATTACAGTCTCATTTAGATGAGTGTCTCAAGCATTAAATGGACAGGCAAGTGATTCCAAACACCCAAACCATTTTACCAAAGGTAGCCTTTCTCCATGCACACAAAGCGGCCACCCGGCCATTCCCCACCCCAAATTCACAAGCATCATCACCATGACCCCCCCTAGCAGGGCACATAACTCTACCCAGCATGCTGCTGCTGCTTCCTGTCACAATCATCATTTTGTAAAGATTTCGTAGGCCTCTCCATACAATGACAAACAGTGGGCACAAGGACAAAGGCAGCAGTGACAGTTTAAGGTAATGGGCATACAGCTGACAGCTTGGGAATGACATCCTGACGTGTCATCCTGAATCATCCAGAGAATTCCCCCCTCCCACGTTCCCGGTCTATGTCCTCACCTACAGACTTAGGATGGCACAGGAAATTCCATGGCTCTTCAATTTGTTGTCGGTGGGGCTCCCTGTTCTCTTATTGATGGGTTTCTAGGTCAGCAGGCCTTTGTGGCTTTCAGCAGGCCCCACAAAGACTCCCAGATGGGCCCTCTCAAGATGGGGCCTATTGTGGCTGTGTTTCTATGGGAGCCTTACAAATGGAACCTCCAGGAGTCATTAGGCTGTTGAGGCGGGGGGTAAGGGAGGGGGTGGGGGTGAGGGTGGGTATACAATCAACAGGGGGTGGGGGACGGTCATATCTTTGAGGGAGATCAATCACTCTGGACAGTCATGGCATGATTTTTTCTTCTCCTTTTGATTTTTGGGGATTCTAACTGAGGTTTGGTAAAGTGGGGGAACGCCTCTGTTGCCTTCAGACAGGGGAGTGTGAGTGTCCTGAATCATATCTGCTAAACCGGCAGGGGGAGGAGACTAAATATCTAGGTCAGGGTGTTTTCCCCCTTGTATGAATCTCTGGTCTTTTTAATTTCTACTGTGCAGCTCAAATTAATTTAGGGCATAGGCCGGTAAACTAAACATGGACAGTTAATACAAAAGCACTTGAGCTTCAAAATAACTAAATTACTGTAATTCTACTACAAAGGTGGGTTGTATGAGGCTACCGTTAAATGCCAATTAGCAACATCTGTCGAGCCCTATATACTGTATATGTCTGACATATTTATATTGTTAAGCTTCAACTTGTGACCGTTGTTCCTCTTTATCAATTAAATGTGTGTGTTAGTCACATGGTGTTAGGATTTCTTAGATTATTTACCATAGACACATACAAATGCAGTTTCTAAGCAGATGACTTGACGTCTTTGGAGTTGTTAGGCATTTAATATATAAGTTACAAATGAAAAATCTTGTTATCATATTTTTTACCCCTTTTGTAATTGTTTCCGTCATTTATTGTTTAACAAACATTTTATTGTATTCTGTATTGAATTTTATAGTATCTGCAATTTGTATGTCTTAAATGTTATGTTTTATGATGCCTTGCAGTCAAAATAGTTTCCTCTTGTGGGACAATAAAGATCTGAACTAAACAAATTGTAATGGAACTTAATATAACCTACAACTAAAGAAAAGTTTGTAATTGTGATTAAATAACTTAAATAACGTTATTTATTTGAATGTTGACATACTGTACATTGTCACTGCATTTCCTGTACTATTATGCCTATTTAGTTTGACAGCAGCTACTTTCAAAATATTTGTTGCAGTATTCTAAACAAATACAAAAACTATGCTCAAATTAAGATAACTCTCATTCAAAGTCTACTTTAAAGCTTTGAAAAATATAAATATGTACAACAATTTCATAGTACTTACTATGGGTACATTAAAAGGAAAAACACATTCACTTAAACGAATGAAATGAAACCGTACATGGTCAACATAATAAAAGCTGGAAAGCTTTGTTCCTTCTATTACAAAAACACAAGGGACGAGAGATCTTCAGACAGCAGCCATACTGAGCTGATCCCCTCGAGTTGACAAATCGGGATGGACAGCTCAAGACACTTCAAAGGCAGACGACGACCAGTCTGATAATTTTATGTCTGTGTCTCACAAACAGGCCATCACAGCTAAAGGGGCAGACTGTAGGAGACGACTGCCTGAAACAAACACAAACAAACACCACCCACACAAAAAACAGACAGCACAGTGTGCACACACACACACACACACACACACACACACACACACACACACACACACACACACACCTCTTTCATAGACTAACACAAGAGAGCTCACACGCATTTCACCTTTACTGTGTCTCTCATTACCAGATGAAACCAACCGTACATTGATTCCCAAAATGGAAGGGAAGAACGCATTAGTGTATAATCACTGACTCCTGCATCGATTGGGGGGGGTGAATTAAAGGGCAAAGCAATATCATCAGTTGGTATAGGCCTTTGCTACACACAAATTACAGCTTCAAATGGAAGCAAGAATACCTTAACCTCACTGTCTACCAGTGCATATAGCCGAGCCTATGATGAATGATAATAACAATAATAATACAGTGGAAGACATTTATGTGCCTAGAACTTGCTTTGAATGTACTTCCGAAAACTTCTATGAACACATATGCAGATGAGCATATCAATTAAGGATCACAGTGGACGTGTGACCACCTGGGATTCTAACTGGAGACCTTCAGGTCATTAGTCTGTTTGCCGTTCTGCTAGACGCTGACATGCTAACCACAAAGAACCTGTGAGAACAGATACACAGTATCATTAGCTGTGGCATGCCACTGAATTCAGCTTTGGCGATACCTTGGATTTCTGGCTATGCATGAATATATAATATATGATTGATTTCCGCGATGGGTTAATGCAGTATCAGCTGAAGGCTATAATGAGTCAGAATAAAATATTCATCTGACTTATTGTGTATGATGTATCTTTCTGAACACCAATACAGTGACGTGTACAGGGCAACTTCTACTGACAGTAGTTTCAGGTATTGAAACATTGCTTCAGGTACTATGATGAGCACATACACTTGTTCTTGAAGCCGAAGAACAAAAATGATTGATGTACTTCAGGAGGAGTCAACTGTTGTTGTGTACTGTTTACCATGGACTCACATATGCGTGACATGTGAGACATATTTGGTAAAAGTTATTCTCATTCATAAATGGCTATATCTCAAGACTTAAGCATTGGATAACAATGTAATAAATGATTAGCATAAGTAGTGGATATAGATCATTTAATATAATGCTATTAGGTATACGATCAAATGTGTCGTTGAACTTCCTGGAAAAACGCCCCTCCTCAGTGTGAACTTCATTCAAAACAAAAGTCTAACCAATAAAGTCATCACACAATTTGAACAATCTCAGCTTTTAAGCTGTGCTGTCCAATCACACCATATGTCTTTCAATAACTGTAAGTCGATTGTTTTGGACTCATGATTGGGGTCCCTCAAGGCTCCGTCCTGGGTCCTCTTCTCTTTTCTCTGTATACCAACTCTCTCGGCTCTGTCATTCGCGCCCATGGCTTTTCCTACCATAGCTACGCTGATGACACCCAACTGATCCTCTCGTTTCCCCAGTCAGAAACACAGGTAGCGGCACGGATCTCTGCCTGTCTGACTGACATCTCTCAGTGGATGTCCGCGCACCACCTGAAAATCAACCCTGACAAGACGGAACTACTTTTCCTTCCAGGAAAGGGCTCTCCCACTCACGACCTGACTATTACCTTCAACAACTCAGTGTTGACCCCGACCCCGACTGCCAGGAACCTCGGTGTGACACTTGACAGTCAACTCTCCCTGACTGCCAACATTACCGCAACAACGCGTTCCTGTAGGTACATGCTGTACAACATCAGGAGGATACGTCCCCTTCTCACCCAGAAGGCGACACAGGTTCTGGTCCAGGCTCTGATCATCTCGCGACTTGACTACTGTAACTCCCTCCTGGCAGGTCTACCCGCTAACGCCATTCGACCTTTACAGCTCATCCAGAATGTAGCAGCTAGACTGGTCTTCAACCTCCCGAAATTCACCCACACTACCCCCCTCCTCCGCACACTCCACTGGCTACCGGTGGCCGCCCGCATCCGCTTCAAAACATTGGTACTTGCGTACCGTGCCACGAACAGATCGGGTCCTATCTCTATTCAGGACATGGTAACACCGTACACCCCAGCTCGGGCACTCCGCTCGGCTTCTGCTAATCGACTTGTAGCTCCGTCACTACGAGCTAAACACTCAACAAAGTCACGACTGTTTGCTGTCCTGGCTCCTCAATGGTGGAATGAGCTCCCCATTGACATCAGGACAGCAGAAAGTCTCTACATCTTCCGTCGAAAACTAAAAACGCATCTCTTTCGACTACACCTTGAATAAGGTGTAGGAAGGTAGCACTGTACTAGCAATCTAGTAGCACTTTGATGTCTCTTATTGATAGCACTTTTGTAATTTTCTGTAATTTTTGGTAATTTAACTCTATTGAAGAAACTGTACTTTAGTGATTATTGATTATTGATTCTTGTTGTTCTGAGTTTATACTCATGATTGAATGCACTATTGTAAGTCGCTTTGGATAAAAGCGTCAGCTAAATGACATGTAATGTAATGTAATAATGATTAATTCCTCACTGTCTTATGTCTTGCCCAAATAGTTTCAACAGGATGTATGTCACATTATGGAGGCAATTATTCCATTGAAGGGGACCTTTAAAGCAGTGTTAAATGTGTCAAGTCAGAAGCTCACCTATGAGAAGTACTGTTCCAACTGCCAATCCACCACCTGTTTGCAAAGACACACAACAACAACATTTAAATATCACTTTTTCAATGTGAACCACTTGAGGCCTCCCTTTGGTCAAATACAGCTTCACTCTCCAGTCTCCGCAGCTGTGTATTCATCTTTATAAGTAGGCTTTTTTCCCAGCAGGCATTTTGACTTTGTTTCAAAAGAATACAAGTGTTAATAAAAACAGTAATAAATGCTGCTTTCTAATCAAGTGTCCCAGTAAGCCGTGACAATGAACACAATAGCAGTACCTTGAAACTGAAGTGACGAAATGGAATTCAGCCAACATTCATTTTGTTGTTAACACTTGCTTCTGTGACATGTCAAAATGTCTTCTATTAAAAAGGCCTATTGGCGGTCTGGATATCTGAAGAGATATTTGTTTTAAAACTGGTTATGGCAAGAGATTTATTAAGCCTGCTAAAATCTAAGACCACTTGTAAACTAAGAGCATTTCATGCTGTTCCTTGATTATTCTGACTGCTCTAACACGGAACAATGTTTTTCTTTTAGTGAGACTTGCTTGACCTTGAACCTGTGTGCCTGCGCAGGAGAGTATATGGCTGGTAATCTCAGACAACAGAGGTCTTAATAGGTTTAGGATGAGAGAACAATAAAAGTGACACCTCCACTGTTGCCACATCTGCTAACCTTAGCATAGTTACAACACAATTATGTTATAGAGAATAAGCATGAAGTAGATCATATAACATGCTTTACAGGTCAAATGTTTCTGGTTTAGAAACAACCAAAAAGTGATATTCCAGATAAAATATTTGAAGACACCACAGTGGTTACACTGCTGCATTTAGACAGCGCGTAGCAATACAAGTATGTCAAGTTGTGATACAACACTTTTGCTCTCTAAATGTATGTTATGAATTATACATGAAGAAGTTATCATTCTGATATTGATCATGTGGATATTGACAGCTCTGGTACTAAACCAATTCTATGAAGACAATTGATTGTATAATGATGATAGATGGAAAAGCATATAGATTAAACAGGGAAATCAAATGTTTTTGAGACTACTTTGATCCTTGGCTTAAATCAAACAAAGATGTGAGCGCTTCAGTTTGGGCATCAGCTTAATTGCACATTTACTTATTGACACAGCTCGAAGCTAATTCTAATACGAATCATACATTTCCTCTTTGTGAACCATATCCCTAACCATCTAGTAACCCTAACGTTGAGATACGCCGTTAGCCTGTGTAGCTGGCGCTAACGTAAAGCAGACTGCAGACTGACCGAGCAGATAGTCGAGCGACGTGACACCGGTCGACACTAAGAGTTGTCCATTTTGAACCGATGGCCTGGTACCAGGTATGGAGATTAACTTGGTCCTCGTTTTCTTCTGAAAACTCGTAGTATTGAACGGCGACCGCTCAGCTGAGGGTTTACCCACAGTGCTCATGGGGGCTGCCATACTGCTTTGTAACGTGGGGACGCCCGTTACTGTTTTGGAGAGCGTTGTCCAATCAGAGAAGACTTTGGTGGGGTTCGACCAATCAGGTCCGCGCTTGTTACGTGGCAGCGTGCGGAAGCTGTCGAGAGGCGTTTGAGTTTGTTGTGGTAAATGCATGGCCGGAGCGTTGAGTTACTCAGTCAGTAGGTGAGTAAAGATAAAGTCGCTGGTTATATCGCTATCCTGTTTACATGTTTGTGAGCTCATGTGTTTTTGCGATGGCCAGCAGCTATTCTGTGCATACAAAAGTCACCTTAATGCATGGGTTTGTATCGCCATGACCTTGTTGGTTCATTGCGTAACTTTATTGTAGATTCAGTCCCTTCGTTTAACACTACAGCTCAGCTCTTGTTTAGCAGCCATAGTAGAATTAACCACTATTAAGACATTGCATGGCAGATGAACATGCTGTTTACAGGATACATCACGTCACAATACGACTTGTATCATAGATGCTGAGGAGAACATTGCCTACACGTGTGAAGAGGGACAAGTATGTGTAATAAGCAGGAATCAACCGCACACTTAATTCATTCACTGCATAATAGATTTAAACTATTTGTGGCAAAAAGCATAACATCTGTTTTAACACACAGCAACAATTTAAAGGTGACATTACTCGCACTTAAAGCAGCCATAACTGCCAGAAGAAGATTTACAATTTTAGACGAAATTTGATATATATATATATATATATATATATATATATATTACAACAGTATAATCAATTTAATATAATTGTCTCCAACATTACGTAAAATATGACACATTACTTTTAAATTCAAAATGTAAAAAAGCAGAAATGCTTTGTTCCAGTGTATGCGTTATGTAATGTGATGTAATAAATAGGTCATCGATTGCAGTTGTACAAGTGCATCATTACACAGAGCAGCTTCATGTGCCTGTGCACATGGGATCAGCTGTATTTAAATTGCTATGTATGTCCATTTCTGGTTATATAAACTGTAGTCATTTTAATCTGACATTGAATGTAAATGTAAATCCATGTGCGTCGCTTCCCTGATCACATTAAATTTTGGCTCAGCAGGTGTAAAGGTCAGAGGAGGAACGTGGTCCATGCAGTAGGAAGACACTGCAGCTCAAGAATATCTGTGGCTAGACGTGGTGAGCACCAGCACCTTCTGAATGCCACTCTTAGTTTAAAAGTTGTGAGTTATGATCACAGGTTAATGAGCACTAGATTTCAAGTTGATAACACCAACATAAACTATTTCTGCCTAACCTGCTCGAAACCAATTTGGCTGACCTGATGATGAACTGCCTTTTAAAATGCATTCATGTTACTGGTAGGTTTTCCTGAAACATACTATTAAAGTGGAGCATTTAAGATCCAGTTGTATAGTCTTCTTGGAATGGGAAAAATCTGTTCCATTTTGTGAATTCTTTTATTTCAAATACACAACAAAGGTATAGTAGATTTTACCATTGGTAAACATGTTGTATTTCATATAATGTGGTCTACAATACATTCTGATATTTTATATAATTTTGATAATATATTTTAGATGTCATTACATAAAGCTAAGTTTACAACAGTATTTCAACAGTATAATCAATTGAATATAATTGATCACATTGTGACTTCTCTTATGCTGAAGTCGCCAACATGACAAAAACACTCAAATGCTTTGAACTGGTATATGAGTTTGCAAAGGAGGTTCAGCACTAAAATGTGTACTGTTTAATGCAGCACTCTGCTCAGCAGCTCACATTTTTCATAGAAGACATTTTAACATGCCACATAAGGAAAAGCACAGGTAAATATTAAAACAAATGATGGATATTCATTAATCTGCTTCGGTTACAGGTCATGGGACACTTAAATAGAATGGAGCATCATTATTGTGAAGTAATTATTGTTCAGTAACACCTGTAGATTTTTCCGAATATGCCAAGTCAAAATGTATGCTGTCAGACGGGCCTGCTGACAATGTAAATCTATCTCACATATATCAAGAACTCTGAATGTTCTGTCAGATCAGACAAACTGGCAGGGCAAAGGCCAGTTTCCATTGTAGTGTATAATGTCCACTATTAATACTGGCCGATTTATGAGTGATCAGTGTAATCCTTAAGACAGCTGTAAATAAGCGTTGTGAGGCAGAGAGGCCAGAGGCAACACACTTACAGGACACTGTAAAGCTCCAGAGGAGGCAATAGCCCAACTGCTCACTTTACAAATGCTCTAAGCAGAGGCAGTCCTGCTGTTTTGACAGTATTGTTGAGATTTATATGTGCTGACAGGAGACCAAGGGAATATATCATGACTGACAACACTGGGCATTGTGGAAAGCCTATATGAGAGAAATAAGATGTACTGCCTGACCTGCATCTCAGACGGAGGAGAGCGTGCTTCAGCAGTTAAACGTGCAGGATGTAGGAATACATTGCTGTGGAAACTTTGTCCATGTTCTCTGCACAGTCACCTTATTTCCAATTGTTTCAAATCCCAATTTAACCTTTGGGCTCTGTAGCACAATTCAGTCTGTGGAGGTGTAAATACAGAAACCTAATTGTACAAAAATAACATAATTTCCCCCCTTTTCAATGTGTCATCTGTACATGTTTTTCTGTAGTGTTTTTGTCAGTTGTATCAGTCTCTGTATCTGATTGCGCTATATAATGGCAGCAGTCATAACATGTCAGACCTTTCCTGGTCAGATTGTTTTGGTTTCTTCTGTGTAATTCTGCCATCAGTGTGGAACAGCAAGAAGTAGTACACTTCTCATGTCCGGGGGATGCAAGATTATCATCAACATGGACCATATTTGTTTTGTTAGTGTTGAAAGTAAAGTCATAGTATAAGGGCACAACTACAATAAGGGTAGGATGGGTTTTGTATGCAGCTAATTTTGTCTAAAGATTGGACTTTTCCATTTGTTCAACATCCCGCATTTTGAATAGCATTATTTAGATTTACTGAGACTTTTTTGCTGATATGACATGAAATACAACATGACATATTTAGCTTGACTTATAGGATATTAAGAAAGAAATTGGCCCTGAAAAAAAATATATATATATATATATATTTAATTTAGAATGAAAGTAAATCTCATTCTTAAAAAAAGGTTTGCTTTTAGTTTGAGGTGTCTGTCATGAGCTAGTGTTAAAATATATCAGGCTTTGTTGGGAGCCGGCGAGTGCAAAACACAAACTCCTTTGTGAATCTGATACAAGACCAGATAAGATCTCTCAATTCTCTCAGCACCAGGCCAGCACCATGCATTCGCTCGTGGTCAATACAATAAGGCTTAGCGGCAGATTTTTCCATTCTATATAATTGGCTGGGGACTCTGTCAACCCACACTTCCTTTCAATTCATAGCAGTTGTATTCATATCACTTGGCTATTATTTGCTCTGGCTGACCCATTGATTGTAGGTTTAAACCCTCAGCTCTTCAAATAGTAACCTCGCTCAGCTGTTTCACGGCTATGTTGCCGTTAGCAACAATGAAAAGAGCAATATGGAGATCAGTTGCTTCAATTAAGCCTCTGATAGAAGGCAGACCTAGAAGAGATGGGGGCTAGACATAGTACTCTGTCACTGGGACTTTTACATCTGTCACTCTCCATCCAGCCAGGTGTCTGTGTCTGAATCAGCAGGATTATCTCTGATTGGACTGATAGTTGAAACAGACCCCCCTGGTTGCCAAACCTCCTTTTTATAGATCACATTAAGATCAAATCAAGCTCTGCGCAACAGGACCAATGCCCCTCCTTCCTCTACCTTCTGCTGCCCAGAGGAAGACATCAGAGGTGGGATTCGTCCCCTCTCTCCAGACTCCCTTCCATCTGGGATCCTCAGGGAGAAAAAGAATATCTGACAAGGCGCTTGTAAGCCTCTTAGCCCCCCTGTTGCCCAGCTCTCTCTCAGCCCATGTTTTCCTAATTTAGTTGTGTAAGGAGTCCGCTGCAAGGCCCTTATGTGCTGTTTGGATTGTGATTCTCTTTGTGGTTCTAATAGACTTGCCATGTTTATCAATTAACACTACTCAGCCAGTGGCAGGTTCAAACCTCTTGAGACCAGTAGCGGTAATTCCTTTTGGAATATTTCCTTATGGCATCAATAATGTTTGTATAATCAGATATCAATTTCAGTGTGCTGTTATTGACTTCACCTTCACTACACTGTCTTTTGTTTGCTGTTCCTACTGAGTTTAAGGATATCAGCAAAACGCAATGGAACTGTCAGTGTAACTTTGGTCAGAAAAATGCCCGTAAAAAATGTTTCATGCTTACTTGAAGCTGAAAGTTTTTACAATCAAATTTTTTTGAAATATATAAATGATATTGTCAATGGTATTTCTATCTATAAATCACATCCTTTAAGACATGTCATATGTGTCGATGCATCTTGATACCACCATTCTTTATTATATGACAATTAGGCTTTTAACAAAAACTACTTTTGTGGATGATATATTGTACCAGAAATATTTGCAATGAAAGAAATTATTGTATTTTTAAGATAATTTTATGCCACTGATACAATTATAATGTAATAGCATAAGAACGCAAGTACACCCTTTCATAGATAAGGGAACTTTTCATTTCCTAAGAATATTCAGACATTTTAATTGGAATGTGAAAAAAATAAAATAATATATAAAATAAAATAAACCACACCAAAAATAATAATAAATTGGATTCTCGGGTTCTGTTGATTTTTTTTGTGTGCAAGTTGTAGAATGGCATCATGCTGGTGACGTTCTTGTGTAAGCAAATATGCATATAAACACAATGGGCAATATTATGGTCAGCAAAAATGATCACGGTCATGTCCATATAGTATAAGATAAGTCGATAACGTAAATATTATTGAGGTCATGTCCATATATATCGTAAGATAAATCAATAACATAATTATCGCCTAACTTACTTAAACATGATAATAATAATAATAATAATTTCAACTTATATAGCGCTTTTAAAGATACACAAAGACGCTTTACAATATGGACAGTAGACAGTGATAACATATCCAAGGTCAATGCATTGTTTACATCCTGAGGAATCATCACATTTGATGATATGAAAGAACAATAACAATTTTCTCAATGCCTATCTACTTTTGAGACACTATATCCATTTTCTCGTGGATGTGTCTGTCATAGCGACGCTCATGAAGCCTCTTCATCCTTGTCAATGCTGACAGTAGAAATACACCTCATCCACATACACATTTTTGCAGTCTCTGAAATTGTACACATAAAAATGCATTTTTGACAGCTTGATTGACACAGTGATAGACATCCCAATTATTGCTGCACTTTGTGCTGAGAAAAAAAACAAAAAAACATTCATCTACTTGGGATTGCTGTGACCTGAGTGAACTGGGCTCCCTCAACAAGAGGATCACAGAGTTAAACACACAATGAGGTGTTTCCATCCACAGCTATTGATTTGGGATCCCCCTCTTTGCCCCACTGTAGCGCTGTGCCACGGGAGGCCGGTGGCCACAGATGGTTCTGCAGAGAGGGCTGCACTGACTTTCTTTGTTTTCCCATGGACATGTTTGGTGTGTAATCCTGGATTAACAGAGTTAATTTACAGCTGTAATACAGCATTCAGTTAATGTTGATTCTCCCCAACACACATGCGCTGGGTATTAGAGGCAAGAGATGGTGTTTCTTGCCTGACCCTTTGCTCAGGGGAGTTAGAGGTAATAGAGATCCAATCAGAGGTCTCTGTGGATGTCCACCTCATTCTGAATCCCAAAGGAGTCACTGCAGCTCATATACACGTTCTATGAAACACATAAGTAATGCTTTTGTCTGTGCACAGTCACACCACATCACACCACATGCGCACACACACAGGCACACACTATCAATGACAGAGGGTGCCTCTGAAAACCAGGCGGCTGCATATGGACTCTCTTGATATCAGTCACTGGCCGTGTGATCTTGTTATGCAAAGTCCCTTAATCCCTACCTATGATGAATGCAGGTCGGAATGGAGGGGGGATCTGAAACAGAGATATGAGGGCAGCTGTAAGAGAGGCTGTCTACTGTGCTTTGCGAATGAGTGCGGGCAAAGATTCCTGATCCAGCCTAGCAGAAGGAAGAGCACATGTGGGATAATGTCTAAGGGTACATTACAGTACCGCAATGACAGAGATGCTGGTGGAGGAAGCTGAGGGCAAGACAAATAGAGCTGAACATGTCGCCTTAGTGCAGACCTAGAGATTCACATTAACCTTTAAACCACTTGCTTCCCAACAGAGGAATTATAGGGCCAGAGGTGTCGTTGTGCAAGTTGTGGGAGGACTGACTTTACAGTTCCTGTTGAGCAGAGCAAGAGACCAGTGCAGACTAAGCCTGGAAAGGGGCACTTCATTTTGGCCCTGTGCTGAGCGTATATGTGTCCCCCGTCATCCGCTCAAGCGCTGTTATTCACAGTGGCGGCAAAAAGAAGAGGGTTGCCAGGGGTGATCAGGACACAGGGGGAAGAGTGAAGTTGCAGCACACAGGGAGGTGAAAGGATGGAGTTGGTCTTTTTTGGATCAGAAAGGATGGTGAATGGGCCAAAGAGACAAACCGTGCTAGGGATGAAAGAATAGATAGAGGGTTTAATAGGTGGAATATAGTTGGCATGAATGAGAGAGCAGTGTGTGTGTGTGTGTGTGTGTGTGTGTGTGTGTGTGTGTGTGTGTGTGTGTGTGTGTGTGTGTGTGTGTGTGTGTGTGAAAAGAGCAGAGGGGGGTAATGGGAAGGGGTAACACCTTTGGCAGAGCTGGGAGAGCCACCTGACACCCGGTCTGTTGGGGACCTGGGGAGAAAGCGGGGGTGGAGGTGGTGGGGCAAGGGAGAAATTGGGGGTCTAATCCGTGTCCATCTTTGGGAAGTCATTCCCAGAGCTCTGAGGATTTGGGGCTTTGGTTTCCGCTCTACTTGCTTTTGTTAATAATACCCTGGGAGGGAGAGAAGACATGGAGAGAGAAAGAGGGAGACAGAGAAAAATATTACTTTACCCTGTGGTGGACTGGCAGGACAGCGTCCGGAGGAAAAAATGTTTCAAGTACAGACTTTCCCCTAAGCCAAGCTGCATCTATTCTTTTAAAAAACATTCAGTTTCAATCTGTTTGTGTATTTGCGCGTGTGTGTGTGTGTGTGTGTGTGTGTGTGTGTGTGTGTGTGTGCAGGTGTGCCTGCGTATACACTGTGCACGGCAGTGTGTAAAGATTGACTTACTTTCTTCTGTCCGTCCAACAGGTTGCAGCTTTAGTAAAAGTCAATAACCTGAGTGTGGCTGGGATGTTTGCTCAGAAGACACACGGGTAGTCGTTGTGTGCATTTGTTTGAGGCCGGGTGGAGGGTTGCTGGGGGTGTCTTTGTGTTTCTATGGTGTTGACAGAAGTTGATAACTGCTCTAATGATTGTGGTGGTAGTGGAGACAGCACAGTGTCAGGGACTAGCTACAGACGGTGCTGAGCTGCTTGGCTGGATGTGTCACAGCCTCTGTGTTTGTCCATCACCTGAGTGCTAGGTGTTGATTGGTCCATCCTACACAGGATCAAAGTTCAGGGCAGTTTTCTAGTGTGAACTGGCCGCTCAGCCTTTGAGAATGAAACACCAGGGAATGTGCCATTTTAGCAGTAGGCCAACTGTGACAACCTTGTCCACACCTTTGGAAATTAAACCCAAAACAGCTTTTGTTTTTAGAAATACTGCAAAGGACATAAGCCTACCATAAATGGATCAAACATGAAATCCTTTCCTCACTACTGTATGTATAGAGCAAATGATAACTATGTACACACTGACATTGTGCCATAACCAGTGGTTGTGCTTTGTGCTGTAGGTGGAGATGTTCCGCAGTGTGCTGGGGAAGACTTTCGGGTTTGTGGGCTACACCGTCCAGTATGGCTGCATTGCACATTGTGCCTTCGAATACATTGGAGAATTTGTGGTGGTGTGTATTATTAAGATTACCGAATGATCAATTACAAATTGATAATTATTGTTCTAAAATTGAGTTTACTCATCAATGCACAATAAACAATCACATTTTTCTTGTTGCTTCAGTGTTCAGGTCCATCCATGGAGCCAACCATTGTCAGCCATGATATTGTCTTCTCTGAGCGGATGACTCGTCAGAACTACAAAATACAAAAGTGGGTGCCAGTCAGTAGATCCATATGCAGTAGTTAAAGAGTGGACACAGTAACCCTGTTGGAATATGAAGAGACATTTTTGATTCACTTATTGTTTTTGTTTGTTTCTGTAACAATAGAAGCAATTTACTACACAGGAAAAACGGGGGAGTAATTTTTCCGAAGTTACTATTATTTTCCTCTAAAGGAGTAACATTTTGGAGCGTAATTATTAGCCATAGCCAGTAGAGTAGGAGCAAATATTCAGAATAAAATCTATTGGAGTAAAACAGCGTGACCACGCCCACTATGGCTCCTTAAGTTCAGTTTCCGCCACCATGAAACCTCTCGCTACGCTGGAACGAGCTGACGGTGTATGGGACGGAAGAGAGCTGAAGGGAGTTGAATCCAATTCTATATAGAGATAAATCCAATTCTAGTAAATATATCATCATGTTGAGTTAAATATGAACACTAAATAGAGTAAAAAATACTCTGAATTATTAACTCTGAGGCAAGAGTAGATTTTACTCTATTTAGACTGGGACCAAATGTTATTATGAGTAATTTTTGTCTCAAATTTTTGTAAAATTGACTGTGTACAAATACACATCATAGATAAAATTTGATATTTTGTATTTTTTGTGAGTTTTTCCAAAATAAGGAATTGTGTTTATCGTTTTCTTTTCAGGGGTGATATAGTAATTGCAAAGAGTCCATTTGACCCAAATATGAACATTTGTAAAAGGGTTATTGGACTGGAGGGTGACAAGGTCTGCACGAGTTCCCCATCCGATCTGTTCAAGGCCCACACATATGTGAGTATGTTCACATTTCTTATACATCCTGTGATTACTTGCTTTACCATTGAAGGTTCCTGGTAGCATTTTTAGAGTCTCTTTGGAAGAAAAAACGGTTAAAAAGATAAGGTAAAATAGAGAATGAATGAAGAATGAGTTGACAACAAAATTCTTGATAGTTTGTTTCACTGTAAAATGACAAACAGAATCTCTAGGCATAATGCAAAACCGTCTTTCAGCTTGTCTTTGGTTTTCTTTGTGTCTATTTACCGTAGTCTATAGACTATCATCGTTTTTTCCATTTTCGACCGCACACATCTATTTTTGTGTCATTGGTCAAAATATCAGCTTTTGACAAGACCTATATTTCCTCAGAACAGTGATAAAACCAGAGAGTGAGCAGGGGTTCTGCTGCTGAAACCACTGTCATTGCTTTTCTATTACTACTCTCCCCAACGCCCACAGCTCAGGCCTGCAATCTCTCTGAAGCCTGTTAGAGTTAGTGCCAGCCGAATGGACAGACTGATGGGTGGGCGGAGGTGTGTGTGTGTGTGTGTGTGTGTGTGTGTGTGTGTGTGTGTGTGTGTGTGTGTGTGTGTGTGTGAATATGTCCACAAACCAAAGGTTGCGTTGCATGTTTTTGAATTGTATGTGTATTTTATAGACTATAGGCAAACTGTTGAATAAGTTCAGCAAAGCCAAGCCTGTAAGTGTCATTCAACAAATGAAATAGGAAATAAAGAGGTTTCCTTTTCATAGCTTCACCCACACATACAGGGGACTGAACTTGTAACAGGTGACATAATTGCGTTGTGATTCGTGATCCCAGGATGTAATGACAGATGATTAGTTTGAGCCATTTTTAAACTTTCCACTCGGTTGACAGCGACTATATTTTGTCCCTCAAGTTCAGAATCAAATTTATCGCCTTAATTATGGACGCTTCTTCACTTTAATTCACCTATATCTCAAAACCAATCAATGCATGATAATATCTTGATGGCATGTGGTTTGTTTCAGGCCATTTTGTAATTCTTCAAATTAATCTGTTGTCTAAAATCAATTCATCCAAATCAAGACCATGGTGATCTGCTTCCCACTCATGAATATGATTAGTGTATGTGTTATGGATCCTCAAATCAGGGTTACTGACACAGATTCTAAAAGTATAGTTGTGCTTATGAACTCATGACCCTCAGTTGCCAACAATGTTTTCCCATAAAACAAGTAATTGTTCTATTTTTGAACCGAACGACACGTTTTTCTTTTACTAAAGCTCCTTCCCAATATGTCAAAGCTTTGCAGTGATTTTTGTTGCAAATTCCGATTCTTTAGGTCCTAAATTAGTACGTGGGATGTTGTTAAGGCCCTGAACCATGGAGTTGGAAAAACTCGGGGACCGCTCGAGGAGGGATTTTTGGCAAATCTTGCTCATAATCATGCTGGATGTTCATAGTCATGATCAAAATATGTTATAATTTTTCTTTTTCTTTATATATATATATATATATTAAATAAATTCAGTATTAGAACGCATTTGGGGTTCATACGACTACTTGAACACGGGGAACAAGAGGTACAGAAGGAAAAGCAACCCCAATATGGGCCTATGGTGTTTAAAAGGTTTAAAAAAAACTATGAATAATTACAGTTCAATATTAATAGGGTTTATGATTTATTTTTTCTTTGTTTTTCCCCCTTTGAGACCACATTTATAGACATAAGTAAGTGACGCTGTGTGTTTCGTCAAGTTTTACATGTGTGTTTGTAATACTGAGCTACTCTAAACAGTTTTCAGCTTTACAAACAAAGCAGGTCAGAAGCTAGTCTTCACAAAGCTGATTGTCACTAAGCAAGGTTTTTATACCATGCAGCCAAGTGTATGCTTTGCTTTCCCATGTTCATTTTGTAATTTTGTATCTCCCATGAGCCAAATCACTGGTTTTATGTGACAGCATTTGATGTAACTGTGAAAATACCCGCTGTTAACCTAAATGTTTGGGCTCCCTCAGGGAATTCTCCCCCCCAGAGGATGTACGTGTTTATGTGTGACTATTAGGATGGTGTGAGGCATTATGGGTGGACCTGTAAAGAGGAAGATTTTGGAAGGCAGTGTTAGATCCTGTCATCACATCCTTTTTTTGTTCTGACAGGTCCTCTCGACCCTCAGAGATCCAGCAGTGGACTAATTGCCCCGTCACCTTTTAGGAATAATTTCTTTGTCTGAACTATTGTGTCAAAACAACGACAGTTGATCCCTCATATTACAGCAAGCGAGGGAAAGAGAGAGGTGGACAGGGAGAGATGAAAAATCCCCATACGTTCTGTTCTTTGCAGTAAAAATAGACGGAGTAATACGGTGAAAGATGAACTCTATAAGCCTGCCTGTATTTAAGCTGAACATAATTCACCACCTCAATCATGTTAACGTAATGAGCACTGTAATGGTGTGGCTGTTAAACAACACACCTCCACCACGAGGAGATCTCCGGTTTCAGTACCTCTCGACACGTCTCTGACAGGTACACAATGCCTCGCTTCACCCAGCCTACAACCGCAGGACGGGTGCAATTTTTGCCATCCATCATACCAGAGCTGCCAGCAGAGCGGATCAAAGCGACTCCACATCTTAATATCTCTGTGTTAGGCCTACCTGGATCTTTGGAAATCATTGTGGTTGGAAACATCTGTTGATGACAGTCAAAACCGCATGTTTATACTGTTTGTGTGCCAAACTAAGGAATGACTTGGGTATTTCCACCCCGCCCTGTCGAAGAGAAACACAACCTTTATGTGCATGCAAAGAATTAAGTGACGCTAATTGCTTTGTAGGTGCTTGAAACAGAAGTTGTATTTGAAAAGCAGAGTCAAGGATGGTGCATTACACCTGTGCTTTGGATCAACGTACTTTTAATTCAGAGCTTCGCCTTTGACTTACTCCTCTTGTCCCCCTGCTCACACACCTGCAACTTGCAAAGTGATATGCATCAGCTTCTATCATACTGGCCACAGTACAGCAGCTCAAGTTTCATACCTCTTCACTTCCTCAGTTTTCTGAAATCCTACTTGGTTAAACCTTAAAGTACAACAAAGATTATGCTTTTTTTAATAGAAAATGTAGAGAAACAGGGAGTTCTGGTTTGGCAGATGACAAACGGTGGTGTTTCTTTTTCCTGTGCTTGGGAGCCAGCATATGTTACCATGTTAATGAGGTGTAATGGTGGGAATCCAGCATGCTGACATATGGTTCTCAGATGACTCCTTTAATGATATTCATTTGTGTCGTCGTTATTTAGTGAGTTGTTTACCTCATGTTAGGTCAACATGTCACTGGCTGATGATTATGTCACATCATCTGTCTCAATTATCAAATATGAAACAAAATGCAGCATCCCACATAGGACTGAAGACTAATCAGACAGTAGGGTGATGGGACTAAGAAATACAAGCATAGGCGAAGACGTGACGTCACCTCTGTCTGGATAATATTCAGTTTCTTTATTCATGTTTTTCTCTTTCCCCTGGAAGACTTTTGCCGTTAAAAAGTTAGGCAACACAAAAATAGACTCGTGGATTGTGATGCCCATTATGACAATATAATGTGTTGTTGATCCTGTCTGCACATATAGGGGGGACAGCGCACTTAATTAGGGCCTTGACAAGCCTACTCTCCTAAAGTGATGAGATTAATCATAATTGGTGTCACTGTGAATTAGAGCCCGCTTGGATGACCGCCCCACTGGCAGGTCGGACCACGGTGGAGACCCTTGGACACTGCTGCTAGCCGCAGCTTAGCCCTCTATCTCCCTTTTTTCCTCTCTCTCTCTCTCTCTCTCTCTCTCTCTCTCTCTCTGCCCAGCTATCTCAGGCCCCTCTCTTGCTTTGCCCTCCCTGGGTAAGAGGGGCGCAGATCTCAGCCAACAGCCTAATGACCCCGTTTGAAGTTCTTCTAAATCCCCCCCGACCCTGCCTGTTACCCATGACCCCTCTCCTAAGACGGTTCAGGGTTAAAGAGGGATAGGCAGGTTGACGTTAAGATAGGCTGAGGCGGCTCGTTGGGGGTAGGGGGTGGGGTCAAGGTAGATTCTCACTACATCATAGATCCACTCACTTTTACATGTTAAAGTTAAGTTGTGCTGCAATTTCAGAGATTTTATTTTCATCTGATTCCTTTGTTGTGGGGTAAAACAGCCTACATGTTAACCATTTTTTGCCCTCTTTCCATGTGTGATGTTTTTAGGTTCCAAAAGGCCAAGTATGGCTAGAAGGGGATAACCTTAGGAATTCCACTGACTCAAGGAGCTATGGCCCAATTCCCTATGCCCTCATCCGAGGGCGTGTTTGCTTAAAGGTACTGTATCTAGTTATGGATTTTTTTATTGAATTTTTCTACAAAATGTGTTCGATTGCAAAATCAGGCAAATAGTTTTGATTAAATCTGTTTTATGTGGATTCTAACCGAATTAGGTGTTGTTGTTTTTTTTTTCATTCGTCCTTCATTAGTCCAGAATGGACATTTTTAAGCAGAATTCAGAGACGCGAGTCAGTTGGAAGTTCAAAGCAAGTGTGTCTGATCGACCAAAGCCTGGACAACATATTGTCTAGCTTTCCATTCTGCTGTGTTGTCATGTCACTGGATGTCATAGCAACCACGACCCTGGAAACAGGTCAGCCAACCTTCTGTCCATCTGATTGGACCGCGGCACTCCACTGGAGGCCCTATTGCGACAGCTGATGAAATAATAAGATCTCTTATGAAGTCAAATGCTTCATTAAAAGCCATATTAGCAAATGTGTCCAAGAAGCAAGATACAGTGTTGTACATAATGGTTAGAAGTCTTGCTTTTCGTAAGTCTTACTTCTCACTTAACCCATTGTTTCTCTATACCCTTTGTCCTACACAGCTCTGGCCACCGCATAGTTTTGGAACCCTCAGTGAAAGCCCAACCCGGCGGATCATTAAGACTCAGAGTGACTCAGACTGACTCATTCACTTTGTTTGTACCGTACGTTACTTTGTTACCAATCATTTTTGAAATAAAGTTGATATTTATTTAGATTTCTATTTTAAAATATGGTTATTATTTAATCATGCTGATGTGATCAGCACCATGCAGTCATACATGCTTCAGTTATACATGTGTTTTAGTGTTTTATAACTAACTAGATTCTGTCATCTGGGATGTAGCTGTGCAGCACTATAAGAAAAGCGCGTGAAGCTTTGTCTCTGTGGAACTGCTAATGGAAGAGAGTGGGCAGTGGCAATGCACAAGGTTCATGTTGGGAATCATGATCATTCAGCAATAAGACACACTCATAGTAAGTTTTAAATAAACACATTAGAGACAAAATCATACCTAGCATTCACTGGGATGGTTATGTGTTTGAATTTAACTGCTGAGTTTAATTTGCTCTGAAATTCACCTAAACCACATATTAGCAAGACATATGAACATGTGTTCTAAACAGAGATGTCTGTCTAAATCTATAAACTAGGACATTGGGAAAGACGTGTCTCATTCCCTTAAAAAAAATATTAATTTCATGTTTACCCTTTCTTACTATTATGGTAAAACAAAAGCTTTCTTATTGTTTAATAATTAATTAGGCTGCCGGGGCAATTGAAAATATGTTAACATTTCCCATTTAACCATACAATATTAATAAGCACTTAGTAAGGGCCTCACTCACCACTCAAATGTGTGTGTGTGTGTGTGTGTGTGTGTGTGTGTGTGTGTGTGTGTGTGTGTGTGTGTGTGTGTGTGTGTGTGTGTGTGCGCAACCAGAGTCTCACACCCAGTATGTTACATGCACTTAAGACACAGCATTATTGTCAGCTTTCTGTAGTAACCACACGTCATATTAGACATGGCTTCTCTTATCAGGGTAATGGACAAAGAGACACTTGGTATAAACACAGCTACTGTAGAGAAACCTGACTTCTTAGTCATTTATAGGTTTAACCAGAACTCTTAACAGGATCTTTACAAGAGCGCATGCATGACAAAGATTAAACAGTGGAAGTAATGTGACTAGTGTGGCGAAAAGAGAGCATTACTGTATTAGCTGTAAGTCTTTGTTTTGTATCCAAAATAATTAAATACAAAATTTGAATAAGCTGAAGCTCATATAAATTAGTCTAAGTAAATCAGTTTCCACCCCTGCACAGCAGGTAATGTTCTAACACAAGCACAAACATGAACAACTGTATATTTTGTATCAGCCTGCTTACTCTCACAAAAAAAAAAGCCTGCACTGCTGCCCACTTCTCAGGCCTGCTCATCCTACTCAGACCTTCCTGGACATGGGGACATAACTGCACATTCACATACTGAGCTGTGGAAGCTCAGCTGGTCATTCTCCGAGGCAGAAAAGGGACTCTTCTCCTCCAAGCTCCCCGGGGGAAGTGAGTTCCAGGCAGCCGTGGGTCCCTGTCCAGCTGCTTCCTCTGTCTGGAGGGGGCCAGAGGGTCAGAGACAAGGCTCCCTGTGACACTGAATTATCTGCCTGAGTGTGATTGTGCCTGCTGGGAGGGATGCTTAAGATTGTGGGAGCGTCTGTGTGTGTGTGCATATGAAAAATATTTATGCAGAGTTTTGCTTCAAGCACATCTTTGTTTCTCAAGGTTTAATATTCATCTGCTGCGTGTCAACATGGTGCCAGTGTTCAACTGAAATGCTGACACAAGTAATCTTAGCGTGCCCCTTTAAAGATACTGCCCCATAGAGGGAGCTCTGACTGTTTACTAATGTAACTCGAGCCCTGCTGGATGAAAAGTTGTTTATGATTTCAAGTAATGTTAACTAGGATGAGTCCCACCACTTCATGTACAAGTATCTGACTTATTTTTCAAAGACAGAGAGAGAGAGAGGCCAGTGTCACAATTATGCCCGACCAGACTCTCCTCATACCTACGTTTGAGCTGCATATTATTTGAAGTATACGCGTACATCCTGTATGTTGCTTTTGCTGTCATCCTTTGAGTTGTGTCAGGAGACCAGACTTTCAAAGAGATGACCGGGCAGAGGTGTATATCATTATCATGCTGAGTGGGCACAAAGCTGGGAGTGAGGCAGGAATAGATAGAGATCGGAAGAAACGGACAACAGACAGCTGTGCTGAGCTATGCAGCACCACAGAGTCAGGCTGCGGGCTGTCAGCAGGGCTGAGGTATGTCTGCTGTCTCTGTAACAGAACAAGGGACCGAGCACAAGTGTATTGTCATGATGTGGCTGCTGAATGTATCTATATCTGAAATATAATGCTCAATATCTAATGATTTATGGGCATGATGATTGATTACATTTCTGAGTAAGTAATGTGTCAAAGGAAGCGCTGTGTCAGTTTTCTGTGTCATTTAAATATAAAATATTTGAGCATTTTCAATATGCAATATAAACAAATAGCAGTGAAAGTGAAAAGCAAATCCTTACGGTTTGTCATTACACTCCTACACCATTGTTGAACTCAAGAGGAGTAAAAACTCAACTGATGCTGACTCGCATGTTATCCCTTTATTAGTCTTTGCGCAGCTCCCTCTGGAAGCACACAACTCTTTATAACTTTTTGTTTAACATGCAGCAATACTATAATGAATGTAAACAGTCTTTCATGTGTAAAATTGGTGGAGTTCCAAGGTTATCGGTAATGTAATGGAAACTCATTACATAAAATGTAATTAAGTGTACGTATTTTTTTTAAATTATTATTATTTTAGATGAAATTGCTTTCCTTTTCAGTTCTGACCCTTCTTCACTTTTAATGCCATTTTGTGTAGCATTCATTACTTACTTGGTGTCCAAATCCTCAGCATAATCCTTTTGCATAGAGTGACAACATTAGCAGAAAATTACCCTGATAAAGTGCTCTTTATGTTAAGCCAATTGTCTTGGGCTTGTTTTCAGAGCCAGCAATGACTCAAAAAAGCTAAATTACCAGATTGTTATGAAAAAATTTAATATTTTCTGGGTAATTTGGAGGTCTGGCCCTTAATTCCATACTGTACAACATAATTTCCTTTAGAATTAACATTCTGCTCAGTCTATTGCTTTGGGAGGATGATGGTGATTAGTATTACTATTATTATTGAACTCAGGACAGGGCCCTCATACTTGCCCTTGCTACTATATTTCATAAAACTGTTGCACAAACAAAATAAAGGAGTTCAGCAAGAGGAACATGAGAAATGACTGGAGGGGGCAGAAGGGATGAGAGGGAACTGGAGTGGAGAATAGTTGAATATGGGGCACAGATGGAAAGACAGGCAGTATCTTTTTATCCTGATTCTTTAGTTCATTTCAGGTTAATTGAATCCTTTAAAAGCGCAGAGACTCGTGAAAGAGGAGAGCGGGAGGTATGGGTAAAGAGAGTAAGAGAACCGCCCGTCACTGGTAATGGCCTGGTTTGTTTGTTTTCATATCCATGGTAGAGAACGTGACCCAAAAGTAAACTTAGGTCAGACGCTGCAGCATTACTCAGACAGCCGAATGTCTCTTTTAGTGCTGTCAGCAAACAAAAATATCCCTATAAATACACACCACCAGCCGGGAGGTCACTAATGAAAACTTATGTGGCCTTTATCACACAAAACTTTTGCTCGTCAGTAACAGTCTAAGCCATATCAGTAACACTGCTGCGTGAATCCTGCCATGCTTCAGTTCTCCTGCTTCTCTCTTTTGCATATTTTTGCTCTGTTGATGCGTCGTGTTTTCTGCCTTCACTTTTCCTTTACCCTCCCTCTTCTCCCATCTACTCGTGTTGCTGTGAGGTGATGAGGGAATTGCTCCTTTCATTGACGGATCCTTTAATTCTCTCCTTTTAATCAAGCCTGTTAGTACTTCTTAATTAAGACATCACAGTAGCGTTTGATCACGCTTTTCTCTGTGTGTGTGTGTGTGTGTGTGTGTGTGTGTGTGTGTGTGTGTGTGTGTGTGTGTGTGTGTGTGTTTGTGTAAGAGAGAGAGAGAGCATGAAAAAGAGTGTGGATACTCTACCAGTCCCTATACTGTGTGTGAAGATGACTGAACAGCTTCAAGTGGAGTAGCTACACCTCATCCAACTCTGTTCTGCCAGCCCTTGAGGCTTTTGGTGTGTACATCTCCCAAGCCAACAGGCGTCAACCTCCAGAGATCCATACTAGACAGATGGTATTGGAGGCTTGGTAGGACGGCTATCGAGCTCCCTACTGTCAGTTTGTTGTGATGATCACACACACCAGGCTGTCAATACTCACAGTCCACTAATCAAAGAGGGTAGAAAAAAAACAACCCGGCACAAAGACTATTTAGAAGGCAAAACTTAACTTTTGCTGGATTTCATTAAAGAAGTGAGACTGAACTTCTAAACACCAACAGTAACATTTCTATATTTTTGCTTGTTTTAACATATTGTGTGAAGAAGTCAAAGGGACAGTGAAGCTGAGGGTTTCACAGGAACATTAGCCTGCCTTTGGCCTTAGTGTTTCCCCCCCTAAAGGCAGTTAACACTAATAGTGCTTCTTCCCTTTAATGGTGCGGGTGGGTGGGAATATGTGTATGCGGGGGGGGGGGGGGGGGGGCTCCACTGTACATACAGTACACTCACTGAGGGTCCTAATGGAAAGCTATGGGACCTCTATCCTGAGGCAAGGAGTGATGCATAGAGTGGAGGGCAGGGAGGGAGGGATGACAGAAGCCTTAGTCTGACAGGCCTGACCTATATCCCTCTTCGCCTAATAGAGAGAGGGAGAGAGTAATTGGTAGATACACATTTGCTGTTAGGAGCGCTCTCTTTCTGGATAGTGTTTCCTGTGGTCGATATATGGAGTGGTAGGCGAGGGTGAGGAGTTTCCCTCGTCGCTTCAGTCTCTTGTTTGTCACCTTTGGAAATAATAAGACAGGCCTTGTCTTGACACAACAAATTGTCTGTGTCATTAGCATGATGATAAGTCCAATGGCTTCATTACTGAAACAAACTAATGTTTGCGTGTCTGTCTTTCTCTGATGGGCAGTCAATTTCAGTTGGTGTGTGTGTGCTTGTGAGTCAGAGAGATTAAGGTACTGTGTGTGTGTGTGTGTGTGTGTGTGTGTGTGTGTGTGTGTGTGTGTGTGTGTGTGTGTGTGTGTGTGTGTGTGTGTGTATGTGGTCCCCCTGGCATGTCCTGGATCCTGTAGCGGGATACACAGCTCTTTCTGCCTGGTTAACTGATGGGGGCTGTTCGGCTTCCAGACAATTTAGCAAAGGAAACTCTGCACAACAAACATAAATACACACGTACTGATACAGGCAATAACAGAGAGTGCACACACAAAGAAACACACAAACACTGATAGAAACACGTGTAGATATGCAAACAAAAGACATAGTAATTATCAAAAGGGCATGGATGAGTGTGTACCACAAGGATGATTCAGATGACACTTTTGCAGAGTCCCTTCTCTTCCAACAATCTCTGACTCTCTCTTTTCTCCCCCATTTTCTAACTCCAAGCTGAAGAGTCTCCTCTCCGGATTCGAGCTTGCAGCTTCCCATTCTCTCAACTAGCGGTCCATTTGCCCCGAAGGTATAGGATGGAAGGGCCAAAGAATGGGACAAGAGAAAGAAAGAAAAAAACAGAGGTCAGGATGGGAAACAACTTAGATCCTTAGAGCGGGACATGAGCCTGAGTGGTGATGGAGAGCTGGCATGGGGAAGCAGAGCATTGCGTGCGTGTGTGTTTGTGTTCCTCTTCGGTCACTGTAGTTCAAAAGCTGAACCGCGTCCAAGCCTTGGTAATGATGCAGCCGGCCACAACAGACTACAATAACCAACAGTCTATGGCCGGCCAATTACTGTCCTCCGCAATTATATTTCCAATTCAGAGGTAACAGGGGAAAGTGGCCCAACTCAACTAATCATTTCGAGCAATTACTTTTAAAACTAATTAGAATGTCAGGTTTGGCTCTGCGTGTCTGAGCTTGGGGGAGGTTTTGTTTGTGTTTTTGTTGCTGTTTTCACTTTGTCAAATGGATGGACTTGAAAGGAGAGAGCAGGAGGAAGGGGCAATATCAGCAACAGTGCAAGCCAAACATCAACCACAGCCATGGATTGAGAGACTTGGTCATTATGGGAGTTTGGTGAGTTCGGGGAAATCCATTGTGCGAAAGAGAATGCTGTGTTCATTCTGTTAAAGCCGGACATTTTGCTAGATTGAAGAAATGAGTTCTTGGTGATGACAGCTGAAATGCTGTGAGAGAAACAGAGAGGGATGTGAAGGAGACACTTGATAATAAAACATCATTAATGTGTTTCGATGACTTTAAATGAATTCATGAAAAGCTGAATAAAACGTTTTACTGCAAAGATCATGAATAAGTATATTTGAAAACCAGAATGTATGTGCTTTACATTTGCATATTTATTACTCTTCACTGAGTTGATTTTTATCATGATGATGTGGTCAAATGGGTTGTATGTTACAAGCGTGTTGTCAGAATCGATAAGTCCATGTAAATAATAAAACCTTATCAAAACCTTATATATATAATATGAAGAGTGTACGCTGATTAAATAGAAAGAAAATTTAGCATATTCTTTGCTTAGAGCATCAGTTTGATCGTGTGTGATTGTACATATACATTTGCATTGTTATTATGGTTAATTGCAGGAAAAATACAATATATTAATGTTGTGATATTGGTTTTAACCACAATGAAAAGCTCTGTCTACAGCAGAGAATTACTTAGCAAACAGCGAGACTGGACATGCATTATTAGTGTTAATAATGTTTCTTCACAGTAACCCTGTGAATGAATAAGCCATGGTATGCTGTAGTGAGAAAGAACAGATTTGTACTTTACAACTGACTCAAACAGTTTAAACAAACATTTCCAAAGGAAACCAGGTAAAAAAATATGACAGCACACCAGTATGGGTGTATGTTGAATGTGTGTGTGCCAATCGGAAAATCTGCAAGATGGGCTGTGTTATATATTTTATGAGTCTTGGGGTTTCTTTTTATAACATACCACTCTAAGACACGCAAATACCTGCTATACATAAAGCTGGTTAAGACACGCACACACAGTTACTTTTAAATGTAAAAAAGCTCGCTTTAAAAAGAAGTGCATGGTCCAACCAAGACTGATTCATCCAATAATGCATAGCAGGTTTATTGCAACTCACGCAGGTCTAGTACACACACGTAGGTATTTCATGTCGACAATCCCAACATTAAACATGGTTTCGTTTTATGCGATCGATTTGATAAAAAAACTAATGCCATAATGAATGGCAAAAAATTATTGCAATTTCGATAATAACTACAATGTTAATACTATCAGTGCTCTCAGGCCTGTGGACAGAGACCGTTCTCATTGTTGATAATTTGTTTTTCCATTGCATTCCTTGGATGATAATATTGTACAGTATATGCAATATTGTTGGTGATCATCATGTCAGAAAAGAGTGTGATAATTATTCTTGCCTCATGCCTTGTATTAGCATTTTTATGCCCATCATGGCAAATGCACTGTAGGACTTACTTTTTTTTTTACTCATGAAATTTGCATTATTCAGTGTTTGCTTTGGGCCATTTGTGTCCAAATATTCACACATACACACATGCTGTATATAAACAAATAAAAACACGAAAATGCCGCTGGTAGTTGTCATAACAGACCACCACTGATAGAGTGATGTCTCATTAATAGACGCCTCGCAGCAAAAGAATGGCGTTACCTCTCCCACTTTTACTGGGCCATGGTGACAATTCAGCTTTTATCAAACAAGCAAGTATTTTCCTCCCCGGTCCATCGCTCAGGCACATCCCGACTGGAAATCGTCATGTTTCTTACAACCCATTATCATTTTTTTCAATTCTGTTAAACATGTTATCGGGTGCACTCTAAGGTATGACAATATAGTTAACAAGTTGTTATCAGTCACAGGAATTGAATCTATTTCACATGTCTGAAAAGAAGAGAACACGTTGTCCCTGTTTTATCACCGTCGCATCACAATCAACCAGACATTTCAGTGGATTTATTAGTTTCTGAAAATGGTTTTATTGTGAAATGAAAATGGGCAAAATGAATCCACCGTTTCTGTCCTTCCTTCTAAACAAACCAGGCATTCAAAATATCATGAACATAAACATAAGCATGCCAATGTTTAGTACTTTATGATCAAGGCATTTTGTTCTGATCAAATTATACTTGTGTCGTAAAACATTGGTTTCTTACAATTACTAGGTCGAGGTAGTCTTTACAAAGGCAACATAAAGACACTAAACCTAACCATGCCTAAAACACATGATAACATTCAAAGTTATGATATCTTTTTTTCTCCTGTATCACACAGACTTTTTATCGTATGATAAAAGAAGAAAACAACAATAGGAATAAGATTTGCTGAGTGCATATGAAATAAATACTTGAACCTGCTGAATGAGATCATATTTAGATTTTGGCTTTGTGAATACAGAGGTTATACAGCTTCTTTTAGCAATAGGAAACATTATTATCTGAAGTTTTCAGGTGGGCACTTGCATCAATTAATTGTTTAAAATATCAGTCAATTACATACAGAGATTTCTATTAATTCTTCGTTCTTTTTTTCTTCCATGCAGCTTATTTAGTTTTTGTTTTTTTAGAATTGATTGATGGATGATTGTGACTTAAAGTTACAAATTAATCAAATTGAGAGGGTAGTGCCATTTATTCTCTTCTTTCATGCCAATGCGTGTGTAATTATCATTGTGGTAATTACTAATTAGGTAAACGTGATCCACAATTGTTGATTGTTATTTGTTATCTAAAGGGATGACAGGGAAAAAAGCTCGACAGAATGTTCTGATGTTTGTTTTCTATGTGTGGCTGATACGCAATTAGCTGACCCATTAAAATGCCTTATTATTCACAGTTACACATCTGCAATTGATGTTTGCCTTCATCGGTGCCCGACCAATCCTTGTCGGAGCATCACGCTCATTATGTTCACTGCGAGGTTCTCGAGGCTGAAGAGTTGAACCAGAGTTTTCTGGAGTGTGCACACTGTGAAGAAGAGGAGTCGAGATGGAAGGCAGAGAGACACATAGTGAGGAGGGGCAGCAGCAACCAAAAGTGGAAGAAGAGGAGAGGTACTTTGATTGACAGTTGTCTGGCCTGCTGCCTGCTGAGGTTGTTCCCCCCGTCGACTGCTATTATCAGCAGAAGGACTTCCCCATTGCCTTGGCAGGGACCGTGTCACCCCTCTCCCCTGGAGGATGCTATCCCATTTGGGAGGAGATGAATAGGGGTCCCCTTACCCTGTATGAGGTCTCTGTGGACAGAATCTTTACAGAGGGAGCACCGTGGAGTAAACAGGCTTTATGTCAATACCAGCATCTCTGACATCACAGCAACTACTAGCCCTACAATAGTTTGAAACTGGTTCATTTTGGGGGATGTGTCTGTGATGAGGCTGTGGAAGAAGGCCCTCTACTTTTAAAAATATTAAAAATTGAGTTAATATTGAATTATGACAAATGTCATAATTCAATATTATTGAATGTTTGTGTGCACAAACATGTAATGGAAAAACTATAGACCATATATACTATTTGGAATAATACATTACAAGCGTATGAGTTTCTTTTTTGTTTATACGTAATCCACCTGTGGATTTTCATCGACTCTATTGTCAGCTGCGGTTCAGAAACAGAAATATGTCACATGATCAGCTAAGCTTAAAAGGTATGACATCTTGAAATTCATTTTGGAATTAAAGTGCTGTGAAGGGGTGTGAGACTCCACGGTAGCAGAGCAGCTCTGTGATCATTTGTGTAGTGAATTAATCATTACGATATGAATTTAATATCTTGGTCAGCATTAGTCATTCAGTTATGGTAATTAAAAACAATTTGAGCGATTTTGACATGCAACTGACGGAACAGCTTGTCATGACATTTGTCCCCACTTTAGCATTTAAAGCTGCGTGTCAGAGAGTATTTGAGGTGCACAGTTAATTTCTAAAGGAATGCAGACAGCTCACAGACAACACACAGACAGCTGCACTGTTGGGTGATTGTCATGTTCAATGTAGTGTGTGTAATACAAGTAAATCCTTCACTTAGGCAGGTGTGTATGTGTGTGTGCTTGTGTGCGATAGAGAGAAAGAGAAAACACAAGAGACGCCCAGAGAGAGAGAGAAAGTGTGTGTGCAGGTGTCATGGACAGGTTTATTAAATTTTGTTCTTTTGACAACAACCCTGCAGCGGTGGGTGTGGAGTGCCTCTTGACTCACTCTTAAATTTACATGTGTTGCTCTTTCTTACTCTTGGATCAGTGGCGAACAGGCCACCAGGAGGGGAAGTCTCAGGCAGGCCACATGTGAGCGAGATCGTGTCATTTTATCACACATACGATGTTCCTCTATTGAAGAGCCATCTGTGTAATTGGTTACGCTTTAATACTGCAGTATTGTGGCCTAATGTGGTTTGTGAGGGTGATAAATACAGGGGACAGTATCCCTGGTGGGACTCTATAGAGATGTATACCAGGATACCTGGGAAAACTCACCTATACTGTCAACCCAGCTTTCTACTTACAGCAGCCTAGCTGACCATGTTTGATTGTGCAGCAGAACCCCCCCCCTCTCCCACACACACGCACACTTCACTCCTTCACTCTCAATTTAACCCTGGTGTGTGATGGGGCCCGTGGTTAGACTCCTTGCGGGTGTTAATGGCCAATGGAGCAGATATCGTAATGAGTGATCAATCTAGTTGCTGCCGTCACAGCAACACATTAGCCATTCATACAGATTCAGTCCACTCGCCCAAGCAGAAGATCTGGATGCATATTTAATGTTTATCTTTTACAGATCTCGTTTAAGTGGACCTGTTCATAAAGCAAAGTCTTTGAAAAGGTGACAAAGTCCATGTGAAGCCAGCGCCTGCCTGGCAGAATCAAACAAGTTTGCACTGGATCTCTAAGAAGTGATACTCCTCTTTCTAATGAAGAAGCAAAACAATTCTGACGTGAATGATAACGAGGTGATTATTACAATCTGCTGAAACTATCTTGCAATTAACATTAAAGCTTGCAATAGGTGCATTACATCAATTAAACAAGACCTTAAAAATGTGGCAGGAGATGAAAGAGAGCTGATGCATATAATGTCAGGATTGAAACGCATGAGGAAAATCACAGCAACCCTGGGATCAGGAGAGAGGAGGAGAGTCGCTGAGAGTGTCTGCTTTTAAGTACCTCAATCATGCACCTGTCACTCCGTTTCTTCACGTAGACATCAGTGTTTACCAAAATGAGGGCTGACAGAAGACATCAGAGCTGGTTTGTGTGCAAACAGCTTGTGCGGACAGCCTCATGGAGCCAGCACTTCTTGCACACTGATGCATTTTTTAGGTTTTACAATCATGCAAGATCCCATTTGAGGCTATTTTGAAGCAAGAGAATCCTTCACTTGTCAGGAAGTAATTTTGTGTCAGTTTGCTGAAACAGTATGGGTACAAGACATTGAGCGCAGTTCACCTATTATGCGATACTGGCAGGTTAATTTGTAATTATTCACTCATGCCAGTGACATACAGTATGAAACACATGACGTATCTTGGTATGTTAAAATAACCCTGAATACATTTGCAATGGAACCCCCATTTCCGAATTTGCTCAACAATTGCAGCATCATGCATCCCGAGTCACCCGAACAAAGTCTGAAAGGAGGTTTCAGGCAAGGCTGGTTCCAATTCAACTGTGATAAATGGGCAGATAAGACAATCAGTGCACATCGTGACATAGAGCAGCGTTTTTTTGTCAGACCAGCACTGTGCTGAGTCCAGGTGCACCCACGGTCCTGCAGCCAAGGAAGGAGGGAAAAGCAAGGACACAAGGAGGCGTCTCGCAGCCTGTGTGTATAAAGAGCCAAACTACAGTATACAAAGTAACTCCACTGTCAACCACATGCATGTTATTGAGGTCTGTAAACATGGAGAAATATACATATTTGCTATAATTAAACCAGAGTGTAGTAAGGATTTGACTGATGCAGGATACTCATACCCCAAACCCAAGATGGAAAACAGGCCTGTAGCTGTGAAACCTGTACCTGTGAGAAGTGGTGAGTTGGCTTGATACCTAAATACCATTTGCCAATAACTGACAATTGTAAACTGTGTGCCTGGCTGGCTGATGGGTGTATGAATGGGTCAGACGGTTTGAAGTGCTTCTGGGGTATTGTTGAGGGAAATGTCTACATGTGTACATGATTCACTGTCTCCAAAGGGTGCCAAGGCCCAGCAAGGGAGTGCCCACGTTGCATTTCTCTCATCTCCAGGATACAATAATGAGTCTAATTGTGTGTTGTGCACACCAGGCGGCTGTTATTGCTTCTCTTTCTAGCTTACTCTCAGCAACGGAACAAGCGCTGCTCTGCACGCAAAGCTCCCACCAACCTCAAACCAAAACACCTTTCTCCACATAACAAAACAGGGATGCACACACTAAAGCCAGAAATACTTCAGTGTAGATATCTTCATGGTTATGATGTTGCTGCTTTTACTGCCCTCAGCACTGTGATGCCTTCACGTCCGTGTGATGTGATTACTGTGTCCGCGACTGAAAAGTTTTTTCTCATTTAATGGAAAGGGATAATTTAATTTTACTCCACAATGTCAGTTGTTAGTTTCATTCTAACAACGTTAATTTGTATTATATTTATACAATATATTAATAGAAAGATGTGCAGTCCATTGAATGTTTTTGGAAGTGATATATAGATCTTTGGGACTCCAACAATTTAAGCTTTTATGCAGGATCAAACACACACCCTGTGGCAACTTCTGGGACATGGAATATTTGATATATAATGTAATATTGTGTGCTGCATTGAGATAATGCAAGGTAGAGGATCATGTTTTAGCAGCAGACATAGTACCCTACTGCATATGAAGACTGGAAGAGCACAGAGACTGGTTTTAGAGGTTGATATGACAATACTGCCACCTAGAGGTGCTAGGAGGAATGAGGCTGGAGTTCAAGGCCGACTAAAACCTCATTCAGTCCTTTTACGGTTTATGACAAAGGCCAGTGCTCACCTGAATATATGAAGCTGCCATTTCACAGAATTAACAGCATCGGTATAAATCTGAGGCTGTCTTTGAGCATGTGAGCGTTTGTGTGCACCTGCATGCGTTCCGCTCTCTGTTGTGGTTATCAAAAGGATACGAAAAGGCATCTCTAGCTGCATTGTGGTTACATCAGGTGGGTCATCCACCGGACGTCATCTCCATTGAATCCCATCTGGCCCGCAGAAGTAACCCGGCACATGCTGACCTGCTCTCATTTGAGATGTGGGACATGACTATAAAGAAAAGGAGAAGCAGAGGACAAGAGAGGGCTCACCTGTGAACTAGAAATGCCCCGTTCAGGTGGGACCTGTTTTAACCTGTTGCCACGGGGACCCGAATGTAAGAGCGTGAATGGGGGGTTGTCCATCTGGGGTATGTTTGTCAGTGAATGTGAGTGATTTTGTTTATGTATTAAAAAAACAAAACATTAATAGGTCAATGGACTACTTCAAGCAGCTTTTACCATGAACAACATGGAAATCATATTTTTTTAATACAAGGTGGAAATTCGTCAATACTTTCACAATAAAACATGAGATATAACTTGGTTTAATGATGAGAAATCTTCATTTGATACATGACTTTTAATGTATGGAACTACCTTATATGGGGCCAAAACATATATGTAAAACATGGTGTAGCTATTTATTCTGTTCATCATTTACGTAGGTAATATATTGACCACAAATCAGCCTGGCAGTAGTTACCAATATAGACACTTAATGTGTGTGTGCATATCCTTTGACCTATTGTCTTTCTCTGGAACTAGTTTTATTTACCAGTCTACTTTTTCTATCAAAGGGATTTGACTTGCCGTAGTATGATAAGAACATTTAAAAATGTTCTGACAATGACAAGAATGTGATCCTCTATTTCTTACAGTCAAAGGTCAGCTGCTTCTGTGATTGTAACAAACACAGTCAAAACAAAATCACACACACTAATCGGAACAATAACATATACTGACTCAGACAGGGAATGACCTTTGTTGTTTATACAAAGGAGCTGGTTGTCTGAAAATCCACACTCATGCATACAAACATACGCATAAGCATGCATGATCATATACGGACCCACACTTACCTCTTGAGAGTATCTGATAAATCTAATTGGGATTTAAATTGGTTAGAGGCCTGGGGGCTTTGTTTGGCTACGTGGTTTGTCTGTTTCTTGTTTCTTTCTCTCTAAGGTCATTTAGAAAGTGCTTGTGTAGGGATGAGTGATTAGCAGAGATGTCCAGGGGCTTCCTGCTCATCTGAGGCTTCCTGGAAAGGCAGGATAGACCTGCTACAGTGGCATGGCTGTACAGTGAAGGCTCCAGGGCCTTTGCCATCTAATACAGTGGGATTCTGTCACGGTCGTGAGCTCATTGAATCAGTGCCATGGATACGTTTGTGTTTATATTGCATGTGTCGTGATATTGGAACATTACGTATTGAAGTTTGGTTTTGGAATTTCTCAAGTTAAGGTATTTCAGCAGTGTTTTATTCTCTGACTAAGACCCTCTAATACCAAGAGACAACATGTTATCACATTTAAACGATGGCATTGAACACACACACACACACACACACACACACACACACACACACACACACACACACACACACACACACACACACACACACACACACACACACACACACACACACACACAGGCCTGCACATGCTCACAAACAGACAAGCATTCGATGTAACAAAGTCCTCTGTTGACCCTGACATCCAATTTAACAAACACCAGTTTAAAGTCCTGTTGACAAGAAGCAGGAAGCGAGAAGAGAAAGAGGATATGACATGAGGAGAAATCGGCTCCTTCTGTTCCTTGTCACTCCATATTATTGAAGACTTACCCAACATGCACCTGGGGGAATCAGTGTCTGTCCACCCGAGTCTCTCCGTCTCGTGTTGCTCTGCCTCTCTCTAACACACACACACACACACACACACACACACACACACACACACACACACACACACACACACACACACACACACACACACACACACATATATACACACACATGCGCACACACACACTCCCTCTCTTCCTCCTTCCTCTGTCCTTCTTTTCCTCTTAGTCTTAATCAAATGTGCTCCTACTGTACACACTCTTTAGCATTCTTTTCTTTTTTGTCTAAGTGTCTAGGCTCCAAGGGGTCCAGCGTGTGCATGTATGTCAGCCTTTGTATGTTTATACATATGTGTATATGTGTGAGCAGATGTTTGCTCGGGGCAGTCTCGCATGTCCGTCCCTGATAGCTCAATAGAAATGTGGGACAAACTCAAAATCACAAAAGAACTTAGCATTGAGATGTATTCAGTACATACGGAATAACTAATATGAGTCCAATCACCTCATCTCCATCAAATTACACTGTCTCCATTTTTGGTCTGACTATTCATTACATAACAATGTATTATAATTTGCATTATTTCTATGTGTTCAAGGAAGAGGAAAAATACATCTGTTAATAGCGTAAAATCCCCTGTTAACGTCCCTGCAGAATAGACTTCTCCTCTCCATCTGATATTAATAGGTCTCAGAGAGCTATAGTTATTACAGTTATTTATGTATTTTACTTCACAAAGCCAGCATACCTCAGTGAGCACCAAATATATTTTGTCAAACTCTTTAATGGTAATTTAATGAACCGTGACCTTTGGATGACAATTAATGGCAGACGTATTTCCACAATGTTCATTTATTACTGGCTAATTTTACCTTGCCTGCATTTTCTCCTGTACAGATATTCATGCAAGTCTCGTCTAAATGAGCTCTTCATCATTAGTTAACCTCACCAGGACAAAGACTTCCATGTCCATCTCCTGAAACAGTATTTTAAAATCCAACATTCAATTCTTAATGAATATGTTTATGAAAAACAGATTGACTGCCCGTTTAACATGAGTGACTTTGATGAAGACAATAAAACCAGATGGATGCATGTATTATTGTGGCACGAACAATTTAATGCTAGACTTTGAGATGTGCAGCACAAAGATTACCCACCTTGTTCATGCGCAAATGTGGTTTCATTGATTATTTCATTGAAATAATGTATCCAGAGCGAATCGATCCAAGATTATGTGTTCCAGGCATCCTCATAATTTCTAAACCTTATCATAAATCTGGAACAGTTTTTTTTTTTTTTTTTGGATCAAGTGAGACAGTCATCACAAGATCTCAGAAATATCTAGTTTCCTCTCGTTTCTTTTTCTCCCCCCAGCCCTTCTCACTATGTTTCCAGTCTATCATACATCCCCCCCTTACTGGGATCAGTGGGGCCATCACGCGCGCACCTTTGATGTCTCCCAGAGTTAAGCTGGTTTTGAAGTCAGATTAGTGAATTGTAAACACCCTTTTAGACCTTCAGACTCTCTCTGCAGAATGAGGGAGAGGGAGAGAGGGAGAGAAAGTGAAAGAGTTGTGGGATTAACCCATACACTACAGCTCAAAGGTTAGCCGATCTAAAACCATGCTCCATATTACCTTGTGCAAAATCCTAAATTAAGGTGTTGTACTTTGCTTTTGCTTTTCTCCCTTGTCTCTTCAATTTGCATTTCAACTTATTTTGAGGATGCTGTGGAAATGGCTGGATTGAAGCAGACAATATGTGTGGGAGCAAGAGAAGAGTGCCCTCTCAACTCACACACACACACACACACACACACACACACACACACACACACACACACACACACACACACACACACACACACACACACGCGTGTACGAAGAGGGGGCAGTGTTTTTCAGACGAGAAGCCCGTCTGTCTCTTTCACATTCCATTAGTTCCTGGAGCTACATCAGAGGGCAGCGAGAGCACACAGACATTCCTGCAAGACGCAGATGTCAGGATCAAAAGTCAGACTGACTCCTGTACGCAGCAGGGGAGAAAGACCGAGAGGAAGAAAAGAGAGGGGAGAGCAAAGGAAGGGAAAGAATTTATGTATGGCGAGAAAGAGCGGCTGCATCTTTTTGAACATCTTGTGTGTTGAAACCCATAAAAGAATTATACTCTCCTTCAAAAAATTCTCCCCCTGTGTTTCCATCTACACCTGTAATGCATTGTGTATTTACTGTTCTCAGGGCTATTGTTGCTATTGTTACTTACTGCTCTCTTGCTACCAGGCTGATGGGAAACCATGCACCATGCTGCCTACATCTTGTGCCTTGTTTCAGTTATTAAAAGGCACGGGACCAGATGGTGTGTGTGTGTGTGTGTGTGTGTGTGTGTGTGTGTGTGTGTGTGTGTGTGTGTGTGTGTGTGTGTGTTTGTCCAGGTTTACACTTTGGCTCCAGGCTCCTCCAGAACTGGCACAAACCCAACTGGGTCATCCATGCAAAGACTCTCTCTCCTCCTCACCAAGAGCGCATCTGTGTAGGCCTTTACATGGGGAATGTGTGTGTGTGTGTGTGTGTGTGTGTGTGTGTGTGTGTGTGTGTGTGTGTGTGTGTGTGTGTGTGTGTGTGTGTGTGTGTGTGTGTTTAGTAAAGATAGAATATGTGTTATAGAAAGGGGGGGGCTGGGCAAAGTATGACCGCTCCTCAACAAAACATAAATTCTGGTCTTCATATGTCCATCTCTCCTCCTGGGTCTTTCAGTCTCTCTCCATTCTATCTGTTGTTTTTCCATCTCATTTGTTTTCTTTTTTTATATCTCTTCCTTCCTCTCATCTCTAGCCAGCAGAGCAGCCAGGTGAACACTCAGTCAAGTGATCAAGTGATGGTTCCCCCCCACACATTTTTACAAGAGATCTACAGGAAGTGTGAGAGACAGAGGAGAAAATAAAAGAGCACTGTGGGATTAGAAAGGGGGGAAAGCAAGAGGGAGTCAAGGTGGGTAACACTGAGCTGCAGACATATGTGCTGGGACACTGAAGCTAATGGTAGAGGATGGGAGAGTAAACACTTTCAGCATCGGGCTGAGAAAACGATACGAAGACAGAAGGAGTTAAGAAGAGCCACGGGCCTAGTAGAGCTGTCAAGACGGCCAGGGAACTGCAGTTCTCCACACTGTCAGGAGACATCGTGTCCCTCCAAGAACAACCAGAACTTGTCTCAGCTCACAGTATGGTTGGGATTTTACAGATATGTCTTTAAGTTGCAAACTACTATTTAATATCTCCTCATAGATTCTACTCAAATATTAATTTGTCACCATTACATGAAGCAGGCCTGAGACGAGACATCATAGACTGGGATTCAGCGCTCAGATTTGCTGCAACTCTTTCATCTTTGTGTGTATTTCAGTTATGAAAAAAATTAACAAGCATGAGACTTCCTCTGTTTGCTTCAAGCAGTGCTTTCAGTCTGTGTGACCTTCAAAAAATAAGAAACTTGAGTATTTCCATTTTATACTTTATACTACTCCAGACAAATGTTGTACTTTTTCCTACACTACATTTATTTTAAAGCTTGAGTTTATAATTTATTTTCAGATTTAAATTATTAATATAAAATATTATTCACAAATAAATTACAACATATTAATATAGATTACCCTACCTAACAGTATATTGTATCGATAATTATAATCCAATAATATAATGTATATTATTCTGAAATTGGGAATTCTGCATAACGAGTGCTTTGACTTATAGTTTAAATATATTGTGTCTCACTGTGATCTTGCTACTTTTACTTAAGTAAAAGGTATTTCTTCCACCACTGTAGAAAGTAGTTGATGTTTCCTTGTGCTTGTTTTACCATGGTTTCATGTCGCATAATAATATATAAACTTGAAATATATGTAATTTATAAGGGATCCTCGGTGCTTGACTCCTGCCCGTTCTCCCACCTGTCTCACTGCTAATCTCGCCCTTCACCACCTGCCTCTCGGCCAGCAGAGAGCATTGATCACATTAGTCCTCAGAGGGTTGACCAGATCAATACAGCGTCACTGTTCAATCATCACAGCCACTCGCTAATGAGAGGAAGAAAAAGGCAGGGAAATTGGTAAAGCTCTGCGCTGTTTTTTGTCAAAGTGGAATTGTATCATAGATTTGTCTTTTGTGGACAGCCGATCCTGAGACCTTCATTTTTCCTTGATCAATACTGCATCATGATTTTGGCATTTACTGTGGTCTGACTGTGCCAATCTCCCGCTTTCCTTTCAACTGATGAAGTTTCTGTCTTCCCTTCTGCCTGTCTCTGGCTATCCCATTGTCTATCACAGGCTCTGTTTTTTTGGCTGCCTCTTTCTCTCTCTCGCACATCGCTGTTTAATGATGGTAATTTTCTACCCAGGTCCGAGTGTGAGCTGATGTGGCGAGGCTCTTGGCCCCCCGCTGTTCCTGATGAGGCATGATGGGAAATTACCCAGAGCTCTCTGTTGTCAGATTGTAACTCACTGTTTGGTTGTAATAAGCAGGCAAACCCCTGCACACACACACACACACACACACACACACACACACACACACACACACACACACACACACACACACACACACACACACACACACACACACACACACACACACACACACACACATGCAGACACCTCTGATTGTGCGCATTAATTACACTGTGTGAGATCACCACGGTGACCACAGCTGTGTGGGCCACGCCTTGCTTTCCGGGTCACTTGGGTCATCAACTCCCTATAACAGCTACAGCACCGTCGCTGTCAGACAAAACAGCACATAATGAGAGTTCTCCTCGCTGTGCTTGCTGTTCAGATACCACTCAAACGCGCTCCATCCATCCATCTATCACTTCCCTTCTTTAACTCTCCCTCTCCGTCCTGTTGTTCCCCCAACATTTCCAGGTTGTCGATGATGTGTGTGTGTGTGTGTGTGTGTGTGTGTGTGTGTGTGTGTGTGTGTGTGTGTGTGTGTGTGTGGCCGCCTGCGATTTATTGACTGATGTGGCCGAGGTACAGGGCTCACTGGGGCACCACCGCTGGGTGAGTGGAAAGGGGGGGTGGCTGCCCCTGTCACTGTGGTGTGTCACCTCGGCAGCAGCGCTGTCACCAACAAATGGAGCTGTAGTGGAACCCTGTAAAGAGCGTCCTGCTGAGGTACTGTTTGAATCAGCTTGGAGCCAGTGGGGGACTACAGGTTCTGTTTGATCAACATCAGCGGATGTTGGGAAGGCGTCCACTATCAGCTTAACTACAAATGACCATCCACAATCAACACAGACAGCGGGCACTTGTTATAAGTGGCAATATATTTAGGCAAGGTTCAAGAGAAAAGCATGTAGTACTCTAAGAGTACAGCTTCAAATCAAAGTACAATTTATAAATTAGCTGGTGCTGTATTTGGTAGAAAATGAGGAAAGAATTCATAGTTATTGGTAGATATAAAGGGTTGGATAGGAGTCTAAGGCTCTGTAACCTTTGTAACGGTAACTTTGTAGTGGATCTGTTTCCTGTTTGCATGTAAGAACGCGAGCACAACAGGGAATACCTACAAAAGTAATACTGTCAACCTACGTTTAAAGATCCCAACTAGACATTATCCACAAAACAAAAATGTAACTAGCTAAAAATCCACAAAGGCACGTTGACTCCTTCTCCCGCATTCAAGATATGAAGTAAGAACAGAAGAACGTTCCCCCTTCAGCAGATGAATATGAACAGTCTTCTAGTGCCGATCTCTGCATATATTTCATACTGCACGGTCTACTCTAAATTAACCAAAATGAAGTAACAATAAGCAGAAGTCAAATCTAAATCTAAAATGTGTTCTGTGCTGAAATTTTTTCTCTGTTGTCTGATATCATGATTATATCAAATGCTTTTGACATGCAATGGCTTTAAAGCATATTAAGAACATTTCAAAAAGTGATTGAATGTGAATCTAAAATATAATATTCTAAAAACATGTCTACTCATAATGATATAGTACTTTAAATATGCACTGACTTTAAAACATATAAAGCATACCGAAGTCCAAGAATGAGTTTGTTTAAATATGTCCCTAATTATAATAAAGATAAACAATGTGATGCAGTCAAAGAGAAGCAGATCGTTGAATGTTTAACAATCAAAACCAATAAAGGTTGTTGTAAATTGTTGTTGGATTATTTAAAAGAATATTTAAAAAAAATTACCTGTTGATTGAATTATGATTAAAAGATGATGTAATGCTTTCTTTAATTTATCCATTCTGTGATGCCTTACTCTGATTTACAGTGAATCTCCACATTGTATCTTTGATCTATCTGTGATATCTGAATCATATTGAGGGCATAGTAATCACATTTCTCCCTGCAGCGTTGACTGCCATGTCCAGCACCTCCCTGCATCGCTGTGCAGATACTCTTCTAGGAGAGGCTTTAGCTGAAGGATAGCGGTCAGCATTACCACTATAGTGCCGCTGGCTGAATATGGGCAAAATGGCAAGGCCCAACTAAACTGGTGTGACTGTGAACGGTCTCAGATAGGGCAAAATCAGTCCTGCTCAAACCATCTCCGACACACACACACACACACACACACACACACACACACACACACACACACACACACACACACACACACACACACACACACACACACACACCAACACGCACACGCACACGAACACAAACCCAGGGGCCAGAAGCTGACAGTAAATAAAACTAGAGTCCCTCCTTAATTAGCTCTCTGCCTGAGGGTGAAAGCACAGAGAGAAAGTGTGTCAGTCTCTTCCCATGTTGGACACTAAACTGCCACCCCATCGCTCTGACAATGGAAGCCAAGGAACAAATCAGCACACTGATTTATGTGGAGAGGTAGCTAAACGACCCTTATTTACTTAAGTATTAGGTGATTGTTTTGAAGTCTGCAGTTCCGTCATTTAATTATCTTTATTGGTATTTTTTAATTGTCACTAAATACAAATACAGCACAAGAAACAGCAACAGCCCTACTCAGGGACAGCAAAAAAAGATAGTTAGATGCACTTTACTGGTATCTAATTAGACGTAGAAATAAAGTGAATTTAAATTTAGACCAGAACATCATGAGATATCTGAATTCACTGAGGTGAACATTATAAATACTGATTAAATTTAACAATTACAAGGTAATGTCTGTCTCTACCTTTGTGCATCAGTGATGTCTCAGCCTCTTACTCTAACCTAAGTTCATTATCATTTAAAAATGAGAGCGAATTACTGACCCTCGTCCGCGTTTTTTAATAGGAGCTGTAAGCATGAAAATAATTATCCTTGATAAAATGTATTTAACTTATATTGTTAAATTCCAAGTGATTTTACTGGATATTTAGTATCCCTATCCACTACTATATAGAATATAGACAATTATTCTATGTTGGAAATATATTTCACATATTGAAGGTAATCAGAGTAACCAATGTGAAAGCTTTGTGCAGCTGGTTGGGAAGCTGGTGATGAGGAGCTCTGATAGCAGTGCACTACTGACCCCTGCTGGTGTGATGTTGAAAAACAGGAGTTCAGGAGCTATATCCTAACTCAACACAAATATTTTTCCTTAGACTTAAAACTATTTGCTTTTTGTTTTTTCAAGACTATCTATGTATTTTTTATCACCTTAATTAATAATGTTGTACAGTACATGAGATACAGTCTTTTCCACTAAACATAAACCCATACTGCTCCGTTTTATTGCAGAAAGCTAGACATCTGACAGCTTTTTTTGCAGGATTTACAATGGAATGTACAGTTAATTTTGATTTATTCTATATTCTTTTAATTTAACATTTTTTGTGTGGATTATTGCTGTTAATGGATGATTGATCAGAGACACAGGAAACGTGGAAAGAGAAAGAGTGAAGTATGACGTAGAATAAAGGTCTACAGCTGAAATTATAACAGAAATATCACAGTTATGCTTCTCCACTAGACAACCAGGATGCCCCAAGTTACCAGTTATTTCTAGTTCTATAGAGGTTAAAATATGTAATACAATATGTCAACCTCTACAGCAGTAGAAACATCAAAACAAATGTTAGTGCACGTGTACGTACAATACATTTCTCCTGGCAAACAGGCTTGTTTGTCACACCTGACTTAACTGTGGCAGGGGTCCGTAAGAGCAGCGGATTTACACCTCGTTGCCCCTCCGATGTCACTAAGCCATGGGTCAAAGGGAGGAGAGTGCTTGTAAGTAGGACTTCTGGGGGTGAGCGGGTTCGGGAGGTTAAATCCATCTCGTAGTGGACAAAGGCTGAATCAGAAAGGACACAGAGGGAACTTATTAGGATTCAATTCATCATTCAACAAGTAGATCATCTTAAAACATGACGAGAAGTATGACAAATATGTTTCTGTTCTGCAGCTCTATGATGTTAGAGAGTGCATCCCTCCTCTGACCGCAGTGTACATGCAGCAGAGTGTCTGAGACATATTATCGCTAGGAAAGGCCAGCAACTGTATGAGATCAGACAAGCACAGGACACACGTCATTAACAGCGCATGGCAGTGGCCCCGCAGCCATGGCTGGCTATGAGTGGACTATAAGTCGCGCCTGTTAGGAAAGGCCCAATTAAGAACATTAATTATGCTTCCTTGGCACTAACTCTATCACTCTCTTTTTAGCCTGGAGAACATTTAAGTCTGAGACCGTGGATGCACGCTCCCTCTCGTGTTGTAATCCAATCTAGTTGAGGAAGTTTGTCATGTTTGGCAGAACTGGACTTTCTGGGATGAGCTGGGAAATCCAGATGGACAGGGTAGCAGAGTCAAGCTCATCCACAGGGTAAGGATGTGAAGTCGCACAGAAAATGCGGTGTGATCTCAAAGACTGATTCTACAAGGTTCTCCTAATGCACTGTGAAAAACCTGTGAGGGAGGCAGATGCAACATGTTTCACATCATCATCACGCCTCACAACTCTTCACTGACACAGAAAATGCTAAACTGATACAGGCTTAATTTCAATTATGATTTCTAAACACAGTGAAAGGAAGAGAGCAGTGTAGAATGTGTGCAGTATTTCTCTATGCTGACGTTAATTATGAAGAGTGACATGTGCTTTTACTGTTAACAGCCCCTTGCTGCCTGAGGCATGCTGCCTTAATATATAAAGGGTTTTATTTGTGAGGGCTTTTTCTTCCCTCAGACTTAGTTCCCCTGCCCCTCTGTTCACTAATTAGTAACATAATCACGTTTACTAACTGTCACATATTAGCTTGAGTGTCCATCACAAAGGAGAAGGCTTCATTTCTCTAACTATGTAAAAACTTTGGTGGCTTTACAAATGTGATAAATGTAGTAAAATATAAACCGTTTTAATTTGATCATAAACTAATCCTGCATTGTGTCATTAGACCTCTATGAGACATCTAAAATATGTATTTTTATGAACCTGTCAAATGTCTTTATTCCAATTAACTAATTTGCATTGGAATAAAGACATTTGACAGGTTCATAAAAATACATGTAGCATTAGTTTATGATCAAATTAAAACGGTTTATATTTTACCAAAAAAAAGATCTGAAGTGGGGAAGATCCCAAATGTTTTATCTATTTATTGCATCTGAAATGTTTATTTGGGGCCCAGATAATTGAGATGATACAGCTCACATGAGTCTGTGAGTTTTCACTCCACTACGTTAGCTGATTTCACTCATCACTTCCTCCTCTCTACTTTAAGTTGTACTAATCAGGAAATCAGCTGGTGTAGTGTTTCAAATGAACACCTCAATACTCTCTGCCCTCCATGGTTGTTCATTCCTGTAATGGAGCAAAGAGGAGAGCAAGATGCTCAAAGATCACAACTCTTTGACTGAGTCTTTCATTTAACTGAACTGGCACAGTGAAGCATACCTGCAACCCCGACAGGTCAAACAGTTTTGATAGCAATCAAAGGTTAACAATAATGGGGAGAAAGAAATGACTTGTCATCACTGCCTGTATCTCCCGTGCCACCTGGAACATTATAGTTGTTACAGCCTGTCGATTCTGTGCCCTAGCATCCTGTCTTTATTGGCAAATTAAAAATCACTCAATTTTTGCACAACTCTTCTATGGGGGCTGGCTTTCTGTGCTATGTACCATAGAGCAGATTTGGCCAAACCAAGAGCCAGTTTTTCAGTGTTGAAATGTCTGAAATGGAATGAGATTTAGTACAGAAACTGGCCTCAACAGGAGCGCCTACTATGGAAAGACGTCAGTATTTGAAATTGGAGACATTCATTTCATTTATTTATCCAAATTGCAATAAGAGTTCAAATATGTGGATCATTTTGGTCTTATGCTTGGATCTAACCATAAATTGTTTCCCGAAGTTATAAAACCATCAGTGGATGTCACACAAATATATTACCAGGAATGATGCGACATATATATGTTATGGATAGCATATGCTGGATAGGATTATTTTTTCCCCCTCAATTTTTCTATAAACATTGTGAATTGTTTTGGCCACGATAATTGTGTTTGGATCTGTTATCCACAGCAGCAACTGCTTTATGTGCCAGCAGCCAAAGCTGCCAATGATGCGAGGGTGATGAAAAGGTCACACTACAGTTTTCCAAGATACAGTATATTTAGTGTGTTTTGCAGATCAATCAAAGATCAAACATCAATCTGCTATAGGAAAAATGGGATTTGAAAAGTAAATGCAAAAATAGATGCCCTTTTTCAATACTTACTGCAAATTAAAGTAGCTAATATCCTTCAGTGGGTACTGAAACAGAGGTCTGCATGTGTTCATGTGTAGAATACAATATATGACTATAGTATATATAACATCACAAAAATGGTCTCAGACTTATTGAAAGTTGAAAAGTTTCTGTCTTGATTAAATCCTAATGTCCATTACTCTCCCAACTCGGTCATAATCCTGCTCTAAAATAGTACCAGATTACCAGACCTCAGTTTTCATGGCCATCAGAACATTAGCATGCTTCCTGCTCTCACCGATTATCCTCACTATGTACGGTACATTAGCGAACTGTACGATTGGCCAACCCCCTGCCTGCACAATCAACAGAGAGCGTGAATGAATGATCAGCCATTAGCAGGTCGGGTGTGAACTGTGAAAATGGGCTCTCACACCAATGACTGCAGGAGGCCTTGATTTGCTTCAGCCTAGCCTAGCATCCTGCTAGCAAGGCCCTGCACTTGTTACACTGTGGCAGTGCATCAGCTACCATTAGCCTAGTCTGCCCAATGTAATGCAGTGGAACACAGACAAGTGTAGCGTACTGAAGCCCAGTCTAGTGGAGTGCTGTGTGCAAGATCATAGTAAGACTCCTTGCTAGCATATGCTTGTGTTTAATGCAGCGACCTGCTTCTGCATGGTGAGTTTACACAGTGAAGGTAGTGTGTGTGTTTGTATGTGTGTGTAATATCAGTAATCAGTGTACCTCAAACAGGCAGAGTATAACTAGGCCTGGTGTGGTGAGAGTGCTGTAGACCAGCTCTCCGCTGTCCCATGTTGACTGTTTCAGCAGCTGTGGGAGTGTGTGTGTGTGTGTGTGTGGTCATGGATACTCACATTGGAGTCTCCACCTTCAGATGCCACCAAGACAGCAAAGGCCCAAAAGGTTAAGGTAACAGGGAGAAGTGTCAGTGTGTGTTGTTTGTTCCTCACTGTGTCATGTTTTTTTTAGAGCAAGAAAAAGTTTCTTTGGTGAGGAAAAATGTGATTGTTCTATGACCTCTGTGTGTTTCAACTAAGTCTCAGTGTGTGTGTGTGTGTGTGTGTGTGTGTGTGTGTGTGTGTGTGTGTGTGTGTGTGTGTGTGCGTGTGCGTGTGTGTGTGTGTGTGTGTGTGTGGATCACAAGCAGTGTTAGTCAAGTCTCTGGGGATGGGATGCTATTAGAGTTGCCAGCATGAAGGCAGGCATGAAGGCAGGCATGAAGGCAGGCATGCCGAGGCATGCCGAGGGTCAAAGGAGGATTGCAGTTGGACAGAAAGAAATCTGAGAGAATTGTAGCCAAGGGCTCCTCAGTTATGATTTGTCAGAATAAATGTAAAAATGCCAAAGTAATATTTAAAAAATAACTCATGAGGGAGTTAAAAAGTTACCTAGTTGTTCATTATTTTATTTGCTGCAGTCTCTTGGCCTTTGCTGCCTTAAAATAAAATTGGAAAAGCTTAGAAAAGTGAGAAAATAAGTTTCATTCTGGTTTTCAAATTGCTTCATTATTCTCTGTTGTTGGCTGAGAGATATGTGCACGGCTAAATAATTCAAGTTAGAGATAAAGGAGACTGTATTTCAACATGCTTGAGGCAAAGACGGCACATTAGTCACAACAGAGAAACCAAGATACTTCTGATCGTGGACAATTTTCTTCTTTATTGAGTTTGACAGTGTTGAGGCGCGGGAATGAAACAGGCGAGAGAGCGTGATACCGTGTATCAACCTCATGCTTATTTGGTTTTTCCACTTTGACACCCCAGTCTAATTTCACAGCACATAATCCTGGCTGCATGATGGCTCGTTGTAGTCCCTTGAATCAGTGGACCAGATTGGACCCGGGGCCACTGACTGAGCCCATGGTTCACCGATATCAGCTCAACACGCCGACGCCTGCATGTGCATGGTTAATTTGGTTGTTATTGTCGCTGTCGTGTGTCCCAATGGAGCCAAGGCATGTGGGTTTTGCGAGCCAGGTTTTAGTTCCACTCACTAGTCTAAATGCACACATGAAGGCTGATGTGAGGTCCCTCTGGGCCGTCCCCTCCTCGTGTGTGACAACCTGGAACTCTTATCCGACCGACACTGACTACATTAGCTTGGTACTTTTCATTTGATTGATAGAGATGGCGAGGCCTGGGTTAGAGATTTTTGGGTCTGATTATTGCATGCATTTATATAAAAAAAATTGTGAGTCACAGTAATGCTTGTCGGATATTAGAATACTCAAAAACACTTCACTGAACATAATACATCTATAATAATCCTCTTTTAATATATAATAGTGAATCAGCTAATTGCACATAAAGTAAGGTGACACAACTTGTCAATGAGCTTTTATTAAAATGTTGTTAACATTCTGTTCCTTATATTGTGTATTAAGTATAATGTATAGCTATGACAAGACAGTGAACAGACATAAACCTACATTTCATAGTTGAGTGGCTCGACTGTGTCTGTTTCAGTACTGATATTTAAATGATAACCTCTATGTTGTCTGCCACTGAACAGCCTAAGGACCATCAAATCATCCCATTCCTCATATTCACATCACAGTGCTTATCCAGGCTCCCCGATCCATCAAAAGCGACAGACATTTCATCATTGGCCTAAATCACTGGCAGATCACTAATTCAACACTCACACACTCGAACCCAGACTTCTTTAATTACATCACCTAAAGTTCCTCCATATATTAACATCTCACTTACTGCATCCTCAAGCCCAGACTAGCTCATCTCTGAAATGTGGTCAGTGGCTGTGTGATATGGACATTGTGTGTAGTTGCAAAATAATGAGTAAGCTTTAAAACAAATAATCTTTGAGCTTTACTATTAAACTCATGCACAAGAGATTTGTAGATTAGTGTCGCTTTTTGATCTCATCCTCGACCCGTTGATGTGGCGTCGTAGACGCCGTCGCACTGATCTTCAAACAGGCTTGATAATGAGCAACAGGATGGGTGCAACAAGGGACCGCGAAACAAATACTGGATGCATGTGCTGTAAAGTGTAAACACTCTTAACTGGATTCACCTGATTTGTGCCGGTTTATGCCTCAATGTGCTGAGCAGCGTTAGATATCCAGGATCCAGGCTCATTATAAGACATAATTCAATTGACCTGGAGATGTAAACACATGTGTATGGGATATGAGAGGCGCAATTAGGAGTCCTGCGACACTGAACTGCAGGGATTTGTCGTACCGTGAGGATAATCTCCACAGAGCCTTAAAAGTATAATAGTGAGAGAAACTAAGGCAATAGCATGTTTTGCAGTTCCTGGTCGGAAAGGGAGACAAAAAGAGAGAGAAAGATAGGGGTCTGTGCCGGCTCAGCTAGTGTCCCATGCTTACTTGGGTGTAATGACCCATCAATGGTGACATCTTGTTTCATCAACTTCTGCTTCCCTTCACTTGTCTGTCTGGGCCTGGTCTCTCCCTTTCTCTTGCCCTTCTCCCCTCCTGCCTCCTGAAATCCATCTTCCTCTCTCCTGTTCTCCATGTAACTGCCCGAGAGCCTCTGCTAGATGTAAAGGACAATCCTGGAACGTCTCCTAGAGGACATTTATATTCATATTTTTTTTTTTTTGTGAGACAGTGTTCTGTTAGGGTTGGGTGTAATGTTAAAAATCAATATCATATGTCAGTAGATATCCCAGGATATCGCAAAAGTATGTACAAAATTATATCTGAACTAATCAAACTGATGTTTTCACAACAATTTCTAATGCTTTCATGAGAAAAAACTTTGCACATGTAGAACAAAAATGTGGAGTCCTATTTTATTAAAGTATGTTTGGAATCATTCATTTGGACAACATAATTGTATATACTGATAACAATATAATCATATTGTCTCAATATGATTCCCTTTAAAGTAGATACAAGATCATATCATTTAATGCTGGAATGTTAGTTGAGGAATCAATTCAAAAATAGGAAATCAGCAACAAAAAAAGACAAAACAACTACAGAGTTCCAACTTAAGTAATTTGAAGGTGTAACCTTCAACTTGGGAAAGTGTAATGGATTGTGACAAAACAATAAATTAATTGTGAAAATTGTTGTTGGATAAAAAGATTTTTGTTAACAGCAGCCGTATGCCATGCCACCATCAATTGTTTATCCTCCACAATGTGTGTGTGTGTGTGTGTGTGTGTGTGTGTGTGTGTGTGTGTGTGTGTGTGTGTGTGTGTGTGTGTGTGTGTGTGCGTGTGCGTGTGCGTGTGTGCGTGCCTGTGCGTGTGTGTGCCTTTGTGAAGAGGCAGGGGGCCCAGCTGACGAGGCCTCTCACTGGGACACTGGCAGGCCTAACTCGCCGCGGGCCCGGCCCTCAGCTCTACCTCTGACAGGCTTCATACTTATTGCTCAATGACATTCGATGTTTTCCTTCAGTTTGCTGTAAGATTGATTTCCCAGATATGTTTGAAATATCTCCAGAGCCCTAGAGCAGGGTGACTGGCACAGTGGCATCGAGAGAGAGAGAGAGAGAGAGAGAGAGAGAGAGAGAGAGAGAGAGAGAGAGAGAGGTGGTGCAGAGGGGAAGATGGCGTGTCCAGGGAAAGGAGAAGGGGAAGAAGCAAATAACAAAAGCAAACTTAAACATCAACAGATCTGTTACCTGCTGAGCTCACTGGTTTTATAGTTGATATCTTTTGTTTTGATTATTCTTTTAATCACGATCCCTGAGCCCAAGATAAAGGTGCACTATAGAGTTTTCTTGTAAACAAACAAATGCATTAAAAGCATTTCCTTCCACATAAACATTAGCCGATTTCAAAAAATATTTAATATTTACTTTAATGTTTACTAGCGAGCAGTTTACTGTCTTTGTTGGTGCATTGCTACTCTGCTTCGACTGTTACCACCCCAACTGTCTGTCAATAAAGTGTGATCCTGAGGCAGTTGTTTTGAGCGCCACAATCCCAGAGAAATGAGTCGTTTCACTATCAAAAGTTGATCAGATAACATTTGGAAAGTCTAGAAGAGCACGATTTAATTATTTTATCCCCATTCAAGTTTGCATAGGGCTAAACTTGAAGTTAGCTGGCTCAGCCGAGGGAAGTCTCTGGTGCACAAGGCCTGTATAGAAGTACTACTATAGTATATCAACCCTCACCCAAGATTCAGCGAACACAGAGTTTTAGAGCAGAGAATACTCTTTGAGATTTTGAAACCCAATTTCATAAACTCAGAACACATTTTAATTTTTTGACTTTATATTCATATAACATACAGTAAGAGAGAAAATCATCAAATTTGAGAAGCCAAAACCTGGTCAAATGTTTATTCATTGTTTAAAAAATGACTTTAATGACTTATTGATCCAAAAAATTGACACTGGTGAATTTTCTCTTTCTCAATAAATCAATTAATTGATTAATCATTTCCGTGTTGTGGCATTTCTGGCTTATGTTGAACTTTCAGTGTTCTCAGATCACCCTGCCCTTTATTATGATATACAGTAACAAAGACATAATGGGGGGACATAATAATGCCTGACCCTCAAGGGGCCCGTTGGGACATCGAGTTCATCTCTCTCTCTCCTTGTTGTGTATCATGATTGGATGGGCCTCATGATTAAATCGTCCCGCTTGTGAAAATGCACCCTCGGTGCGCATTACACTATGTCACGCCTCGTCGCTGAGCATTTGAGCACATTCACTGCTTTGTTTTCTTGGGAACGTGGAGCGAGGGAGGGGGATGCACATAGCTACTGTTTTAAACTCTTTAATGCAATTTAACAATGCCACATATTCTTTTCACGTTTCATTGGGGTCCCTTATGTGTGAAATTGCAGAGGCTTGCCCAGCCTGAGCGACACGGCACAGCAGAGGCAGGGTCACACCGAAGCGCCAGATGTGGGAGGGAGAGCGAAATTAATTGCTACACATTGTTCAGTGGGTGTGTACGCACCTTCAGTGAATTAACCGCTCTCAGGGTGTGACTGTTTGAATAACGGGAATTAGGTGTGAGGCCTCTCACTCACAGCTGAAGCCAACTGCAGGCATTGTGTCCAATTAGCTTATATGGCCCCAAATTCACATGCTTAACTTGTCATTTGTTAGTGCGTGTAGAAGGAAAACACTTGTCGTGAACAACACATTGCACATAGTTGTTCTCGGGTTATCTGTGCAGTTCTCATGCATGCAACCCAAACATCTTTTCACATCCTTCAATAGAAGTAACTCCTTCTTTTAAAGGTAATTTCAAATTACATATATGATAAGAATAATTAAGGGCCATATACTTAATACAAGTGACATATTCAGATTGACAGTTTTAATAGAGATGACCTGAAAGCTGCGCATTAGGTGAAAATGGCAAACCAATTAGCAGGGCCGTCAGTGTGAGCCCATTAATGTGAATCTTAATGTTGTCTGATCAGTCTTGTATTGCTATCAGATTAGACTTAATAATGTGGCTGAGTGCAGAGGTGATGCACATTAATGACAGTTGGATGGCAGACATCAGGAACATATGGCGCTCTCCTATGACCATTAACAAGTTCATACTATCCCCTTACCCATATGGAGGATGACAAGAATATTAAGACAGAATACCTTCTATAATAATGTGTAAATAGTACAACTTTTTAGTTTGATTGAATAAACTTTGGTGTCGTTGACATGATTGTGTGACAACCGTTTTCATTGCATTCCACACCATTACCTGTAGACTTACGGTATCAAGAGTACATCATCATATCCCTCTGAGGTCTACAATTACCATCTAAGCAGCTCGCACTGACCCTAACCCACGCTGCCAGCATCATTCGTATCAGGGGGACTAGCAGTGACCCTGGCAGAGTCTCCGGTGTGGAGAGCTTCTTGTAGCCTAGCCCAGCTCAATAGAGCACCTCTTCCCTCCACCTGCCCCCTCCTGTCTCTCTATTTTCCTGGACGTAAGGAGGGTGGGTTTGGGGGATTTGATGGAGAGGTGGTGGTGGGGGGGCACTCTGCTTCCCCTGGGGCTGCCTGCTAGAGCGAGGTGACCCAGCTTGTCGCTCGGTGACCTGTGAGAGGGACATTATGAAGTGTGAGTGGCTGTCACCCTAACTGCTTGTGACAGCACGGCTCCCGGCACAGCTGTGCCAGCCTGCCCCAGCCAGAGACCCAGAGCCCATGGAGAAGGGGGCGGGAGAGAGGCCGCTTAGGAAAAGTCGTGGGCCAGGGTGGGGTGTTCGGAGAGTGTCTGTTATAGGGCAGGAGGGTAGGAGTAGAAGGAGAAAGGAGGTTAGGGTGTTCAGGGCCTTTGGTCTTAGTGGTGTAGTAACTTCTCCATTGATTCTGGGGCTTAAGGGATGGCTTTGTGGCTCCGCAAAGTCAAAGCCATGACAGTTGGGCCTTGAGCTAAAGGATGACATAGGGATGTGACGGTAGAGGTGTAAGCAACCAGCTGTTAACTTTTAAGCCAGCAGGGATACGTGTATTTGGCATCGATATGTTGTGCCAAAAATAACTTCCTAACTTATCGTTTTCCTTGTTGTCAGTTTCCTCTGCAGTCAGAAGTGTTTCCTCCTCATCAAACATGGGTGAGACACTTCTATTCCATATTTAGAAATGTTTTGGTACCTTCCTTCGTTCTGCGTAGAAAGGCATCAGAATGCATGACAACCTGGTTCTGTCTGTTGGCTGATGCTCAATCTCAGATGGATTTTGTTCTATTTAGTCCACTGCAAATGTCCCTGTTTAAGGCTCAAGCGAAAGAGTCAAAGACCTTCAACATGCCTCTGCTATTGTTTGTCACCTTGATAACCTCATTAGGTTGTAGACTGACCAGAGGGACATGAGTGTTGGTGTCAAGATCAGGATCTTTAACCTACACACTCCAGGTCAGTTTCTTTTTACATCCTCCTTTGATAGTTCATTGCAAACTTTACCATCTGTTTACCATCATTTTTTAAGTTTAGCTAATGTAGTGACTTGAAACAGCTGTGAGGAACCACTCATGACTTAAAAAGACATTGAGTTAAGAAGACCATGATGTTTAGGCATGCGTTTCTGAGCTATACGGGAAATTGCAAAAACATCACAATATCTGAGAATGAAGTGCACACAATCCTGGAAGTGGTTAATGCGTGGTGGTTACTCTACTCATAGCAGTGTGTGTTATACATCTTTAACAAACAGATAGAGCTTCACTTACAAAAGTGTGCACGCAAGATGTGAGTATAAAAGTAAGATATAAGTTGCCATTTTAAGACATGAGTTTTAAGATAATAATTTCAAAGTTAGTTTAAGTCAGGGGTGTCCAAACTTTTTTCACCGAGGGCCAAAAACAGAAAAAAATACGAAAGTCTGGGCCGCTCAGGTGAGGTACATCGCAAAAATGAATCAAATGAGGTCAATTATGCTTATATATATATATATATATTCTTTTTTTATTAATATATATATATATTATATTTAAAAACTTGGCCTTTTCCAAGCTCCAGTAGAAGTCGGGTAGGGAGAGAAGCTGAAGCTGGTTCTTCAGAGAATCATCACTGCATCTCCATCAGTTCTAGTTCAGACTCTCTTCACTTCTTCTGCATCCATGAGGAAGGAAGTCGAGAACAACTTCATTTCTTTCTCAATGCAGAAAGATCTTGGAAGCACTGACTGAATTCTGTCATGAGATGTGATGACAGATACATATTTCCTCTTTTTAGCAGAAAGGTTGACCTCTGAATAAGCTCATTTGATTTCAGATAGCGTGGGGAAGAGCAGCGTTGACGTTACGTAGTTGTGTCTCAAAGAGACGAAGCTTCACACAGAACGGGTTCATTGTGCGTACGTTTGTGCTACTACCTGGTCTTTGCCTTGCAGGCTCTTGTTCAGTGTGAGATGATGATAATATCAACTAGAGGCCAGGTCTGCCAACCATAGTGTGTCACTCAGCTCATGAAGAGGTCCTTCTCTTTCAAAAACTGGTCAGCTCAGCGGTGCAGGGCTTTTATTCCCTGAGGTCAGACTCAGGGAATAAAACCCTGAGAGGTCAGACTCAGGGAATAAAACCCTGAGAGGTCAGACTCAGGGAATGAAACCCTGACAGGTCAGACTCAGGGAATGTAACCCTGAGAGGTCAGACTCAGGGAATGAAACCCTGAGAGGTCAGACTCAGGGAATGAAACCCTGAGAGGTCAGACTCAGGGAATGAAACCCTGACAGGTCAGACTCAGGGAATGAAACCCTGAGAGGTCAGACTCAGGGAATAAAACGCTGCAGCGCTGAGCAGCGCCGGAGCAGCAGCACACCAGAGAGAGAGAGGAGGTCCGTGTTCAGCTCCTTTAAGTTAGCTGACAAGTCTTCTGCTCTGTGTTATGAAGTCTCGTCTGAGATGTTTCAGTGTCGCTGTGAGCTGAGCGACCTCGTAGCTGTTATGAGGTATTTTCTCGTGTTTTGTTCGGACGGCAAAAATGTGATTGTTGAGCTAGCAGGCTATCTGCTGTTTGCTTGACTTTCTCTCCATTATATTTTTAGAATCTGCCGCGGGCCAATAAAAAAGGGTCCGCGGGCCGCAGTTGGCCCGCGGGCCGTAGTTTGGACACCCCTGGTTTAAGTAATTATGTTAATAACTAATATGAAAAACCACACTGCCTTAAATTGTAGATTGCAGACACTGTACTTCCTGGTGGATGAGTGCATACTGTGATTTTCTTAAGCAGGTCTCTAATTCCCATAATCACTGTACATTGCAAAACGTGTTATTTACACATGGATGAGCAGTCCAAGAAACACAGAGCCTGACTCCTCTTGAGGTGTTCCCAAGCATCAAATGAGCTCATGTGTCTAACATTACCACCTGTTTTGTCCTTTGAAAATATCAGAATGGAGCAATAAGATGCATAATTCCATTATAGATACCATTTAAAGAAAACTATTCATCTTTGGCAACCGCCATGTGTCCTTTACAAATAATTTACATCAGCCGTTACAAAGATCAACCCTCATTTGTCCCACCTCACGAGACTGCAAGGAGGGCACAAATATGCAACTGGTAGAGGCGACATGAAATTGGCCTAATTGAACAATAGAACTGGAATAAACCTGTTAATTGGAACAGCCTATTTTCCAACAAGACATCTTCATCTAAATGCTCATATACACAACCTGCCAGTCTAACTACTATATACAACTGCATTGAACAATCTATCTATAACACTATAAAGTTGTTTATTCTTTCATTCTATTTAGACTATTTTATGCATTCAGTGTGTACTATGGATAATAGGTTTGCCCAAACAGCAGCAGGTACACTTTAAATTAAATTAACTAATTTGGCAAACTGGATGGATGACATATGATAATGTTAAATGTTTTGTAAAAAGTAATACAAATCATTCCCACACCTCAACTTTAAGCAAACATTATAGATTCAGTGATGTATATATTCCAGTATTTTCATACGGTGGGAGCTAAATTGTAGAAATGTTTGACTTCAACCTGGATTTTTTTCTGTGAAAGATTATCATCAAAAAAAGTGTAACAAATTGGACTTATGTTATGGGGTTGTCTTGCAATTGCAGCCCTTTCCGCCCCCAGTATGTTTATATCCATGCTGTGTCAAAACCTTGCCACTAACACAGTCTCTCTCTCTCTCTCTCTCTCTCTCTCTCTCTGTATCCCTCTTAACAGCTGACCTGTGTCCTCTCTCTGCAGGGCCTCTCCTGGTAGCGCCCAGCTGGCGCACTGCGATTCGGCTGGGCAGAGGCAGGAGGTAGTGCTAGCTCTACTGGTGCAGAAAGGGACACACCAGGCAGACAGGCCCAGTGTCAGCAGCAGCAGCATGCTATCCCCCGGCTGCCACATTCACAACACACACACATATGCCCACATATATAGGCTATTGCTGCAACCCAAGCACACCAGCATCAATGCCAAATAGGTTTGGTCCGACTGGGACCTAGTTAACTGGGACAAAACATTTGTTTACCCACTAGACTAGTGCAAACAGGCACACAGACACATTGAGCCACACACACACACACACACACACACACACACACACACACACACACACACACACACACACACACACACACACACACACACACACACACACACACACACACACACACACACACACACACATTAAATAGCAGGAGATGTGGAGATATTCACATGAAGAGAAGCTTGTCTTTGGTGCTGCTAGCAGAGTCCTAAGTGATTAGTTTGACAATCCTGATGTCAGCCCGGGGCCTGTTATCCCCTGAAGGAGTCTGAGCGCCACAACACATGTAATAGAGCACATATTGAACGGCACGCATGTTATTGGCTTGTGTTTGTCCTCAGGGTCGACACTTGAGGCTCCTTGTAATTAAGAAGATGAAGACTGGGCCTTCTGCCTGTACTTAGCCCCATCGTGTCTTCAGCCCTGAGTATTGCTATCAGTTATCTGCCTACCAATTTATCTTGACCTTCCTTTAGCAGCAACTTTATGAACCCAAGTAAAGCACTGTTGCCCTGAGATCAGACCTCCAGTGATTAAGATCAGCAGGGAGAGGAAAGAGCATGCTGTAAGAACTATACAACATAATTCAACAATATTGTATAACACTGTTGTATATATTAATAACATCCATTGTAAGCCATTCCTATGGGGGTTGTTTGTCTTTGCATAGAAGAAGGAACTTGCTGATGTGCATATGGTTTGATTATCAGAGTCTTGAGTATTCAGCCAAACTTCCTTATTTGTGTGGGTGTGTGTGTGTGTGTGTGTGTGTGTGTGTGTGTGTGTGTGTGTGTGTGTGTGTGTGTGTGTGTGTGTGTGTGTGTCTGTTTTGTGTTTTGACCTCTTTCACACAGAGAGACCCCTAATTGTGCTCCAGTAGCCAGCAGAGCTCAGTGAAGCAGAGCCTATATGCTCACTGGCATTTCACACACCCAAACATGTGCATGTAAACACACATGAATATCATTTATCCAGCTGGGGTCCCATGCGACACACACACACACACACACACACACACACACACACACACACACACATGCACACACACACACACACACATATGCACACAGATGCACACAGACATCGGCTTAGATATGGAAATAATGGTTTGGGTCTTATCCCCTAATGTACGCCTCCATAGCACCTCATTGCAGCAGGAACCCCCTCAGCCTTATCGCCACGGTTATCTGCCCAACTCCTGCTTGACTCACAGGTCAGCCCACTATCTGCCATGTCCAGCATTTGAGGCAGACTTCCGCCTTAAAAGTTGTATACGCCACTACCTTTGATAATCAAGATAGGACCTAATTGAGCTCAGCCATGCAGAAGATGCTCTTGCCTTTTTGCGCACACACACGTTTTAAGGAGACGGGGGCCTATACTGTTTCAGCTCATTCAACTGTGAGATTCTCCTCTCCCTCTCTAGTTCTGCCATCATCTCACTAATGGTGTTTCTATCTCTTCTCCATAGGAGGTAAATGAAGCTTTTAAGCAGGGTGGAGGGAGGGGGGGGGGACCGCTGCAAAGATTAATTGACTTTCTGCAGAGCTTCACTTATCCTCCACTGGCACCTTTGACTTGTGAGTGTATTTGTGTTTGGATTACATGATTATATCACCATTATTGCGGCAATTTGTGTGGTTTGTTCAAAACTGTGCCAGGAAATGTCCAACTGTGTCCCATCAACCATTTCATCCACAGTGGCTACTTGGTACCTTTATGCAATTAATGCCAATCTTGGTTGCATTATTGGTTAGCTATTTTGTGATTATAAATTATTAATATAATAAAGATAATTCTGAACTCACCTGTTCTTTGTGTATTTACAAAATTGCAATTACATTAAAATGACTAAAAACACAGTGAAAAAGATTAGAGTTAGTAAAAAACAAGGAGCATAAACGTGAATAAATGTGTCGTTGTGGCTCTCGTCCGGTGGCTAAGAGAGTTCAGTGCACTGCAACTCAGGAAAAATCACACGCATAAAGAAAACATCTTCATTACTTAAACTAAATCAAACACACAAACTGAGAAACACATTCACCAATTTGACATCACATGATTGTGTCATATGCTGCATGTCACACACAAAATGTATTGTGCACTTTGTTGAAGTTGACCCCTGAGCTAACAATGTTTATTTTAATTTCAACATTGTGATTGCATGAGTCTGATATAGTAACCACACTTTTGCATTGTAGTTTTTGCCGTGTATTTGCAGGGTGTTTCTTAATGCCATGTATATGCTTTCAAATTGATGATCGTATTGATTTGCTTGTCTTTGTTTGACTTCTTGTTTGACTTTTTTTTTTTTTTTTACTGAAGGCAATATGTGTTCATTAAGAAAGACCTACAGTATATAGGTTATTTTTTCATTCCCCAAATGTTACCCCGATATTTCCTAACTTCACATCTTTCACTTGCAATATGTATGTATCTGTACTGCTCTAGTACACTGTTAGTGTTAAAATAATGCACTGTCATGAACTGCTCATTGTGGGCCTCTACAAAGCCTTTCTGAAGTGTTGTTGGCAGTGAAGCTAGCTTAAGAATTATATGTGAACAGCATAAATGTTACAGAAGAGTTTGCAAGCAATGCATCATCGTGGGCAGAGCACGGGCAGCTATAGACTGTCTTATTGTAAAGGGGTCGTTGGATATATTTTGCTGATGATGGTGATGTGTGACACAGCTCTTCCAAGAGGACCTGAGAGGCTCTTTTTGCACGGAGGTTTATTTATAACCCGTTCTTTATAAATTGGGCTTGAACGTCTCTTTACACAATTTAAATAAATGGCATAACAAGGAGCGCCGCATGTTTTATGTAGATGGTTGAAATACTTTTCACTGACTGGAATGATAGACTGTACTGAGGAACAATACAACAAGAAACAAACATTAGACTAGAATCTCCAATAAAAGATCCGTCTGATCCAGAAAAATGCTTCATTGATATTTGTTTATATGTCTCAGTGTACAGAGGGTATGAAAGTGGGGAGCAAAGCTCAAGTAAACTGCTGCATGTTTAAAATGCCGTACTCTGATCTCACAGCATTCTCCAGTTTCCATCAATCACCTTGTTTTAACCTCCATCACCTCACAGTCATGTTGAGTCCAGTTTTGGAGAGTAAATCATCTTTTGGCCTGACACACAGTTAAATAACTCTATATCAATGTTTGCTGTACGTCCGTGTCTCATTTTTCACTCTTAGACACACACGTACATAAGATGGACAATTAGTACGTATCTTATAAACCCTGAAGTAAGTTTGACTTTGAATCAGAAAACTGGCATGGTGAGAGCGATGAGCCAAATGTGTGAAAGCACAAAGAGTTCGCTCCCCACCCCCATCTCTCCGCTGTAAACTCCACCACCCACAGCTGCACACACTTCTCCTGTCACGGTGATAATCTCTTTGTCAGGAGCCGTCTGTTAGAGATTTGTCCGTCTGATTCGGTGAGCGTCCGAGTGGCAGGTCTAGCTGTAGTGCCACAGGGTGTCCGTGTGTGTGTGTGTGTGTGTGTGTGTGTGTGTGTGTGTGTGTGTGTGTGTGTTGTGGGTGCACACTCAGTGCCATAGGTGGTGGGATCTCCGTCCCTGTCAGAGTGTGTATGTCGCTTGTCTTCAGAACTCTGTTTTCTGTCAGAAGAGGAATGTCGAGCAGGAGAGGAACAGATACAGATACTCAAGGGAGTGTTTGCATTTCCCAATTCAATATCATCTCCTCTTCATTCATCCATCTTTATCTTTACTTATTTTGTAGCCAGTAAGACTGAAGATACATCAGCACTCTGTGTTATCCATACACTAAATGTAACTAACCATATAACTAAATGTGGAATATTAAGAAGCTTTTTAAAAATGTTTAATTGGAGATGGCATTCCACTAGATCGCTCTGCTTTGTGCATAGACCTACGTCTAACCACTCTGTTACAAGTGACATTGAACATTATTTCTCATCTGCTTATTTGAAATACAAGATGTCCTGGTGTTTCAGAAAAAAACTGTACTGATGATCGTTGAGTAATATTATTTTCAACAGTAGTCAAGTGATAGATATTGTTTTATTTCCATTTATCATCATGTGCAAATCCTGCAAAATATAACGTGATGCAGGCCATCTTTGTAATAAGCTCCAGGGGTGTCTTCATCTTAAATATTGAACGACACTGACACATGCTCTCCAGAAAAGTCAGGGTTCAAGTTGTGCTACAAAAGAGAACTTCCAGAATGATCCAGTAACTTGCTCAAGGACACTTTGGCTGTTTGGCATTAAAGGACATGAACACAACTGTGGTTAAAGGACAGCCAGGTGCCGGGTTTCCTAATTATTTAATTCATTTCAGTTGCATGTGTTCATTTCTGAGAAAGACTAAAGACCAAAACCTGAAACTAGAACTATCTGATTGAAGGTCAAAGTAAGATTACATGATTTGTTGAAGCTACAAGTGTGGCAGTATGAACTTGCAACAGAATATAAATGACCTTATACTGAGTTTAAATAACATGAGGAAATACACTTTGAAATTCTTCCATTATGAAAGCTAATATAAATTCTGACAAAGCTGTAATTGCTGGGTTGAGTTATTGTTTCTCAAATCTCTTTTTCTTTCTTTTGCCTTTCATTTATCCCCTCCCGACACCTTCTCCTTCCTCTATCTGTTGTTTGGTCTCCTCTTGTCACTCCACTGCAATCATCTTCACAGGGGGGCTTGTCATCTGTATCTACTCATATCCTCCAATCCCTTTTGCTCCTAGCACTACTGCACTTAAATGTCAGGGCTGATGAGCCTGCCACACCCACCTGACACATCAGCTCAGCGCCTGCTAAAAGCTTTCAGAGAGTGAACCTGGTGGTTGATATAAATTAAAGTGTTCCTTGTTTCTTTTTGGGGGGGATTAAGGCTATAAAGGGACAACTTCTGGGAAGAAATAGAAAGAAAGAGAGAGAAAGAGAGAGAGAGAGAGAGAGAGAGAGAGAGAGAGAGAGAGAGAGAGAGAGAGAGAGAGAGCAGAGGTTATGATTGGTTGCCATCTAGTGGCTTGCTGCCACATTATCATGGATAGAGAAAGTTACAGTAACTGAACTATATCTATCTATCTATCTATCTATCTATCTATCTATCTATCTATATTACATTTCACTTTATGGAAAGAAAAGCAAAATAATTTATATTTCTTCCACCTTTCATAATTATTAGTCATGCTCTTATATGCATTTTAATGCAAACAATCTGACAGACTGTTAATGCACAATTTAAGATTGATTGATTTGTTATACACAAATGCATTTTAGAGCTGTGTGTCTTTGTCTACTCATCTGTGCCTGGCTGCCTCCCTGTACAAACTTGAACTTTTCCAGCGTCATATCACCCCTCATAATGAATAAAAAATTGTGCAATAGTGTTTCTCGTTTTGGAGGTCTCGAGATGTCAAGGTTAAATATTGCACTGTACTAGGATAGGATAGGATATATACTTTATTCATCCCCAAGGGGAAATTTGGTAAATAGATTTGGTACTAGTAGATATTTTTCACAGACGACATTTTTGACATGTCAGCGTAGGAAAAGTACAGGTAAATAATTAAGATGACAGACAGCTGAATTGCATAAATAAGGAACATAAATATGACTCTTTACAAATGTCAGTGCAATTTCTGTTGTATTCCTTTATTTGTAAAACGTTGGCATTCTAGCCAATAATTGCAGTGATTGGCCAGGTGTAGACAGTATGTACACTCTGAGCAATGGATAGCAATGGAGAAAATAATATGTACAATTTCTATCTGCAAACACAATATATACAGTCTTACTGCTTGCTGATAGTTGTACAACACTATATTTACAGTCTACATTAATAAACAATATTTACAGCTTTACCTTGAACAACACAATATCTATAACCTTATCTGCATCCTCACAGTTGCATCAGTCCCAGTTCCACCACTCCCACATTCCTACTGGTAAATTGTACAACACTGCAATTGTACAACAGAAAGTGTGCTACTCAGGTCTGCAAAACACCCTGTTCAGTCTTACCTCGTATTTGCGATTGTACAACTTATTGGATACAATCGGGGCGGCAGCAATAGACAGTAGACCTATTTAAAATCGTCTGACACAGTGGTTCTCAAACATTTTGGCTTTCAAACACAAACAGTGGAGTACTGGCAGATACTTGACACACTCAAGCACACACTGAAAGATGATTCATCGCACTGATTGCTGACTTAATATTTCAAAGTAGTATAGCCTGCAGAGTTTTGCTACGAGCGTGACATTTACCAAAGAGCGATATGATGCTCTCCCGGTTTTCCTGCCTCTATGACTTCTCTTTAAGCCAAATAACATTTTGAATATGTTATGAAAAAACACAACAAACTACGTTCAACATAAATATTTTCATAGCTCACTGTTTCATCTGATCTGGGAAGTGCAGTAGTGATACATTTAACAATACATTTTACAATAGTCAAAGGCTGTATTCATGGAAGACAACAATACATACGTACAATTATTAAACATATTATTAACAATAAGACTTCAATGGCATTGTTAACTTAATTATTCCCTTTGGTAGGATATTTACATTTTTAACATGCATAACTCTGTAGAATTCAGAGAATTGATTGTAGGAAACATGTTATAATCAGAGTGAGAGTACCCCATTCCAATACATGTTACTCTAATCTATATCTATTGTTAGATGATGATGATCGAACACATCTATAGTTGGATACATGTTAGAGCAATAACTATGGAAGACTGTATTAATGTATGGCATGAACTCCTGGGGACATACATGTATGCGCTAAATATGAAACCTAAAGTAAATCAACTACTTGGCATGTTGTTTGTGGCACTGAATATGCCTTTTCTGAATATGGTGAGCAGACTAATTTCTTCCACTTTTAGCTGTTTGAGCTTCTGTAGATATGGATTTGTCTGTGTATATTGCATTAAAATGATTAATTAATGTATTCTGACATGTATGACCAAAAATAAATAAACGTCAATGTGTTCGCTTTGATTATCAGCTGCCAATATTGTTGTTTTTTTGTTTTACGTATTAATGGCCATCACCAAATTATGAGAAATGTTGTCTGGTAGCTAGGCTTAAAATGTAAATGAGAAAATAAAATATAGATCAATATTTTTGCAACCAATTGAAAGTAAGGACAACTGTCAAACAGAGCCTATAATACCCAGGACAACTGAGGGATTGGACAAGGCTTCTGCTTGAATGAATGAAACCCTCTCTGCTCAGGATTTAGATGATTTTAGGGTAATAATAGTCAACTTCTTCAAGGTTTTTTGGGGAGACTTGGGGATAAGAGTCGCAGGTGTGCATGATGAATTATACATCACAATTGAAAAGGTTTAAAATGTACACTTTAAATTAAATGAACTGAAGTTGTCCTGTTACCAGTGATTGTGGACTGCTTTGTTGTTATAGTTAATTATGCTTAATCCCATTTGCGATACCATTTCTAAAATCTGCTACATTTAGTTTTTTATAGGCCTAGGAGCACTTTGTAACAAGGTTTATGCTTTTCAAAAAGAGTATGTCTAATTTCTTTTGATTTTCATTCAGATTGTTGAGGCTTTTCCTTTTCTTTGGGGTCTAAATTAACTTTGGGACTCTCCAGTTTCTTCATTCCTCGCCGTTGAGCCAGACTGGAGGACTGAACAGGCTCCAATAGTGGAGCAGGAGCACAGCGCTTCAGAGCAGAGTAGGTGGCAGACAGTGCCCCCTGGTGGAAGAAAAAGACACTACGTCATTTCATATGAATACTGGTCTCATGCAACTAAATAAGGGGCAGACAGCACCACCTGCTGGAAAGGCAGACCATGACAGATTTTTGCATTGTTGAACATTTTGCTGATGCGGACGTGAACTCATGTGATAACAACAGTTTCTTTAAGAGCTCCGTCATTAAGGGCAACAGAAATACTGACACATGCAAACTTTCAGACACACTGAGTGAAAAGTATTTGACAATACATCTGGAATTTGACAGCTGAAACGGCACATTTTTGTATAAACTGCATCACTACTTACAATGAGGATGTAACATAGCTACACACAGAAACATAATAACAAATATTTGATCTGATATTCTGATGATATTTACTGTATGCACTGACCTTCACAGTAAGAGCATCTCGTCTGGTGAGAGTTCTGTTAGAGAGCTGGTCTCTGTCTACAATCCAGGTATGACGAAGAACCTAATGGGCATTTCAAATTATTTCCTGATGCATTTTTCAAGAACTGCTCTTACAGGAACAGTGTGTAGGATTTGGTAGCATAGTTGCAGATTGCATCCAACTGAATACCCCTCTGCTCACGCCTCCCTTTCAAAGCATGTCTGAGAACAACGGTGGCCTTCAGGTAACCTAAAAACGCAAAAGGCCCTCTCTAGAGCCAGTGTTTGGTTTGTCTATTCTGGGCTACTGGGTGGCAGACTTAGTGAAGAGGACCTGCTGCCTATGTAGAAATAATCGGCTCATTCTAAGCTAATGAAAACACAATGATTCTTACTTTCAGGTGATTGTACCCTAATGAAAAGATACTTATGAATTTGATATTATATTTCTGCTAATAAACTCCCTTGAATCCTACACGCTGTTCCTTCAAGGGTTGGTATACAAACAATACAGAAAGCAGTATACTGTAATATGTAATGTATTTAATAATGTTTCCTGTCAACAGATTGTAAATGATCGATACTCCAGTAAAAACTATTTGGACGAAAAACAGTATCAATAGGACTTAAAGTAGCAGCCATCTTAAATTGTCAAATAAAGCATACCAAGTCATATGGGGGACGAATAGTACCTGTGGGGCAGTCAGGCGCTGGTGAGGGTCCACGTGGAGCATCTTTATCACAATTTCCTGTTAAACATGCATACAAGATATTAGTTTATTTAGACAGCAACAAAACCATTTTATGTGTATATAATTCCAAAAAAATAAAATAAATAGAACCTTGGCAGCGTCTGATACCAGGTCCCAGTTCCCTCCTTTGATAATGAATTTCCCGCTGCCGATTTGAGCCAGAATTTCCTCTGCTGTGTCCTCAGAGCTGCTGGCAAACGGACTGAAGCTGGGCCAATAAGAATAAAAGCAATTTAATAGCTGGGTGAAGTCAGTCCAAAGGCCTTCTAAAATCTACAAGTGGTGTAAAAAAACGCCCTGACATTATTCAATCTAGAGACAGTAAAAGCCCAATGTAGAGATGTTTAAAGACCTGAACTAACTTTCCAGGGGAGTTTATAGAGAAGACATGTTTGTTTACAGCAGCAGGAGGATGTTGCATGTGTTTTAAACTTTAAACTGACCCAGCTATTATGGTGTAGAGCAGGATCCCCAGGCTCCAGATGTCACAGGCTGCATCATAACCCTGCTTCTTCAGAACCTGCATACACGCAAACACATTTTCACAATGTATTATGTCCTGGTGGGATTGTTTTCTGTGAACGATTATTTTTAAATGTATTTTTGATAGCCGTTTTGAGATTTGATTTGTTTCATAAGTGTTGATGAGAAATTAGAGACTTCCTATTATGATTACTGATATATACAGTACCTCAGGAGCCATGAACGTAGCTGTGTAACAGGGAGTCATCAACAAGCCATTCTCAGCCCTGAGCTGTTTGGCAAAACCAAAATCACATATCCTGATGCATTCTGGGAGTCCACTGTCGTCAGAATAGCGAATGTTACTAGGCTTCAGGTCTCGATGCACGACCTGAAAAAACAAGAAAGACACACACACAGACAAAAACACAAACATGATTTACAACAAAGTTAACATATAATTCAATGGTTCAATTCATTTAGCAAGTAGGTGAAAACAGTATGAAAAACTATTGTGCCAAAGGTTTAACAAACATGTTTTTACCCCCTGCGAGTGTAAATATTCCACAGTCTTGGTCAGCGTGCAGAGGATGTCTGACGCATCTCTCTCGGTAAAGTTTGGCACCGTCAGAGCTCGGTCCAGCAGCTCGCCTCCTCTCAGTAAATCCTGTACCAGGTACACACTTTGGCCGTCGTCATACACCTGATAGTAAAAGCACACACTCAGGGAGTTGGAATCACCAGAAGCCACCCGATACAATATGATCACGATACTTGTGTCAAAATACAATCTTGTTGCGATTTTAAACAATTTGCGATATGTTGCGATAACATATATTGCAATATATATATATATATATATATATATATATATATATATATATATATATATATATATATATGTATATATATATATACACATATATATACATATATACATATATACATATATATATATATATATTTATATGCAGTTTGTCAACGTCTGTTTTATCTAATAAGATACAGTTTTCACTCAGTTCATCTCACTTCAATCATTTTTATTGCAGCAAAATGGGTTCGTCAGTCAAGCAAACAGACTGAAGTAGACTGAAAAAGCAATGATAATCAAAAGGTTTAATTTTGAATTGCAATATTATTATATTATATTATAAAAGATCGATACTTGGTGTCCATGTATCGATACAATATTGTCAGACAAAATATTGCTAATACTATGCTGTATTGACTTTTAGTGTTGTAAAGATGCTGAAGAAGCTCTTCTAACATGGCTGTTAAAGAAAAACACGTGTCAGGAGTGAGTGTGTTCCACTTACATCCTTTAGGGTAATGATATTTGGATGCTGTCCGTATCTTAACAGGATCTCAATCTCCTCTGATGGATCTTTCCTGGCTCTGTCAATGATCTGACACAAAAACAGAAACGACAGGATGTGCTTAGAAAGACACACAATTGCAAACTTCTAAATAACCAGGATACACAAAGCATTGTGTTTGGGTGGTTTGATTTGATAATCACCTTATACAAACTACTACATTTTGTTGGTTGGATTCAGATATGTGTTTGAGGTGTGTTTGACAAACACTGTAAATGCTTTTGACGTATGTTTAAAAAATACTTTGAAGATAATATAATGTTGATATCATAATGTTGTATATCTAAATATGTTTAATGTCCACTACCTTCACTGAATACTCCACAGCAGTAACTCTGTGCAGACAACTTCTGCAGACAGAAGTTGCTGTCTGTCCAACTTCCTCCTTGAGCTCATAAACATCACTGAAGGCCTTGTCTCCTTGGAGGTGCTGCAGGGAACACAAACAATCAGACAGACACACACGCTTCTATTATATTTCATATAGGTGTCAGTCATATATTAGGTGTGAGAAGAATGGCATCGCTGCAGCAGTCAGTTGCTGAAGTAATAGCTGAGCAGGATTTATGAGGGTCAGCATAATTATATAGCCACTTGCTTAATCTTCCAGTCTATCAGTTAGCTCATAAAGCAATGATCAATTTAGTCATTTATTTACATGGTTCATTTGTTATCCAATCAATGTGCTAGTGTGTCATTTAATTAGATGTGTGGATAGGGCATGAGCTGCTTTCTTAAAGACACATACCTTTGCTATAGGATTGATGTTGTTCACTTCCTGACGAGAAGGCGCTACGGCAGCAACGCTAGGCTCCTGACTTTGATTTGTTGCAACAAAGCTGAAGCCACGAAACAGCTGGTGTGTGTTTGCGCTGGGAGGGAGGCCGGGAGAATCTGGACAGGCAAAGACAGACAGATACAAACATGTGTTCACAATACTTGAACTAGATGTTCCATCCCATTTATATCCAATTAGGAACATCAACATTTTTAAATACATATAACATATTGAAAAATACATTTCATTTAATGTAAATTCTATGAGCGATAGTTAGATACATTTTGTATAATCTCAGTTTTATCTTCTTTAATTACATAAATGGCACTTTTTGGTTTATGATAGACAAATAGACCCACGTATTTATTTGATTGATATATAAATATGTATGTGTACGTTTTTTGTGTGTCTCAGTTACCAGTGGGTGTTCTAGAGGTGAACTCAGGGTCAAAATGGAAAGTGTCTTCAGGTCTTCCAACAGTAGGTTTGAATGGAGGTCTCATTTCCTTCCTGTACAACTTCTACAGAGAACAACAATAATATCAGTATCAGCAGTTATCACAAACCACTGGTTTAAATACAAAATAACACATGATCTAGTGCAAACTCACAATAACAATTAATATAAAAGTGATGTTGCAGTTAGTGTGTGTAGTGAAACGTGTTTCTCTATTCTTTCCCATTATATTGCTGTGTTTAATAGTCATGGATCCACGCATTAGAGGTTTTCCAGGCACGTCCAACTGGGATTTCCAGGTTGGACGTTTTAAAATTCCAGGTTTTCCAGGCACGACCCTGGGGAAGACCCGGGCGGGAGGGATTATATCTCCCAGCTGGCCTGGGAATGCCTCAGGATCGCCCAGAATTAGCTGGAAAATAAAATGTTGCGGGTGAGAGGGAAGCCTGGCCCAGCCACCGCGACCCGACCCCGGATAAGCGGATACAAATGGATGGATGGATGGAAAATAAAGTCCTCAACTCATGGTTAATAAAAACTGTCAAAGTGATTAAAAAAGATACCCATATAATGTAATGTATATGTGATGCCAAGTGAAAACTCCCCATTATATATGAGTACACAGAGTATGCACATACTGTATTTTGATTTACTCAAGTGCATTACAGACTATGGCCTGCAGGTGTCACCATTGCAAGTCAACAACAGTCTCTTTGAGTAATAATATCACATTAAATACCTAACAGAGGACACCAGCATTAGAAAAAAGTATCTATGGTGAGACTAATACACACTCATACCTGCTATTTGATTTGTAATTGACATTCTCTGTGAAGGTGAGGTTGCAGAATTAATTTTTTTATCAAAGATGGAAACATGTATAAAAGACTGGAGGTTCACAAAGAAAAAGTCAACCAATATTCCGATGTAGTAAAGCATTATGCCTGATAGTGCACAGGGTTTTAATTAGCATAGCGTGTAGGAAAAAGTAAGGCTCTTATTGATAGTTTGTCACATCAAGCCAACAACACCATCTGTAAATTGGAAAATGTGGTGTTTGGCAGAGACTAGTAGGTATTTATGTAGCGAGGAGTACAGTGAGAGCCAGTGGAGAGGGCAGAGATTAGTGGGCATGTAAAGCTGATAATAGTGGATTTTGTTAGAAATGAGAGCATCACTATTCGCAACAGCAGATAAACAAGAGTCACAAGCTTTCTGAACATCTCTGATAAAGAGGAATGGGTGCAACAGTGTGACAACCAACAAGGCTCACACATTCAGGAACGCTCACATGTCTTGTGTGTGTTGTCTGTTATTGTGAAAATGATTGCTTAAAACTAAAAGCAGCTTGTATAGGATATACAGTAGTTAATTAAGTGCTTTGCGTTTCACCAATGTGAGCTTCTTGAGTTGCTTTTAACTGCTCTTGTTAGGGTATGCAGACTTCTGCAGCAGACTTCTGCAGCATAAATGTTACTCACATATAACTCTGTACTGTAAATGAAAGCTTTGGGCAAGACTGTGTACAGTTGAAGAAATTTCAAGCAGCACACGTCCAAGGAGTAGATGTCAAGGTTAGATTGTGATAGCACAGGTAATGTCTGCAGCTAGAACATGTGCAAATGAGCAAACTTTCTGTGAAAAAGGCTATTATAGTGATAATATAAATCCTTATATTCTGCATTACTCTTCATGTCTAATAAAGTTCAGGTTAGCGAGGTCAGTATAACACAGCTATGCAGCTGTTGTGTCTATGAAATGTCCAGTTCTCAAGGGAAGTTAGTCACACGCCTGCGCACTTCAACACCCACAACTGTTTATCAGTATATTGACATTATGGAAGCAGACTGGTCGTTGCACGTTCCAGTCTTGTGAGAAAAGATGAGAACACGGGATTCTCCTCCTCTTGACAGGACAGAGCGAATCAGATGTTAGGACGAGGCGAGACGAACCTGTGACGATAAACTGTGTATGAAAGGCCCCACTTCCGTTGGTGGGGCAGTTGTTCTTTGCCCAACCTGCGTGTTGGCTGTACCACTCACTGCTTTTGCAATTGCAGCGTTTACTACTTTGCTTGTGATCATTTAGTAAATAAATTTAGAGAACGAGAGAAGTTGTTGAACTGAGTTCTTCCGGAGGCTACACCAGGCAACCAAATTGACACACGCTATCAATAGATAGGGCAAGACAGGCAGACAGGGAAGTCAGATACTTTGCTATAAAGCAATAAAGCAGTGATTCTCAACTGGTGGGACCCGTTTTCAGTGGGTCGCAGGCCTTTGCCTGGGGAGAAAAAATAAATAAAAAATCTCTTCTTTTGTGTCGTTATTTTGCCAGCTCTGGTTTCAACTGGCTTTGCACTTGTCCCTCCATGTTTTCAGCAGCATGGGCCAGGTTGGGTCAAACCATCCTGATATGGGGAGACTCTGGGTTTTTAGGATAATTAAATTAAACAGCCTACTGAATATAACATTGACAACTGATGGCGCTGCCTGCATGACAGGAAAAAACTCTGGGGTTGGGAGGAGAATTGAGTGCTGCTGTAAAGCACAATGTTTTTCAGTATTTACTGATGAGGTAATCACAAGAGAAGTTAATGTTGTATATATGAATACTTTTGAATTCCACTTTTGTTTAATTTATTTTGAGTTAGTGGAAAAGCTGCTCCTCAACACAGTGACGTGTTCCACAGTAAAGTGTTGGTCATAGATTCGGTGAGTGTGTGTTCTCAGTTAAAGTTAGGTCATTTCAGTCTTTTTGAAACTACTTTTTAGTTGTTGGACTGTTTGTGCATGAACGCTGTTGAGTCTGTTTAAAAATAGCTGAAGATTCTGAATTGTTATATATGTTGTAATACCTCGTGTCCTGAAGATGCAGTTTTAGTTTTTTAATTAAAATGCAGCTAATTGAGTGTAAAGGGAATAGTTCCCTCTCTAGCATCGCCACCAGCTGCTCGTTTTGGTTATTAAACTTGTTTTTGTGTTAGCATACATATTCTGTACTATCTCAGGTTCAAACTGCACGATCTTTTCATTCAATACATTTAAGAAGTTGAGAATGTTCCTCGATTTGGGTCGCGGCTTGTCATTCAGGGGTGATGGTGGGTCTCGGAGCCAGACCAGTTGAGAACCACTGCAATAAAGAATCATGACTCATGGTTGTGGGTAAGTTTTGAGGAAGTGAGTGAACAGTTGCAGAGTTTCGATGTAAGGATACAATAACTACAGTTACCACAATGTGATTTAGATATGTTGTTCTTGTAATAAATGTTTTTAAATTTAACACAGGCCGCTAATCTGAGCAGTGCATCTCAGAAGTGGAATTTCCAAGAAACCAGCACATTTGAAGTTACTGAAATACATTTTTCTCCGCCATCATCCTTACATGAAGCAGCTGTACACATAAAATCGATATCCAGTAAGAGCAACCAGGCATAGTTGTTGGTAGTCGGAAAGGGTATTCATTTACAGACCGTTACCACAGCTGTGGCTGCCATACTTGCAGACCTAGATCTGTTCTCACAGTCTTATCAACAAGCCAACTTTGTTTCACTTTCCAGCTGAGTCTGTGATCATGTGCATAATGCGTATAATGCCAGTGAGTATGTAGGGTCCTTCCTTACAAAAACAACAATACTGGATTGCTTAAAATCATGCAGACCATGGAACATTCTTCATGAATTGTACTTACAATCCAGTGTATCGATGCAAAGAAGCGATGTCTTTTTATTTCTTCCAATCCATCTGGTCCTGCACCTATCAATCACAAAGATTCAGGTTGATACATTATGTTCTTGTTTACATCTAAACATGAATTAATTAAAAACTAAATAATTCAAAGAGCTTGAATACAGTCAAGTCTTTTATGTACGCCGCAAATTTCTAATGGACCTTCATGATGGTTTGGCTATTTTGACATTTGGGACATAAATGGTAATGTTTAACATTATTAGCATAATAAAGGATGACTGCAGCTTCAATTTTAAAAAAATATATAATTCACAACGTTACCACTTGCTCTGAACAGACCTGATTTTTAGAATATTATATTTGTATTTGGTGTTAAACAAGTGTTCAAAATTACTGATTTTAATTTTGGGTTGTGCTATTATCAGCAGCCTTGTCATCCCTGATATGTTGCCATTATTGTGAAAACATATTTGCCTGTCAATTTCCAAGTTTTATGTGTACAGTACCGAGTCGATTAGCAGGGTTCCTCTTGAAGAGCGCTCTTAATAAACTCTGCACTTCAGGACTGAGGAACTGTGGCATTCCCAGCTTAGCCCTGGACAGAAAAGATGAGAAGCAGGTGTAAATACATGCAGATGTTTGTTAGTGCTGTTTGTTTGTAGTATTGGATCAGTTTAACTTTGTTTTCCAAGCTACAAATTTATCATTCAGTTTATTCAGGTATAGTGGGATATTCTGAGATTGATAATTGGATGTGCATATAAGAAAAGTATCTTGAATGAACCATAACCATGAACCATGAGAAATGTATTCCTATTTGAAATAATAGACTACTTTGAACATAGAAATGCATTTGAAAAGGGAAAGAGGAAGCTGATTAGAAACTTTGAGGAGAGAGCGTAAGTATTATCAAAATGCAATAACATCATCTACATACTGTTTATCAAGAAAACCACTGTTACGGAAATAGTACATAGAAACTAAGAGCAAGACACTAATGAAACACACAAAACCATGAACACTGAGGTAAGAAGGTTTTAAAAGAGCAAGTTAAAAAATACCGAGACCATTAGGATTTGGTTATAAATAAAAGAAGCTTTAAGAATAAAATGATAACAGTTAAAATTGGTCTTACTTAAGAATAAGTGCCATTGTTTCCTTCCGATCTTTTCCTTGGAATGGTAATGATCCTGTCAACATCTCAAACTGGAAAACAGATGATAATAATTGTCAAAGCACAATAAGTCTTGTCAAAACTACAACTAAGGACAAGTTATCTGCACCTACACCTACAAACCCGACTAGACCAATACTTCTACTAATGAACAGTAATATTTTCACCAGTAGATCCAGTAGAGATAATCGTAGATCACAGTGCATGTACAAATAATCGAACAACAATCTGTTTGTACGAACTGTTTACACATTTGTGAATTGTATTTAATTATATAGCGTTGATCAATTAATCAGTCTGTCCAACTATCGAAATTCAACATAATACATTGTATAATTCATTTTGTGATAAGAAACAAAATCATAAATCATGATTTGGATACTTTTAATAAATGAGAAATATCAAATAACTTATGTTCAAAAGAGAATGTAAAACAGCCTGATGAGTAACATCAAGCCTGCAACTGCTGCTGAGATGCCTCTGCATTCTTGTCCCAAATATATTACAGTGTTTTGAATGAAATGCAATCATTATTTTTCCACAAATGTTGTTTTAATTTATCAAATAGGCTTCTTCCACTACTGTCTCTGGGTTCCAAAAATCTGTATCGTCCAAAGGGAGTGTTTTGAAATGTTGTATTTGTCAGCTGTCAGTGAATGTTAACCTCCTTTTCAGTATTAGTAAAAAATAAGCCACCAGGCAAACAAAATAAGCAAAATCCAACAGATGCACGATTACAGAAAGTAATGGGACCTAATCTGCCAGAGACGGTAATTAAGCAGCTTTACTGCCAGAAGAAAGGCAGTAAACTGGCACATTATGTAAGAGCTGAGTATTTGGCTCATATGATATAGTAAATGCCTGCTGTGTTTGATAGCACGATCAGAAAAAAAATTGCAAGTCAGGTCAGTAGAAAAAGTGTCTTTGTACTCCGATAAGTGTACATTAAAATAATAAAAACGGTAAATAGGCTGTTAAAGTAAAAGATTGTTTTAAGATGAAACAATTCTTACCATAAGTACCCCAAAGGACCACCAGTCAGCACTTTGTGTGTGCCCTCTCCTGTTCACGACCTCCGGAGCCATGTACTCTATTGTTCCACAGAACGAATATGCTCTTTTATCATGGTCAATGGCCTCCTTACTCAATCCAAAGTCTGAAACACAGAGAGACAACAAGATGGGGAACAAGTTAAGATTGACATGAATGAAAATGAATAGAAAGACAGATAAATATTTTTAGCTGAATGCACTGACCAGTTATCTTAATGTGTCCTTCTTCATCCAGAAGAATACTGTTCGGGAAAAAATAACAATAAAAGCTGCTTTCAAATTATTTTGGAAAAACAAAATAGATACAAAAAAGGGAGCCTTTATAAAATAGTACTTTTCAGGTTTCAGGTCCCTGTAGATAATCCCCAGACTGTGTAGATGGTCCAAGGCCAGGGCCAACTCTGCAAGGTAAAACTTCACATCCTCTTCAGTAAACATTACCTAGAACAAATATAGACACGTAGATACTAGTAAAAACAAACAAAAATATATTAAAACAGGAAAAAAAAAATATATTTGTATGTTATTGCAAAGACTAAATAAAAGGTTTCTTCAATTGTTCCTTTTATTTGTATCACCAACCACTGTTTGTTTACTGATAATGCATTAGCATGACAGCAATGGAGGCCATGCATGGTCACATCAACAAAGTGTTGACAAGGAGAATGAAGTCAAATATATTCACTTGGTGATTCTGCACCAGTGTTAACCAGCCTATAATAGACCTTGAAAAGTAAAGGCTTGTAATTATGTTAGTGCTGTTGGGGTAAGAGCCAGGGAGCATATCAGGAGGAAACCTACCTCCTTTGACAGTCGAGTGAAAAGGTCTCCTCCTCGGAGGAAGTCTAGGATCAGATAGAGCTTTCCTTCTGTCTGGAAGGCTACACACACACACACACACACACACACACACACACACACACACACACACACACACACACACACACAATAAATATGATTAATATGAGGCTATATTGCTGCATTGGGGTTGTATTGTATTATCTTACTTTGAGGAAGCATTTGAAGCAGAAAAGATTAAATGAAATAACAAAATTCAACGAGGAACTTCCCTCCAAAAAGATATTTCAATTAGCATACACGTAAAGGCTGGGTATTGGAAAGGTATCCTGTTATCTCTTGTGAAAAAACAGGATCTTGTTATATATGAGAATACGCAGGGATTTCAGAGAGACATATATTAAAATCAGCACCTAAGGAAGACCATCACACAGTCAGACTTACCATAGTGCAGTTTAACTATAAATGGATGGTTCACTTCTGCCAGAATGTCTCTTTCCATCTTAGACCGCACGCGATCCCGAACTGTGGAGGAAACAGCGGGACAGGAATAATTTGTTTATTAACACAATAGTTTAGTTATTTCAATCTGCGTGCAGATAGGCAAGGCAAGGCAAGTGTATTTGTTTTCAACAACAAGGTGATTCAAAGTGCTTCACATTCAACCATTAAAAGCATCAAAACATAATGCAGAAGAAAACCAGATTTAAAAACAATTAAGAACATTCATTAAAACATAAAAAAATAATAGAATACAAGTTGCAGTGCAGTGCTATTGTAAGATAGTCTTACAATAGGCCAGACCTATCTCCATAAATCATGCCAAGCTTCTAATACATCTGCATGTTTTATGAAACTGCATTAAGTTAATTTAAACATATATATTTAATTAAACTCTCCCATGGTGCTGCTGATCCCATAGTGCTTTAGTCTATAACCACAGTAAAAGTGTTATTGCAGCATCTGGTTCCTTGGATAAAACCATAACTTTTTGAGATTCAGAGGATTAAAGCTTGTACAAAGACACTAAATCATGCAGTACATGGCATCTCAACCTGCGTTTACAGTACATCCTAGTTTACAATAATCCTATTCAGTTTATCTTTATCAAAAGTACAAACTAACCTTGTTTACCCCAAATCCTCTCAAATGTAGGGCACTCTGACAATTATATTTCCCATATAATTTGTGGGGATAACCAATATTAATCTGAACAAATTACCACTCTGCGCCCAATAAAGAACAAAGTTGTTATTTCCGCATAATGTGTCTGTCAATATTCAGTAATTTATTCCATTCTTAAATGCTACAGACACACAAATAGGTTAACAACACAACAACTAACAGCAAGTACCACTTGAAAATGAAAACAGGCATTCACATGACAAGATAAGCATCCTCTCAGGACTTTTTTTTTTGCTTTCAAATATCTTTTCTTTTACCTTTTAGTGTGGCTTTCTTCAGGACCTTCATGGCATACAGCTGCCCTCTGTCCACTCCTCTGATCTTTCTCACCAGAAACACCTGGAATCATCACCACCACCACCACCACCACCACCACCATCATCATCATCATCATCATCATCATCATCATCATCATCATCATCATCATCATCATCATCATCATCATCATCATCAGTATTAGTAAAAACACAAGCAGGGATATATTATTTACGTTATTCAAATGTTGCTAACAGAAGAACCCGTTGTAATGCACTACAGCGCCTGCGACACACGCACACACATGCAGTGGTGTATAAAGTACCCAAAAGCCGTACTTGAGTAAAAGTAAAGATACCTTACTGGAAAATTACTCCAGTTAAAGTAAAAGTCACCTATTAAAATACTACTTGAGTAAAAGTCTTAAAGTATCTGATATTTTCTGTACTTAAGTATCAAAAGTATTTTTCTGATATAAAATGTACTTAAGTATTGAAAGTAAAAGTACAAGTACATGCTTTTAATAAAAAAGCAAAGGGTCAGAATTTTGAGAATTATGAAGTTTATTCTTTTAAGTGCTGTGGCCACCGTGACCAAGGACCAGGAGTTGTGTTGATAAAATAACTGGGTTGGCTGGGATCCATCCATATATATTATGTTCAACATAATATATTGTACCTAAGTATACTTTTGCATCTACTATGCACTTATCATCATAATTCTCCAAAAAGCAATATGACACTATGAAGGACTTGTAACAGTGCAGTATGCTCATTCCGCCCGCCATGGGTCTCTTGGTACCGGTCTGTGGGTCTCTTGGTACCGGTCTGTGGGTCTCTTGGTACCGGTCTGTGGGTCTCTTGGTACCGGGCCACAGAAAGAATGAATGAAACATTTCAATTAAATAAAAAAAAAAATCAAGGCCGGAAAGATGTTTTATTGTGAAAAATGACCAGATACATCCGTCTGTGGTAACCTCAGACGGAATCTCTTGACACATGTCAAGATGTTACGTTACTCTAAAAATGAAACGTAAGTCTGTTACAACTCTGTCGGTGATCTGGAAACCAAGGCAAAGTATCCTGAGATCGCCAAAAAAGCATGAAAACCTGCTTCCATTTCAACATCCTGTCTTTGTGCAGCGGGTTATAAGTTAAGCAGTAGACTGGACTAAAGGTTTAGTTAGGAGTAGACTGGACATAACGAACACACGTCAGGTGTCGTTGTCTCCTGCCTCTCCGAGGTCGGACCCGGTCTGTGAAAATATTGTCTTCACGTAACCGGTCCGTGACGCATAAAGGTTTGGAAGCGCTGGACTAGAGGATGTAGAGGGAAATGCAAAACATTGTGATTCGCAAAACCTGCTTGGTGGAGTCTGTGTTCCACCACAGTCCCGGATGTGTTTTTTTTTTTTTTTCTAAAGATAGATGTGATTTTGTAGCGAGTAACGAAGGTTTCAGGGGGAAATGTATCGGAGTAAAAGTACCATTTTTCTTTGCAAAATGTAGTGAAGTAAAAGTAAAAGTAAACAGAAATATAAATAGTAAAGTAGAGTACAGATATCCCCAAAAACTACTTAAGTACAGTAACGAAGTATTTCTACTTCGTTACTATACACCACTGCACACATGTATAGTTAGGGTGACCAGACGTCCTCTTTTTCCCGGACATGTCCTCTTTTCGAGACCTAAAAAAAGCGTCCGGCAGGGTTTCCAAAAATGTCCGGGATTTTGCTACGTCGGGGAAAATAGTTATTACCCCCTTACAAGTTTTGGAAATGGTATCTCCCTCACGTTCCACCTTCTTGCGCAAGCTCTGACTGTAGAGAGAACTGTCATTGGTCGACCGATCTCAACGTAAATGTAAGTTCATGGCATGCTACACACTAGGGCTACACCCCCCCGCGACGAAGTGTCCTCCTCCTCCTCTCTCTCCTCCTCTCCCCCCCCCGGAACGAAATGTCCTCTTTTTCACAAACTCAAATCTGGTCACCCTAATACAGTACACACGCACCTTTTTTAGTGCCACGCCCATCTACTGTCGCTGCTGCTTTTTGAGACCATTGACGTAACTAACATTGCCTATCACCCTCACACTCAATTTGCAGGCGACCGAGCGGCAGAGGTAAGGTAAGTGCATGTTAGAGCCCTTTGCATAAAACATTCACGAAAACACAGTTTCAGTGGTAGACATGTGGTTGACGCCTGTATATTAGCTAGCTATGCTAACCTGACCTCGTGAGCCTCCGACAAGGAAAGCGCATCGACCCGCCAACATCTGCTGTGGTTTCATTTCTGCAGCATGTGCGGACCTCTGATCTAGTAACGCTCACCATTCACTTGGCCTTTACTAATTTAGATAAACTTAGTGAACTGTGGCACGAGTTGTCATACTGCGAATCTAGACATAATCGAGAATGGACTTCTCATTTCACATACTTCTGTGTAATTTACTTCTGAGGCGGTTTTTCACAGTTTGGGCTCGACCCATTGGTTCCACTTACGGGAAACTCTTCAGCATACAAGGCGTATTCAGACAATAGTGCCCTTTTGATGTTGTGGCTGCAGTTTGGGGAACATTCTTCTCGGTTTCAGATAATGTCCTCATGCACAAAACAAGGCCCATAATGTTTTTCACAGTTTGGGTGCAGTATAACTTAATTGTCCCAAACAAAGCCCTGATCAACCCCATCCAATCCTTTACAATTGATTACAACTCTGACTGCAAGTCCTTATCATCCAGCATCAGCGTCTGGATGGGAGCAAATCCCTCTATTCTGTTTCCAGACTCTCCTGGAAAGAGTGGAGGCAATTATAGCAGCATGTTGATGCCCAAAGCTTTTGAATGAGATGTTCAGCAATCGCACAAATGCACATACTTAAGCACACACTTTATACTGTACATGTTCATGTTTGAAGTCTAGATATCCTAGTGAAACTGTTAGAGTCTTGCAGATGGATCCAAACTACTATAAACATGTAGTACAGCTGAAGAAGTGCTTCCCCACTGCAGCACCTGACCTAAGTCATGACCTGCTGGGTCAGACAGACAGGTGTGTTGTGGCTTATCTTTTAGCTTGCTGCATCAACACTGATATCCCGTCTTTATCTGAGGCTGATGTCTGATCCAATTCATTTGAGAAAACTTGCTTTCTCTTGAATTTCCTTAACATAAGTAAATTGTTTAAGATATTCAGGTCTCAGTGTGGTTATAGTTAAAATGCTTATCTTGTACCTTTCCATAGGAGCCCTGTCCCAGCACTTTGAGTAGCTGGAACTGAGAGGGGTCTGCTTTCTCACAACCCTCCTTAACATGGTGGCTGATGTCAATCTCCTTAAGTATACTATCATCCTGAGAAAAGAGAGACATGTGTCACTATTAGTATGTTATTTACACATTTACAAACACAGTGAAGGAAAAAAAAGAAAAAACTAAAGCTAAGAAAAACTGAGATAGAGTAACATCTGTCTCAAAAGTGAAACATGGACAAGATGAGATGAATGATGATGCAACATCCATATTGATAAGACAACCCCCCAAACATGAACGTAATCACTCTTCTAAATACACACAAAGACTGATGGTTATTTATGAGCTATTATGTTATTGCTGGAAAGGTATGGGCAGAGGTCAGTGGCAGTGATGCATAATGTAAACTGCCTTTTTCAGCCTATTCAGTCTGCTCAGTGAAGCAAATGATAAACTGCCAACCCGAGGCACGATTGAGATTGGTCAGTGTAACAATGTACTGTAGCTCCGTTAAGTTATCATTTAGAAGTTGAGCTTTACCTTCAATCAAGTTTGAAATCCTAACAGGAGCTAGATAGTGTCGAAAGGTAATGGTTGTAAATTCACACACATATACTCTATCTGTATTAAATTGTTGTGCTCGTGCCTTTGCTGAGGTTTCCATTCATTTTTAAGACAATTATATACACATCAGCATTTCAATTTTACAAATATGGTTTAGCTAAAGCTTTATTTATGTACCGCTAATATTCTATGAATTACTAGATATTTAATTTCTATAAATTTACGTTCTCATTTATTTTCTTTTGTAGAATTGTTCCCTGCCACTTAAATTAGTACAAACAATGTTTTTCTATGGAATTAGAGTAATATCTGAGACTCAAAATCTATATAAAGCTAAAAATAATCAAACGGTCACTTATATCTGTTTCTGCAAAGACAAATTCTTTGAGGCTATCTTTGTAGTTAGAGTTGTATTGTCTGTGAGTAACACAGCACATTTGTATGCAGAAAAGCAAGCGATTAGGTCGCAATTCCTTGTTCTGTAATGGAGAGATCAAGGGAGGAAAGAAACCTGCTTATTTGACTACATTTTCACATGCATTTGTGCAAATGCAAAAAATGCTATACTTCTAATCTGAGGCCCAAATGTTTGTGAAACTGTATTCAATTATTATTATTATTGCTGTTTTATTCTTTAAACAGGGCAACAGGAGTGAGGCCACAGGATCTATTGCTGACCCTGAACTCTGACCTTCCCATGAAGGGGAAGGAAGTGAAAGAATTATTGCATCAAAGCATCATGTTACAGATGTGGATAGTCAGCCAAACAGGTAAACAAACACAAGCAGACAGACAGTCACCAGCCAGAAAGACTAACAATCACACACACAGGTAGATAGATGTCAAGATGATTCGTCAGCACTCCGTCACAACAACAAAGACCAGAGGAGGGGAGGGTATCTATTTATATCTCAAACAAACAGGTAGATGTGCTACAAACAGCATACTGCCTCTCTCTCTCTCTCTTCCCCACTGGTTTGTTTGGGCTATAAATAGACCTCAACTGCTGTGGCCGGCCACTAAATCAATCTGTCTCTATCCATTAATCTATCAACCTGCCTGCCTGGCTGCTTGTTTGCCTGTTAGCGTTTTTGTCTCTCCGACTGTATTTTCATGTAGCTTGTCTCTCTCTCTTAGTCAAAACACAATATCTGTCTGTCCCTCTGTTTTCTGAATTCTTGACAGGCAGAGGAGCAGCTGTAACAATGCTGCAATGGCTCCACAACAAATCAAATAACACGCATTCTTCTCACACCCATTCCCATATGCACACAGACTTTTCACTCTCGTCCTCATCGACTGTTGAAATGAGAAGGCTGCTGTTATGGCCTCAATATACACACAAAAACACACATGGTGCAACTGTGATGCAATGCCCCTTTCAGCATGCGCAGATTCACAGACATGTACTAATCCCTATTTGATAGAAGTTTGTACTGCTCCTGGGGGACCGTCAAAACAGCTTGACTCACCTCTAGTTGACAGAAGCCGGTGTTGTTCTTGTTCCTTGCCGCCTTGTTCTTCAGATAGATAGAAAACCATCTCCGTACTGTGAATTTTCGCGTGCTGGTATCCATGACAATGGGCAGACCTGTGCATCTATCCCATAATGATTAACATCTCCCTGCAGGGGGGTCCCAAGGTAGAGATGCAGAAACAGAGTTTTTTGGGGGGGCTTATCTATTTGTCCCGCAGTTTATCCATTGGCCCATCCTCAATGCAGTCGTCGCTTTTTAGTTTCCCCATTATTTACATTCGCTGCTCGTCTCTCTGGATGTCGTGTCCCCCCTCCGTCCCTCAAACGCAGTAGATGCCAGAAAGCACGCAGGCAGAGTTGTAACAGAGCCGTTAATCGGCGCAGACAGACAGACAGATGGGTTGACGGACGGGGCAGGTGTTGCTGCGTTTGGGATTGTCTTGTGTTTTGCAGCCGGCTCGCTGCGTGCGGCTGCCGAGAGAGGTGACGAATAAATCTGTTCCGCTGAATCAGGAGAGGTGTGTGTGAGCTCACTCTTCACATCCCTGCCTGTGCATGTGTGTGTTCATCCCCTGCTGCCTCCCTCTCTCTGCAGAAGGGATTGTCACCAGTCACATTGTGTGCCGGCAAGCTCCCGACCCCTCCCTCCCTTATTCTCCCCCGTTTCTGCCTCTCACCTCCCTCTCGGTTTCTCCTACCAGCATAAAGCAACAGCTGGCGAGGTCACATGGTGCAACCCAGCTACCTCTCTCTGTCTCCCTTTTCCTCTGTTCCTTCTCTTTAGCTCCCGCCTGACATCCAACACACAGACTGAATAAAAAATGATGACAAATAGCAGTGTCAATGTGGATTGTAGGCAGCATACCAGTAGATACTGTGGCTCAGATTCAGCGACATTACATCTTTTAATTTGAGGACAGCAATCAATGTTACTATCAATAATGATGACAGAAGCAGGGACAGCAATCTCAGAGTGTACATCGTGATCTAGTTGCTCACTGGGCATGGGTGTGTGTATGTGTAGGTACATGGATCTGTCACATCAGCAGCTTTGCAGAACTGCAGTGTTGCATAACCAGAGCGAGGGGGGGGGGGGGGGGGGGGGGGGGGGGGGAATAGAGACCAAGGGAAGTGGGGGAGATGGGAGAAGGGCTTTATTAGGTGGAAGCAAGAGGTAAAGTCAGGACTGCTCCTATAGCTGGGTCAAGTGTCTATAGCTCATGTGGGCTTTAATTTATTTCTAAAATAAGATCCTATTTATTCAGTCAAGGTAATTCGCCTCAAACTTGTAATGTCACTCAAAAAGGAGCTCATAGTCCTGTTGTCATGTGTTTGACAGGATTTGGACTACATTTATAATATAGCTGGCACATAGTTTCAAGGCATTTTAGCACTATTGAAAATGTAATCAGATGTGTCCAGTCAATCTGCTGTGATGTGTTGTGGGAAGAGATTCAGGATTATGGCCTGGTGTCTTTGTCCCGGGAGGATTAAGGCTCTGTAAGGAGATCACAACATTAATATTCATACCCATGAGTAGATGGGGAGAGCCTGGCATAGGACTATACTATTCTACATTATACTGCATGCATAGAAAGACAGATATTTTGACGGAGGTTAAGCTGCACCTTAAAACCATCCTCACTCCACCAACGTTTTCAGACAAATGGTCTTTCTATATTCATTCACCAAACTCTATTTATAGGTTTTCTTCACTTTCTATTAAATAGATAAATCATGCACATAGACACACCTTAAATCAGTTTTGAATGTTACATAATAACTCACTAACGACTTGATGTTAGATTGACTTGATATCCAATGTTTTATTGACATTTAAAAAATGACAGTACACACAATTTCAGTAATTACAAACCACAGCATTTGCTCACTGCAGCTGTAATTACAATTATCATTTTACCTTTCCGCTGATAGAAAATGTATTTATCTATAGACAAAAACAGCAATTGTCAAACATCGTTAATAGAAATAAGTAATTGTACAAATCAGCTGGGGATTAAGTAGTGTTCACTGGATCATTTGCTATATCCTTGAGAAACAAGCATTTTATCTGTACAGTGCAAACCCAGAGCATATGTGACAAATGGTGTTTAAACTAACTCCTGTGACATCTTGTGCACTGTATTGTGTTTAGTGTGGGTCGTTAGGTTTCCATGGCAAAGTACTTGGGTATTTGGACTGAAAGCTGTGAATGTTATTGCAAAGCAGCAGTGTTTGTTTAAACATTATGGCCCTTTCCCCAAAAGCCCTTAAGAAATATGCATATTACCCAATATGATATGTGCACTGATTTAAAAAAAGAGAACACCAACTATTTTGATGTATTGGATGAATTTAATCATTATGATGTAACTTAAAATCCAATCCGCCCCGCAATAAAAGAGATGGCACTTAATTGATGGCACATAAGCACACAAATGTTATTTTGTTATTATTAAATATGGCCAGATGTTATAGGGGATGCACCTTTGACGGTTCTACACAGCCAAAAACATGAAGTAAGAGTCACCAGTAAATGTGACGCAAGGCTCCACTCATTGTCCAACAAGATAAAGTACATAACTGTCCACCTGCCACCACGTAGTAGTGCAGTGTGTGTGTCCTGGTCTTTGTATTTATATGAAAAGAGCAATGCACTTCAAGGAGATTTCTTTTCAAATAATTGTCACAGCCAGAATTTTCACACGGTTCAAAATGTTTCTTGACTGCACTGATTGTGTGGGGGTATCTTTGACATACCTCATTACAGTTATGATCAGTGTTAAGCCTGGGGAAAATATAATTATGGTTACGTCAGTGTGTGCGCACATGTTTAATCACAGTTCAGTTTTAGTTTTTATGTCTTTGGGTTTGTCAAAGTAGGGATGTAGGGTGCTGTTGCGTTTCAGTTAGCGCATATATGTATTTTTTGGAAGAGGTGGGTAGTAAACTGGCATATCATGGTCACACACACTGAACCCAGATGCCTTATCATCAGCAATGAGATTGCCCCAGTCTCCCTTAGATATCTTCTCCATGGTAGAATATGTCTCACAGTCCATGAGGGTGAAGTCAGGGTTGAAACAGATTTCAATCTGCCCCAAAATCTGGACATCAGCGTTCTGTGAAACATAAAAACACACATTAACAGACTGTCAGCTGACATTTGAAACAGAGCTTGAATACACTGAAAACGGACAAAAAATGCATTCCTGAAAAGAAGCACAGCACCAACAGCAATAATTTCATTACTCGAATGAAATGAGGTATTCATACCTTTGATGGATGGACACATTGGATCTTAGGTTTGACGTTGTAGAAGTTCTCTATGACTCCTTCAATTTGTGAAAGCTACACCCAGACACAATAGGAGCAGAGAGATTAGCAAAATTTAGGGAGGCAATATTATTATCACACCCTATTATTACGAGGCACTCGTAATAATGTAATTCCTCACATAACACAAATATTTAAGATTCTAATATACGATACAATTATATGTATTAATTCATGTTAAAATATAAATATACCTACTTTGTAGTATGTTTCAGAAGGGATGATGTCGAACTTCTTCAGGATGCTACAATAACAGAAACTAATTTATATTTGAGGTGTTTATGCTTTCATCCAGAATGACTTCAAATAAGACCCAGACAATACAAAGAACTAGAAAATTAAACATTGTTTCAGAGGAAAGAATGTGTGCATGTGTGAGGGTGTGAGTGTGTACACGTGCGGTACCTGTCCAAATCCAACTTGTGGTATAGTTCCAGTGCCTTGCCGAAGTATTTATGTTGACTATTCAGAGAAGCTGCTTTGGCTGCACATGTGCCATGTTTGTGCCACTCATACTTCCTGTTGAATGAAACAAACAAACAAACAAACAAACAAACAAGTAGCAATAGGTTTTACAATAATTGTGTACAAAGTAATGCCAGAAATACAGTACATGATAATGAAAATCTCAATGCATAATAATTATAACTAGACTCAACATGACCTTGTGGTCAAAGCTGATTAACAATAAATATCTGAGCACAGTGTGCAACAGTCTATAAATGCATGAAGCAGCATTTTAAAGTGTATTCCCAGATTTATAGAGAGATTGGATATACTTTATAATAATTGTAGAGTATCGAGAAGACAGGTAGGCTGCATATTGCTGTCACAGAAACAAAAATAGAAGTAAATGCTTGTAGCCATTGTGAAAATTGTAGCCAAGTGAAATGTGTGACTGTGTAGTACATAAAATAATTATAATTACTATAATATTTGCTTCCTTTAAAGTGTTGGTCTGAAAATAAGGTGATTGGACACATTCAAGAGTGTACACAGCATGGCATGGTGGACTAAAGTACATCAATGTCCATTACTACAATCAGCACTATTATACAGTAATGGCTTTATTATCACGGTCAATTACTTACATATCCAAATACACAACAGAAACAATGCAGCTGCAGATGTAAGATACATGCAAGATAATAATAATGTGGTAGTAGCACAGTAATATAGTATATACAACTAGAACATCCCAGACTAAAGAAAGTATCAGACGGATTGACAGACAAAATTTAATTAAAAGGATTGATTGATATAATACCAGAATGAAGCAGACAAGGGGTTAAGCAAGTCAGGCCAACTCTTCTTCATGTCTGGAAGCAGGTCCTGAGAACACACACCAAAAAACAGATTTGTTTTATTTATCAGTATACCAGCTATAGAAAAGAAGGATAACATCATTATTTACCTTCCCAAATTGATAATGCACAATTCGACTGTCTACATATGGTGTGATTTAGATTAAAAGCACACTAAATGAAGACTTCATAAAAGTATTTTCCCTTTTCTTCTTTGTCCTGCCAATTGTTATCATTGTAACATTTGTCTGTTTTTCTTGATGAATTAAAGAGATTACTGTGTTACAGAAATAATAAATGAATTACATGGATTATACACTCAGTTATAAAGACACACTGAGCCTGAACAGTGGTGTACCTCTATTAGAGAAGAGTTGAAATGCCACGATGAATTGCAGTCAATCCCTTTGTCTGGCCTGGAAAACAGTTATAATTCACAGTATTAGATATCTCACGTTCTCTGTGTTACTCATTCGCAGAAAGAGAAAAGAGTAGTAAAAACAGGAATTACATTTTCAGACAAGACATTTACTCAAAACCATTTTTTAAAGTGGCAATACCTAACGTGTAGTTCTGCCATGCTGATAATGAAAACTCTTATCGGATTAAAAAAAGAGAAAGAAACACACTGACCAGAGTCCATGTAGTGTCCAGTAGCTAATGTTGGGATGACAAGCTGGGTGTTCCATCTGCAATGTTTACACATTTGTATTGTTATTCCATCTGGACGCATAAACCAAACACTTAATTATGTTATTGGTAATTGAAATGAGCACAAAGCAAATTTTGAAAAGTAGCTACTAGGGCTGCAATTAATGATTATTTATATTAGTGATTCATTTGTATTATTCTTAGATGAACCGTTTAATTGTAAGACATGAAATGAACAATCACGTTAAACATACAGTATGCCTTTAAATACGAAAGGAAAGTAACACTTTCGAGTGGAAGCAGCAACTTTGCAGTTAAGAATCTACTATACATGTACATACATCTCCTCAGTTGAGTCTTGGTACATCGCAATTCTAAAATGTCTTGAAATTGCCTTGATAGAATCTCATACTGAGAATTGTAATATGTTAATCATTAAACAAAATGAGACCCAGAGAAAATAAATGTCCACCCTAAACAGAATCTTGCCTAACTTTCTGACACACAAGGCATATGATCCAAAACCACATGTCACTCCAAGGATTGAACCATCAGAGGTTCTCCAGAAAGCATAAAAAGCAACAAATGTGTGGTCAAAAGCACAAGGGATGTGTGTTTTGTATTGAGACTTGGTTAAAACTGCATCTTCCTGTGTTGAGCAAACTCTTACATAATCAAACCAGATTGTTGACACACAGTCAGTCTCATGACTCAAACATAGAAATCACATGATATTCAAAGATTAAACGTTTACTCAGTGATACAGTATATATGTAACAAGAAATTGTCTGGGATAACATGCCATTTTATTTACTAGTTGAACATAATTGTTGGATGAATATCTGTACATACTTAATTGTTGGATGAATATTATCCAGCTACCCTCAATTGTTTACAACAGGGTTCATCTATACTGGGGCACAAATAGATCTAATCATACACAGGTATAGTACTTTGGCTGGGCCCACAGATAAAGTTATGACTGGACTATGATTGCTGCATGTTGTTATAATTTGTGGGGGTATTTCGGGCGGCTGTAGCTCAGGGGGATGAGTGGTCGTCCCGCAACCACAAGGTAGCCGGTTCAATCCCCAGTCCCCCCATAGCTCACATGTCGAAGTGTCCCTGAGCAAGACACTGAACCCTTAACTGCTCCCCGGGCGCCTCACAGGGCTGCCCACTGCTCCCTATCCAGGGATGGGTCAAATGCAGAGAAGAATTTCCCCAAGGGGATTAATAAAGTGCATGTTTCTGGTTTCTGTATCCACGTTAATTTCCTAGGGAGGCAAGCTTTACGATTATTCTGATGTCACATGAATGCAGAACAAATGCCTATGGCATTTTATGTTCGTTCTGTACACATGACATCTATTGTACTTCTGTCCATCCTGATAGAGGATCCTCCTCTGCTGCTCTCCTGAAGGTTTCTTCATTTCTGATTTTGGGCTATAATTTTTTTTTATTGAACTGCATGAATTAGCCTAGTGGCAAGCGTACTTCTCCTACCTCATTGCTCTTCTACTCTCACTTGGTTTAAGTCCCCGCATTTCCTGACGAAACATCACTGTTGAATTTCAGGCTGCATGTATGTTTTTGCAGCCTCGGATAGTTTAAACATAGCAGCTAATATATTGGTAGGCAGAGCAGCAAGTTATTGTACTGCAATAGCATGGGAAACCATGGTATCGTCTATATTGAGCAACAATCTTCAAACACCTCACATCATAAACAACAACAAAATGCAGTACAAGACGATTTGTTTATTTATGTTAATTACCTAATTTAAGTGCACTTGTTTCGTTTCAGATCAGTGTGAGAGTCTCTTGTGTTTTAATGTAATTTATGGTGCATTTAATGGTGGAGAGCCGACAACAACTACACTCACAAAGCCAATACAAGTGCTGTAAAAGCACTGTGAGCAAACGCAGCCAAAAAGGGTCATTTACAAACCTTGCAAGAGCTGTACAGTCAACAACAATCTCTCTGGAATGCAGTTTGTTCAGGTAACTTAAGCAACAAACAGAAAGAAACTCACACTACAGAATGTGCTCGGCCAGTGGTGGGTCAGGATCAGTTTCGTCCACATGTGTCTGAAATACATCCACACTTTAATTAATTCAATAATAGCAGTTAATTAGAGCATCAACCATCATATTCATCCACACGTACAGTATATTATTTTGTTGTACTTACGGAGGTGAAATCACAAAGGCAGATGAGAGGGCCGCTGCCAGGCAGAGCAGAAGAGCGGAGCAGAGCTTCATGTCCGATCTAAAAGAAGATCATGGATTTGTCAACAGCTGCTTTCATGCAAGACTCAATATTGAACACAAGGACAACCCCAGGTTCCTCCAACATCCACATTATAACAACAACAATAACAATGTTCAAATTAGAATTGGTTAAATAAAACATTTGTGACTATGGAGAATCCATGCATTAAAGTATGATTCCATAATAATGGATTTTGATGAAACCATGCATTACAGAAAATGTAGCTGTTAGACAGGATTACTAAGCAAGACAAAGGCTGACAGTCAGAAGGAAAATCACCTCATGTGACCACATTAATTAGGCAATAAACAGACTTTTTACACAGCAACCTCTAACTCAAATACACAAAGGCTTACACCAGTGTAGCTAACAGTGCCATCCATCCGGCGACAATTTATCTATCTAAAGATATAATAAATGATCCAATGCTATTCTGAAACTGGCAACAGCGATTACCACAACTCAGGCGGAAGTTCCCTATGTCGTAATGAAATGGTTAAGTTGTGTCAGTACACCAGAAATGTCCTGCGATACATGTCCTGCCACAACCGACAGTCAGAAACGACGCCAAAGACGTATTCATCTCGACTACGTCCTAGAAACATTGCAGTGCTTTAAAACTGAAATGAAATACAACTGAGGCGTTATGGCGATGACCAACTTTGAAGTATCTAAACTAAACCGACCTTCATACTCAAAATACAATTGGAAGTTAGGCAGCGAAATTAATGAATCTTCAAACGTGAACAATAAACAACGTAAAACCAACTTCACGTTTCAACCAAGCAACCCTTAAATTCAAACAAATATAATGTTTGCTTATGCCTCACTTTGTGCCGGATATGTTTGCAACAGAAATACGTAGTGGTTACTTGAGTGCCGCGCAGATCATCCTGTAGAAAACTGCTTTACACGGGACAGTGTTGTTGATGTCCTGCAGCCGGTTCACTGTGTCTGTGCTCAGCCAATCGTGTGCGGCGTTGACTTCCTTGCGTCGTCACGTGGTAAGAAGGGTTGGCTTCATTTACTGTCCGGACCGCGCCGGCTGATCCTGAACTTTTTGTCTTTTTTTTTTACAAGAAAGTATTACAGCGTCAAGATCTCTTGAAAGTAGCTCTTTTGTTTTTGTTTAACTTACCAACTCATATTTGACAGACAACTATATTCTGATTAAGACAATTTACAGATTTTTTAAAGAATATACTAGATTAACCCATAACCCATGTCACACGTCACACGTCCTTTACATTTTCTGGAAAGTTCCATATACAGCTTCATCCTTGATTTTAACTCATAAAATCCCTAAGTGACACCTACTGAACATCTTGGTGGGTCATGTGATTTTGTGTTCCCATAACAACCTTTCCAAGATGGCTGATCCAGGTTGTGACAGATCTGAAGAAAATGCTACATTTAAAAAGCTTATTCTTTTTCATTGTTAAAGAATTATAATGCTTAATTAACATGTCCTTTAATGTATTGAACCTGCTGTGAGCACACTTCTTGAAGAAACTTCAGATAAAAATCGTTGTGACACATACGTCACATCGGGACGTTAACCTACAAATTTCACGAAGAACCCAGTGTGACATATATGCACAATATGAAAAATATTTATGATCTGCTCAGTTAATTTGGCTGATTCAATAATATTTAGCTAACATATTTTATATTGTTCAATCCAAAGCATATTAAAAAAAATAAAACCCCCAAAATCATGTTATAATTGTCACATTTAAAAAATGTGACACTATTTTGAAAACAATGTCAGAAATGTGTTCTGTGTGGTCTATTTAGTCTGTATTATGTCCCCCATAATTTTCCTTGAAGGAGAAATGGGTCCAGGTTTTTCTTGGTTAAAAGTCAGAAAAGTCTTTGGTAACAGCATTTGTGAAATTTTAAAGCTGTATTCATACAGAATGGAGAGTGTCAGTTTCACAGTATAGGCAGTATCAGGGTGTACATATACAGTATGCACACACACACGCACACACACACACACACACACACACACACACACACACACACACACACACACACACACACACACACACACACACACACACACACACATTAGTGGTGCAACAGATCGTAAAACTCACGGCTAGATCATCACGAATCAGAGCCATGGATCGATCACAGATCAGATCAGCGAGATTCCTGATCACATTTGATTTAACCGCTGATTAATTGCTGATACTTAATTACTAATTAATCTGGGGTTCACATGCCTGCGAGGGGGGATCCGTATGGATCACAGATCGACAGTGGTCTGTTACACCACTAGTATATATATATGTGTGTGTGTGTGTGTGTGTGTGTGTGTGTGTGTGTGTGTGTGTGTGTGTGTGTGTGTGTATGTATGTATATATATTTTTTCTCCTTTTTTTTCCTATGTTATATCTTCCTCGTTCAACTGTTGAAAATATATCACCACCTCATTAGTCTGGAGCCCTGGCTCACCAGCAGCTCACTGTCAGCAACAACATAATGCTCTAAAATTATCACTAGGCTGTGGTTACAGAGTGCTTGCACATGACCAACAGAGGGCTCTTTCCACCACAGACAGACGCCATTCCTGTTTTTGACACACACACACACACACACACACACATAGAGAAACAAAGATTACTGTAGTGCACAGAAGTACAACACGTCTTACATGGACTGACTGAACGTTTACACTTTTTGCCCATGTAAGACATATAAGGTGTATTAAGGCATGATAAACAATTAATGTGCAAGTCATATGTTTCATTTTTCTGTATAGTTTTCAATGCAGGATCCCATTGACACACATTGTCACAGTTTAACCTCTATACTTTGTATGTATTTTTTTTATAAATCCTATATATTTAGCATTAATTGAAATTTAATCTCTCCTTAAAAAAGTAAGTTTTCGAAATGGGACCTCCAAAAGCCCGGGTCTGCATTCTGGGGAATCAATTTATGGATGAAATGTCTTTATTTAGTTGATGAAAAACACAATATTCAGGGCCCAGATGACACATTCCAAATATAATGCATTAAGGCATTCAGTACTTTTGAATATGAATTCTCCTGTAGATCAACTATTTTCATTTAATATTATCTCTGATGACAACACACATGTATGAATGATTTACTCTCCTGTCTTCTTTGTGTCATGTTCAAAATGTTCTGCACAATCAAAACATACCCCTGTGAGATGTTGAGAATAAAGTTGTAATATTTTGAGGAAAAAGTCATAATATTACCAGAATATAATAACATTTCAAGAAAAAGGGCACCTGCCGTATGTGGTGGAAACTAATTGTTTCCTTGTGAGAAATCAACAGTACTTTGAGCAAGTTAGTCTTCGAACAATTTATTACAAGATAAGATATAAAGAATATAACAAGGTTACAAGTCAATCATACATGAGCCATAGTACAGACAGGAGTATTAGTACATTCAGCTGAATGGTTCAGAAGGTTCCAACCACCTACAGTGAGATGGTAGAAGTTCTGACAAAGTTTAACAGTATAGCTGAAGCTTAAATACACGCTCAGAAGCCCCTACCCATCCTCCCTGTGATGTTGTTCCATACGTGTCAATCAATAGTACAGAGGTACAGAACAATACAGATACAGTAGGGTCAATGTGTAAAACAACAGGAGCGAGGTGTTGTTCAAATGAAGCACTTCGTCCCCCGTTCCCCTCTGTGGTAACTCAAAGTCCTGGCTAGACATGTGTGAGATAAGGGATTCTGGGGGTTGCTGAATGCACAGGTATTCAGTATCACATGTTGTGTGATAAACAAGACAGAAGGCATAGAATTCAATTTTTCCCCCGACACCGTACAGTCTGCTGTGCATTACGTTTTTCCTCTGCTGTTATGATGGTATCCCGTTCAAGTGCAGCTCACAGCCGCTTCCCTCAGCGTTTCCCTGGGAAGCATCTTGGAGTCTGGAGATAGTCTCAAAAAAAGCAAAGGCGTCTATGTGCAAGGGGATGCAGAGCTTCCGGTCTCCTAATATTATAATGTTATGACTTCATTCTCAAAATCTTTAATTATTATTTATTTATAATAGTGACTCTAAAACTCTGCAGTAATTGAGGGACTAGAATCCAGTCTTTTGGTTTATCTTATTCTCTCTCTGATTTCATCGGTCATAGGGCAGCCTGTTTGATCAACATTATTGCAATGGGAATTATAGCAGTTGTTGGATATTGATTGGGTCCTATGAAATTCACACACCACACACTCCTACCCAAGCTGCCATCCTGCCACTCTCTATCTTTCCTTTTCTCAAGTGTAACCATGTTTTCCCATCGTTTGATTTCGCCTCAGATGTGAAATGTGTTTCACAGCTCCTCCACTGTGTCAGGAATAGTTGAGCCGTAACTGTAGCTAGTTTTATAAATAGGCCCTGGTTAAAGTTCAACATGTGACAGAGTCTCAAGATGTTTCAGAGGAGAAATATCTTACAGAGTGACTAAAATACTGGTTAAGTGTAGCTAGAATGATTTAAATGTATGTGTGAAACGGCCATATATTGTGGATATATGTTGCAACATTGAAATATAAATTGATTTTCAGAGTTTTAAGGTGCATGCTCTGTAAGCTCTGAAATGCTGTCAAATGTATGTTTTATAATTCAACAACTATGCCATTATGGTATGGAAGACATGAGAGTGACCAGCCTTGTTGCAATGTGGTTCTTGAATAAGCTCACTAACTTGCTGCCTATTCTAAAAATGCTGCTTGAAAATGTGGCAGTGACCCCATAACAGATGCTCTGCATTATCTAGATCAGGTGGTATAAGCAGTTGAATAACCAGTTGATGAGCATCAGTTGTTGAGCTAACGTCCTAGAAACCAGCATTTGGGCTAACTACTCAAATCAAACAGTTGACTGGTTCTGTTGGCCCTGAGTCTTCAAGGATACTGGTTATATATAGGCAAGCTCTCTTTCCTAATAAGGCCTCAGGGAAAGGCGGGGGGGGGGGGTCGCTTTGAGACGGGTGGTGGTTTTGTGGGCCTGGTACTTGGTTTAGGCTGACTCCCGGTGGATTCAGGCTGACAACCGAAGTTGCTGCACAGGAAATCTCAAGGGGTAAGAAAGCTATATTTTCATTCTCTTTTTGTATCTATCATCTTTGTATCTCGGCTTTCAGTCTACTTTTGTTTCAAACCCAAGTGTAGCTGGTGGGATTAGTATGGTGCAGGAATTAGGGAAAGACCAAGAGATTTTGCATGGCCTTAACCAGAGCTGATGATACTTAAAGTGATGAATGATAATTGATGATGGATGGAAGTATTAAGGATGGGCTGAAATTCAATCTGAATAAAGTTAACCACTTTATAATAATAATAATAGCCTGTTTGAGACAAAACAACAATTATCTTAGTGTTTATAGTTAGACTCTTAATTGGTTAAAATGGACTCCAACTGGAAAATACAACTTGGTGGGGATAGTTAGGACTGTTGCTTCAGTGCACAAATTGGTGTGTAGATGTGGAACTCATACCGTGTTGACTTTGTTTAATTTAAAATAATTAACTTGTATTACAAAGGAGACATTATTATTCCATTGCATTACAATTGTCACTAGTTAGCACACGCCAAATGTTTGTATCCAAATAGCAACTGTTCAGAGGTTTTACAGGTATGGTTGAAACTCTCAGAGGTTTACTGTTGCAGGCGGTGTGGCTCGGGTGTCATTTGGCAGACATTTGTGCTGTTACAGTTTGGGCTGGACTGACAGAGACAGAGGACAGCCACTGGGTCTAGGACAGATGGGACTAGAATATGACATGCCTGCAGTGAAACTTGCCTGAGGGCAGTTGCATTTAATGCTGATTTTCTTTGGAAGCACAACATCTCCCATGTCTGCAGCTTTGATTTTGATTTTGATTTTCTTCTCTAGAGGGTGTTGCATAAATAAACTGTACTAACTCAAAAGAAACACTAGAGACGTGAGCTGGTTTGTTGTTCCTTGAGTGGGGTAAAGAACATTTTCTGTGATAAATTAGAATGTTTGTTGCGGCTTTCTACTGTACAAACACATGATTCAACCAGGATTGTAACTGTTGTTATTGACTTTAGGGGTTGGATCATTATGATGTCATCTATCTGATGGTCTGGCTGCTTGATTTGCAGTTTTAAGGTATTAGAAGTGAGAAAAACATGCTGGGGTGTGTTTTCAGACTGAGATGTGGAAACAGTATTGTCTTTGCCATTGGAGCACGTCTCAGTAGCTTTCAGGGTAACGTGGGCCAGGGACAACTGCTCCATGTTTCATCTGTCCTTATTTCTGGTCTCTGAGGACTTATGTGATGTAAGGCAATTATGTATGAGTGCCGCTACGACTGCATGATGTAAGACAAATTTATGCTCTCGCTTTGGTGTGTGTACTATAAAAGTTCTTATGTCAGACACACACTGTCTTTCTTTTTTGGTATCAGTGGTAATATCATCATGTGTTTTACTCATGCCATGTTATACAAGGATATTATGTGATTAATATAAACTTGTTATAAGTGTTTTATTCACTTGACTTTAAAGTTGAAAATAACTATTCACAGTCCACCTATGTATATAAAACTGTAATGAATATACAACTGCTCATGCTGAATTTGGAGCAGCTGTACTCAGTCAGTTACTGTTCATAAACATCACCGGTCCAACAATAGACTGCTTCCAGGCCTTTGTTTGTTTGTGTATGTACATGTGTGTCTGTGTACTAGCGTCTTTAAATCAATATAATGTCACCTTGCCATTCCTGAAGCTGACAGTAAGACTGCTGTGTTTGTGTGTGGCACTGTTGCCAACTCCATGTGTCCAAATTCCAGGAGGGCCTTTCTTTTTGCAGGGGACGAGGCAGTTAACAAAAATATATTTTCCACTGATCTTACATACTGTAAGAATGCACAAAGACAGGACTTTGTTTCTCAAAACCCCAAATGTCTTGTCCGTCTGCAACTTTGTGTTGTATTGCTGTTGTGTCTTAACCAGGGCTATCTTGATAATGAGACCCTATGTCTCAATGACATTACCTGTATAAATAACGATTATAAAAAAATACTCTCCTCAAAATAATAACAAACTCTTTTATTGTGTTCATGCAGCATCATTGACTGCATCAACTTGCCGTTGACAGTGCTTTAGGGTTGGTAGCCCTTGTGTTTGTGTATGTTGGCTTCACTGTGTTGCTGCTCTGACTTGTAGGCAAGGATCTACTGTACTTTGTTACCATGTCAGTCTGTGTGTGTGTGTTTGTTGCTGGTCCAACAGGTCAGTATCTACAGTGTCACCATGTCAGTGAGGATGAAACGTGGGAATTACAACCATGAATACTACCACAAACAGAGCAAATATGTGGTTAAAGAATACAGCAGGTACATGTTACACTCTAATGCTAAATATAACTAAAACATTAAGCTAACAGTAGTATTGTAACATTAGTAATTTGAATATGTTAAACTAGAAGGCTAACTTGGTTAACATCAAACTAACATCAAGACCAAACTAATACTGAGCTGGCCATGCTAAACTTGATTGCTTTTTTACAATGAATGTCCCACGGTCATATTCAAAATCCATATCAGGGCTGATCATTCAATTTAAAACATTTTATTGATTGTTTTTGGCAATATGAAAGCTAATTGAAATATATATCAGTATATCTCATGCTTAAGAGAGGCTGTCCAAACCTTCAAGCATCAAGTCTGATCCTGATACCTTTTCCACAGATACAGTACAAAACACCACAGGAAAGGTTTGTTGCCGAGTGTGTTGTAAGATTTCAAGTATACCTTAAATTGGATTGACTTGGATTACTAATTTTTACTTTACCTTTGTAAACTGTATTGTGTAGAAAAGTAGTCAAACAATCCACAGTTTTCACTCCAACAAACTGGCTGTTGAGTTCAACACCATGAGAGGAAAAAATAATGCTAACACATTTTTAGTCACATTCTGCAACTGTTTAGCACTACTGTGATTGGGAACTATGTAGAGTGTTTAGGTATGTGTTTGTTTTTGTGTGCTGTGTTTCATGTCTATACTTACCACTTTAAAAATCTTGTTATTTCTGCTCACTTCTAATTGCTTCTTTTTAATTTTTTGGGCTAAAAAGCAGCTAACCAGGACACAAGTCTTCCTTTGTTAAACCGATAGTTCTCTTTTAACAAAGTGTTCATTGACATGTGTTGAATTATTTTTACTCATGTAGTGGTACTGCTCTTATTAAGCCTATTTTCTGAACTGATTCCCATGTCTTTTATTTAAAACTCAAGTAAGTATGCAGCTTGAATGTGTAACGTGCCCTGAATACTGATGCCGATGAAATATATGTTATAAAATTTATGTTCAAAATAATTATTCCTCCACAGACCAGATATTTAAACAACAAGAGAGGATATTGTTTTCTTCTTCTTCAAATATGATCAGTTCTAGTTGTGTCGGTGACAAAGTATATGGAGATTGTTCTTTGTATAGGGTTACCCACTCTCCCTTACGGAGCTGCCCCCTGAAATGTATCTTATTTTGCCAATTTGGACAAACCTGAACAAATCAACAGGCAGCGTGAATTGTCTTCGTACTACAACCTGGCATCCACTTGCAACACAAGACATTACTTTTGGTCATCCTCCTCTCGTAATATGCAACATGGTCCCTCTAGCCTCGGTCTCATCACAGTGAGGCCCAAACCCACTGCTCTGTCTGTTGCTGCCAGCTATCAGGATCCCCCTGATTCTCTGCGGCAGTGGTGGAATGACATCAGGCCGGAAGGCTGTGTGGACACAGTGATGAAAGTCTTGGAGCTTCACACTGCTGGCTGTATCTCCCCTGCTGACAATCTCCTGCTCTCAGGCAACAGGACTGTTGCCAGCTCTGGGGCAGCCTCTCGTGGGTTGGGCCTTCAGTGGCATAGTCTGCTGAATATAAGTTTTGCCTATGCGCAAAATGATTGTGTATAGCAGCAAAACACAGGGAGGATGTTGTGATAAATCATTGTCCTTCTCCTAAACAGCCACAATGGTTCTAGACATAAATGGCTGTACACATCTACAACAGTTATTGTTGTTGTCCAGGAGGCTCAGCTTACAAATTATGTCAATATGCACTTGTCAGTTAAATATTTATTTGAGATTCTGAAGGCCTGATCATATTTTATGTGCCCAATGGTGCGAAGGCAGACAATAATAAGCACATTTAAAGCTAATGACTCACTGAAGCTCAGACTGCCATGTCTTGAACACACATGTTGAACAATAATCCTGTAATGCACCCTCTTAAAAAAAAGAAGATTGTCTTTTGGGTGCTCAAGGCTCCCTGATGCCAGCCACATGAGCCTTCCTATGCCATTTTCATTAAGTTGGTGTCTCTTCCTCCCTCACAGAAGAGTCATACTGGAGGTGGGTGTATGTTGATAGGCTGCTGTGTACGTCAGGGAGGCTTTACCTCTCTGTCGCTACCAAGACATGGTCATGGAAGGTATAAATCATACCTTGCATAAATCAGGTTCATACCCTTTTGTCTTCTACTGCTGTCAGGGCAGGGGTTAAAAGCATTGGGCTTCACTCACAACCTGTGTGAAAAAATAAAAGAATTTCTAATACAGTAACCACAGAGACAACCGCCCATTTTCCAGTCAGAATGTGGGATTGGTGCATCCGAACCGTTTGACTTTACTAATAATTTTAAATGTCGGTGCTCTGCTTTCCAGAGAAACGTGAGTTGGTCTGCAGAGCTTGCTAGATGTCCCCTTTCTTTGCTCTTTTAATTGATGATCTTTATTTAAAAGTATTTTCATAGTTTAAAAAACAGCAAGAAACAATGTTGAATCAGATTTAAAGCACTGGCTATAGACTGCATACAACCTGTTGCACATATCAAAACAAACTTACATATACAGCACAGCACTAAAGCTACTTTCAAGGCTTATTTGGGCTGAACAGCACCTGAATACGTGAACAGTCAACAAGCCTCATGCACTTACAACAGCATAAGGCATTTTTCTCACACAGTCATTGTTTTGAAACTAGTGTTACTCACTGTATATGTTATTTGGGCAGAGATGTACCCTTATATCAGGCTACTGGCACACCGTGAATATTTTGACATTAGGTACATGTTAAAAATTTCATTTTTAAGAATTTACTAAATTCTCCGCCTGTGTCGACAACATTGATTGTTAGCTAAACTAACCTCCTGTTTGTCTTTAGTTCTGAGGCGATGGAGGAAAGATATGAGCACAAAACACAAGCTCGCATCCAGGAAGTGGTAAGACTCTATGAACTTTCCCTGACCAGGCTTGCATATAATATTCAATGGAATTGTGTGTTCATATATGTACCTGAGCTCTTATTGAGACAATAGTAGTTAAACCGCATTGTTTTAACATTGTTTATATATGGAGTTTATTCATATTTATTTATTAGAATAGAATTTAGTATAGTAATAGGAAAATATAGCAATGTGGAGGGTGTGTGAGTAAGAGTTGTGTATATTATTTATTTGCTTTATGGTATTGTTGTTTTCCTGTCTAGGTGAGGACAAAGATGATGGACAAATATGTACGTGAGGAGCCGATGATCAGGGGACCAAAGTTCATGGCCAGACTCAGATCCCACACCGTGTTTGAAAAAACTCCAATCAAACTCTTCTGTACTGTTGAGGGCTTCCCCATGCCTGTTGTAAAATGGTGAGTAAGCACAAATTGTCTTCTTTCTTTCTCTAATTAATTATTATCTTTGACAGTTACCGGTACTTAACCGAAGACTTTACTGAGGATAGGAAGGCCTTGCTATCATCTCTTTCTTTTCTCCTTAATGATAGTAGATCTGCCACTAAAGTTGATACTCAAAGGTTTTCTGTTATGGTTCCACATGTCTTTATGCTAGTGAGCAGTAATCTTTTCTCTATTTCAGGTATAAAGATGGTGTGATTCTGTGCTTGTCCTCTGGACCCTACCTGGTTGAAGCTAAAGGTGGAATCCATACTCTTGAGATCCCAAGGTGCAATAAGTGAACAAATTACCTTTTTATTATTTTAAAAGGTTTCCTACTGTGTTTTTGACCAATTGATAAGTTGTTTTTATATTAAAAGGGGCACTCACCAATTTTACTCATAAAGGTCAGTTAACTTGAAACGTTTTAGTACTCCTCGGTTTATGAAAACAGTTGTCAGATGTCTTCTGTGGCTCTGGGGAGAGCTTTGTAATGTTACAATCTAAAAATTAAAGAGAATCAGGTAGAAAAGGTTGAATGAAAAGATGCTATTGAGTTGCATTATATAATGCAACTCAATAGCATTTGAAGATTTGAAGGATCTATAATCTTTGACCGGCTTACCACCTATCCCAAGTCAAAATATTGAATCATCATAAACTTTTCTCGTCAGTCTCATCAGGGTGCACAGATTCAAACTAAAGTAATAACGTCAGAGTCAGCTGACTGACTGCTCTCCTTCCAGTCTTAGGAAGCTCAGCTGTTGCGAGTGCTGCTGACCTCAGTGTTACGTGATCCTCAAGGATTCTTTCAGTCATCACTCTCTCCTTGGATTCAGTCACCTTTAGCTGTCTGTTACCCACACACAGTTCAGCCAACAACCCTACTCCTTGTAAAACATACTCCTTCACCCCAGCACCCACCTAAGTGGTCTAAAATGCACAGGGTATATTACCATTTACACTGAATGCTGTGGCGAAGATACTTTTTGTAATAGGCTGTAGAGGATACATCCTTTTTGAATGACAAATTACAAGCAGCTCGTTGTAATTTTAAGTGCAGAATGCACTTGTAGAATCCCTACCCCCAACTTCTCAGTCCTAGATCTTTACACCATGGCATTCCAGTACAGCCCCCTGCCCCCAACCAGCCCTGACCACCCCCTACATACACACACACACACACACACACACACACACACACACACACACACACACACACACACACACACACACACACACACACACACACACACACACACACACACACACACACACACACACACACACACACATTTCCGTGCATTTGAAGGTTTTACTGAATGCTTCTTTGATTAAAATTAAGAATACGTTTGCTCTCTCTCAGCTCCCGGCTGCGACTTAAAGTAGTCCCCTCTGCCAATAATATCAGACTCATCTTCTTATGACTGCACCAGCCTACACATTCTGCTTGGGTTGAAATTCCCATGTTAACTGACACTGGGGTAATATAAGGTTGTGGAAAAAGTTGGTGAGCATCAGCCAGAGAAAAGGGATACTGACAGGCACAGAAAGAGGAAGAGACTTCAGGATAAAAGAGAGAATTAAAGAGATTGAACTCAGAGGTTGGTCTACAAATCATAATTCATGGCATTTAATAAAAGTGAGACCAAAAACATGACGTTGACCCTCTTGTGCGTCTTTCTCTCTATATCTCTCCAACAAGCCTGTAAATGCAGTTTTCAGTGCTTGCACCATCTGAGAACAGAACTTCAGAAGAGGTTAGAAGAGGTTAGAAGCTTCTGTATTCCATTTGATTGGGGCTTGCAAGGCTTGTCAAACATCTGTGGCCATATGGCTCAAGAGAGGGAACAAAAGCGGCCACATTTCATTCAAATAGGATTCAGAGGAAGTATGCAAATCTCAAGAGACATAGAACGTGACGTACTACATCTTGCAAGGATTTGCAGCTTGTAAAATGAGCATTTTTGTGCGAATGTCTCGGAAATATAACCAATTCTGACTGAAAAGTGCTGTCATATATTCACAAAGAAGACATGCTTATGTCACAGCTTTGTGGTCTCCAAGTAGTATAACTAATGCCATGTCTTGTTCAAGCATCTATCCACCTGCCAATGTTGTAGGTCCTAACAGGGCTATACTCAGTCCATACTGTGCCTCCTCAGCTGCTGATTATTCCTGGCAACATAATGCATTGATGTGGGAAATTATTTCTTATTTAATGCATTGGTTTCTTCAGTGGTTTACAGTTAGTCCTTCTGGAGCAGATCCTTTTGGATATACAGAACATCCAGTACTTAGGCATTCTTTTTAGTAGACATTAATAAAGGGTCTCTTAAACAGTTAGGGCTTGAAATACGATGACTAAGCTCTTGCTACGATACAACCCTGACACATAGTGTCATCTGTAGGCTGTTTTAAGCAATCTTTAATCAAAGTGACACAAGAGTTTATGAGAATCTGAACTTTTTTTATTTATTTTTATAGATGCTCAACTGATGACACCGCCCAGTACACTGCTGTGGCTTGTAACAGCCATGGACAGGCCTCTAGTCAAGCCTCCGTCATTGTTAAGAGTAAGTCCTGATTGCCTTGCGTCTGATTTTGTAGTGTGATGTTTATTAAACAGTCCCATCAGAACAAGCCTTGAATTATCAAAAGTTAGTTTTTTTCCAATCACATACAGTTATTGGAGGTCACCTTTCTTCCTACACAATGGCAGCTGTATTTATTTTTGGGACAGAATACATTTAATGGTAAACTCTGGGAGAGCTAAGCATTATTATACAAAGGTGCAGTGTGTACGATTTGGCAGCATCTAGCAGTGAGGTTGCAGATATCAACCAACTGAAACTTCTCTACCGGAGAACTATTGGCCAACGTTAATACACAAATGGGCCTATCTAGAGTGTTAGATGTGGTTGGTCCGCTCTTTCCGTTCTGGGCTACTGTTGAAACATAGTGGGCGGCTACGTGAAGAGGATGTGGATATGAAATGCTAATTCTAAGGTAACAAAAGCACAACAATTCTTTTTTCCCAAGTAATTATACACTAATGGTGTACTTTTTGTATGTTTCTTTTTTAATCATCTAGGGTACAAGCAGGAGGATGAGTCCTGTTCATATGCATGGTTGCCTTACACAGGTAATCATCATAATTACAGCTCCCTCTAAATATGTCCAGAAATGACAACATCAGTACCACTACTAGGCTATAACATATGTCTCTCTTTTTAAAGCAGTATGTGAAGCAACAGGCCATTACCACCAGCCCTATTCCAACTCTCTCTCTCTCTCTCACTCTCTCTTTCTTCCTTCCTTTCTCCAATCTCTCAGCTGCCATGCTTCCCCAGATCCATTACACCAAAATCCACATTACTTTTCTGGATAAGTTCGGACCAGTGTTTGCCACTGAGGGAGAATCTGCCAGGCTGACTGCTACCATGACCCTGACCCCCAACCTGGCCAACCTGCAGCCTGAGGCACAGTGGTATAGAGATGGTAATTGTTGTAAAGTAGCATTTCATGACAAAGTAATTACACTTTAATTGCTGGTAATATATTCTCCCTGCCACCCCGATTACCAGACCCAATCTAGTCGACATGCAGCCAGAGGCAGAGCAGAGGAAAAATGGGAATATGTTACGGACACTATTTTCATTGCTAATTAATTATAGCGATATTGCCTCAATTCATGAGTAGCTCAATTTGCCATGTGTGTCTGTAGACTTTAAATAAAAGAAAAGGTATACCTCGTGGGATAAAAGCTCATTTTGATAGGTTCATCTTTTATGTTGAACATCACTCCATGCAATCGAACTTCATGTATAATTTATAGAAACATATTCTTACGTCAATAAAGAAGGGTGATTTCTAAGAATTATACAGGAAGGGACACTGAATTCTTGATGCTGATTCATTTTCAGACACGCGTCTGTTTGACTCTAAATGGGTGAAGATCGACACTGGCAGAGGAGTCACCACTTTGACTATTCCCAACCTCTTCAAAGATGATGAAGGCCTTTACACAATACGCATGGTCACTAAAGGAGGCACCGCCGAACACAGTGCATTCATCTCTGTCTCAGGTAATAGCAATCATACTGGGTCTGTATTTCATTGTTATTTATTCGTTGTTAACATGATGGAACAGATTTTACAGAATTATGTTACCATACTTCATAAATATGGATTACTTACAATATGATTATTAAATGCCACTGTGTTACTTCCTGTGAAGATGGACCCCCGCCAGTCACTGGTGCACCTGGTGCTCCTATGGACATCAAGATCCACGATGCCAATAGGGACTATGTCATTGTGTCATGGAAGCCTCCAAACACCACCACAGAGGGACCAATCCTGGGATACTTTGTGGACAAGTAGGAGTTACTGACAGAAGCACCATACATAGATAGCCTGACCAACATTAAGACTGTTTACTGCAAGTCATTACATAGAGTTTGCTTGACTATTTGTGGAAGTGAAGGAGTTATTGTCTTTAGGTACAGTACAGAGAATTCTCCCCTTTTCTCTACACTGATATATCGTACTGCACTTCTCCTTTCATTCTCTGGTCTAATCCTTTTTATTTTGTAGATGCGAGGTTGGAACTGAAAACTGGACTCAGTGCAATGATCACCCCATAAAGATTTGTAAATACCCAGTGTCTGGGCTGTTTGAGGGACACGCCTACTACTTCAGAGTCAGAGCCGTCAACTCACACGGAATCAGCAAAGCATCTCGCATGTCTGATCCTATCGCCGCACTGGACCCCACTGAGTTTGAGAGGCTCCATGGTGGGTTTAACTGGATTAGAATAGAGAAATGTCATCCCTGGCTTTTATATTACACCATATGAAGACTTGAAGAAATGTGTCCCTGACATGCCAAATGTCACTGCTGTTTTAATATGTTTGGATGGACTGACTGTAGATGCTTACTAGTTATGTTTCTGTTTGTATGTTGATGAGACGTGGTTGAAATGCAGTTGTTATCCTGCTCCATGACAGCATCCCTGAATTATATAAGGTTTAAAATGATGGTTCTAATAGAAATAGTTACTCGCTCTTAATTCAGGTAGCTCAGATTTTGTCTTTGTCTTTTTTTACATGGGCATTTATTGTATGTCTGTGAAGTTTGCTTCACTTAAAACTGCCACATGTATGGGTTGTTGTAAAAAGTTGGGTTTATGTTTGGATGATGTGATCCTTGGTCAATGCAGTCTAAAAAATGAATTATGTTTTGTTAATCATTGATCAAAAACTGAAAAAATCAAAAGTAATTTGATTGTATAATGTGATGAACACTAATTTTTGCCTTCCAGTGTGCTGATTTGATAAATGTTTATCTGAAAAAACACTTTTTTCTCCTAAATTAACAATAAGTGAAGCACTGTAACTTCAACACGACAGTAAAGCAGATTTATTTTCCCTATAGCCAAAAAACTCGGCGGAAAACTGGATGTTGTGTCTTACCATGATGAAGTTGAAGGTGAGTTTCGACTGAAATTGATACATAATTACAGGTTATGTATTATTACATTATCCTTCCAGTATATTTCTGTACATAAATAAAACAGTGGGTGCCTCATACTGCTAGTGTGTGTGTGTGTGTACTTTATCTTCTTTGTGTGTTTCTCTGTAGCTGAGGGAAAGCCCCCAGGTGCTCCATCAGGAATTCATGCCTCAGAAATAGACAGGACATATGTGGTTCTGAGCTGGAAAGCACCTGCATATTCCAGCAAGGCTCCCATGTGGTACTTCATAGAAAAGGTAACAAAACATGTCACCAATGCTGCTTGTACTAGGCCCACTCTTTTTACTGGAGGTCTAGAGGTGGATTAAAAGAACAGGATAACACTTGCACACCTTTGAGGCAGACATACAACTGAAAAAATACTCACACAACACCGGAACTGCTAAAAAGATGATCAGAAGAATATTATTGTTGTTGCATAATGATTTATAGAAATGTCCTTCTTCCCTTATTAATTTCTCTTTATGTTTTTACTATCTGTGTTTCATTCCTGTTTCTCTGTTGTTGCAAATATAAAATACATTTAAAAAGAATAGGACACAACCAACTTAATCAAAGTAAATTAAAATGGTTTTATTAAGTGCATTGAATGTTGATGACATACTTTTCTGTACACTGCTATATTTGATTGAACAATATTAATTATATTATATTTCAAAAGCTGACTTTACTGTTGAACAATGTGGTGCCAAAGAAACAACCAAATAGCCAATGCTGTACATTCGTATTTTTCTTTTCTGTAGAATACATTGTTTTCATATGCAATGAATATAGCCGCTTGCTGACCAACTGCACTAAATTAGACTGTTGTGAATTTACCAGATTAATTTGAATTTTTACTGACGTTTTGCAATAAATCCAGGCTGAAATGTAGCACATTGTACCAGTATGTGTGTGGATGTATCGTAACAGCCAGCTTGTTTTCTCTGTCTCTCTCTCTCTCACCACAGTGCATGGTGGACAGTGGCGCGTGGCAGCGTGTCAACACCCAGGTTCCTATTCGATCTCCCCGTTATGCTGTCTTTGACCTGTCAGAGGGCAAAGAATATAAATTCAGAGTTTTGTCGGCCAATATCCATGGAGCCAGTGAGCCATCAGAGCCGACTGGAGCTATTGAAACCCTACAACTCAAAGGTCTGTTCTGTCCATTTCCTTATTACACAGATTTCTACTGCAATGGAATACATTCACACTTATGCTGCTGTTGTGTTTATGATTATCAATTGTAATTTGATAAAAAAAATCTCTTGCTATTTTTTGTATTCTTCAGGTGTGCCATCTGCTCCCGGTCAGGTGATTTCTACCAGAGAAACAAACACCTCTGTTCTCATCCAGTGGGCTCCTCCGAAGGAACCCAACAATTTGATTGGCTACTACATCGACCAGTGTGTGAAGGGGTCCAAGGACTGGACCTCGGCCAATCACAAACCTCACAAGAGCACCAAGTATGTTTTCAACCAAACAAAAGTGTGTCTTTCTACAGTAGTTGGTTGTAAGCACGAACGTGATACTCATGCATGTGATTCTGTTTCTGCAGGTTTGTGGTTAGTGGTCTCACCGCCGGAGAAACCTACGTGTTCCGTGTCCAGGCTATCAATGAGCTGGGTCTCAGCGATGAATCCCAGGAGTCTGCACCTCTGACTGTTAAGGCTGCCCTCAGTCAGTATTGGCATATTTTTTATAATTATTATTCACGATGATGGTTGTGAAGTATTCTTTTTGTAATTATCAGTATTAAAATTCAGTATTGCCTTTTCAGCCACACCCTCTGCTCCTTACGACATTGCATTGCTGAACTGTGACGGCCATTCAATGGTTCTAAACTGGAAGAAGCCTCTTCATTCTGGAGGAGCAAACGTCAAGGAGTACTATGTGGACAAAAGACGCAGTGGAACAACCATGTGGAGGGAGGTTCACATCCCATCAGTCTCAGAAAGACTTTATAAGGTACAATAATGGCAGTTGGTTGTTCCTGACACAATATCAAAGCTGAAGTCATATATGTGCCTTCTATTTAAACTATGGTTTGGTTTTCCACAAATCTCTGGGTCGATTTGGATAACTAGATAGGCAAGCACTCAATCAATATGACTATCCACTATTTCACGCTGGATCGACTTGTGAGTTTGGAAAGTTTTGTTTAAGAAAATGATGATTGGCATGTTAGTAACCATGATAACATTATATTGCCAGGTGGAGGGCTTGACAGTGGGTGCAGTATATCAGTTCCAGGTGTATGCAGCCAACCTGGCTGGTCTCGGACCAGCTACCAAACCTTCAGCCGATTTCAGCTGTGAGGCCTGGACTATGGCGGAGCCTGGTTAGTAAATGTCATCTGTTGACTGATTTGGTCACTTTTACATTCAAACTTGAAAAGTGTATGGCATCAGACTCATGTCTACCAAATAGCCTTGAGAACTATGAGGAAGAGATTAATTGTTTTCATTGAAACGTCCTCATAAATACAACCGTAAATGTGTTTTTGTGTATCCTCTCATTTGATGTGTCCTTTAGGCCCAGCCTATGACCTGATGTTCGGTGAAGTGAGAGATAATTCATTGCTGGTCGAGTGGCAAAAGCCTGTCTATGCTGGTTCTGGACCAATCACAGGTTATCATGTTGAGTACGCTAAGAAGGGCACTTCTGACTGGACCACTGCCAATGAGACCGCTGTTAGTCACCGCTTCCTCAAGGTGAGAGCATCTTTAATATGGTTTATGGTTTATGGTACATTTATGAGGATTATCAGATAACCATTATTATTTAGTTAGTTGCAGCCCTTAAATTATGCCATAACTTTTTAAGTTGATTCTAGTTCTTCAGCGGACATTGGTTATGAAATGTATAAAGACAATATCATATATATATATATATATATATATATATATATACACACACACACACACACACACACACACACACACACACACACACACACACACACACACACACACACAATATAATATTATTGTGGAGAAAGTGGTTGGTGGTATTAATAATGTCATTACAACTGTGCATTATTTCATGTTGCTTATGTTAATAAGCACACCTCAATACTCTAATTTGACTCCGCAAAGTTTTCTATTTGCTCCATTGGAGCCCTGTGTACTAGCTTATAGTGTTTAAATTGCCCTATTGTGCAGTGACGCATTGCAGCTATATTAAATTGTGTGACAATGACATCTAGTGGATAAAGTAAACAGTTACTGGCTGAGCTAAGATAAGAAGATAGATGAAATTGCTTGTTTTTTAATAAAAGGGAGTAGCAATTGTGACTTTATATCATATGTGACATGGACAAGTCAGTCAACTTACTGTGTTATGCAAACACATATTTAAAGGTCTGATGAAACATTGGTTGTAAAACAGGATGGATTAATTATAAGTTTATAAAAATTATGTTGATTAATTTTAATGTCGTTACCAAAAAACAATTGGTTTGTTGCTAGTATATCATATTAAGTTTTGAAAATATCTGCTGCAGTAGCTGCCGGATCTCATAATTTAGTAATTCTGTCACTATCTCATCTGCCAAATAAGTTACATCAGGAATCCACAACAGTTTGAACAAAATATACTACAAGAATGTTCATGTCAGTTACCGTACCGATCGGATTTACCCAAATTGATGATTAACACCTGTGTAGAAAAAGCCATAGCCTTACACCCTTCACCAACACTAGTTTTTTTTCTTGTTTGTTTGTCGACTACAGGTAACAGGCCTTGAGGCGGGCACGAGCTACACGTTCCGAGTGCGTGCGGTCAGCGCTGCAGGAGTGGGTATGGCCTCTATGGCCTCTGACCCTGTGACTGCCAAGGCTTTGGAAGGTAACTTTTATTCACAAACAGTAAAAGATTATCAAATTTGTCATAGTCAACACATGGAATGATGCCGTCTTTGTCGGAGTGCTGGAGGCTGTATGGAAGTAGGGAGTGGAGCCGACAGTTATAATAAAAGCCCACTGAAATATAAAATCTGCAGACAATTCCCTCTTCGCCTTTCTTGGAGACTGAAATGTGCGTAATGTTCAAAAGTCCACTTTTTGTCCTTTTCTCTTTGCTTTCAAGGCTCTCAGGAGGTATCCTGTGTTGTGGATGAGAAATCAGGTGACATCGTTCTGTCATTCGAGTCCTGCCAAATAACCGAGAGCTCTCAGTTCCTCTGGAAGAAAGATTACAAAGAAATTACAGATTTCTCCAAAGGAGTGGTGATTAAGACTGAAGGCAGCAAGTAAGACTACACACACGTACACACACATACACGCACACACACACACACACATACACGCACACACACACACACGCACGCACACACAGGCATATTTGTGTGTCACATGTGAACAGTTGGATACACGCTAGATAAATGTGCATCATCTGTCTGTGTCTCTTTCATCGTGCATTTTAGTTCTAAGCTGATCTTTAAGAATGCGGATAAAGAGGACTTCGGGACATACTCTGTTTCGGTCACCAACACAGAAGGAGTGTCATCCAGCTATACAATCTCTGCTGAAGGTAGGATTCACCAATCACTGCAGAAGTTTTGCTCTGGTGCTTGACAAGCCCAAGCCCAACTCTGGCTTTCAAAATGTACAGAAATCCAACACTAAACTATTACTATTTCGCTCCCCCTGGTTGTTTTGTCCGTGCGCGTGCACATGCACGTTTGTGTGTTTGTGTCTATGTGTGTGTAGTTGGAGGAAAACAGCCCAACAGAAAGGGCTAATGTGAGAGCTAATGTGCACTGCAGCGTGATAACACATTACATAAAAACATTTAAAAAGCACCAGTAACACCGGGGCTTATCAATACTACGATATTTAGTTATTTAACACCAGGTCCCACTTAATATCGGGTTTCGGTTTGTTCTGGGTTATAGAAACATGGCAGTTCCTCCCGATGAAGATATAAATGCCTTTTTCTAAGCTAATGAAAACATAACGATTCTTAGTTTCAGGTGAATAGACACTGATTAAAACATAGTTATGAATATCATATTCAATATCTGCCAATACACCCCCCTAAATGTTACACACTGTGAAGTAATGTATACCTGAGCAGAGAATGAAGTCACTCACTTGGTCTTGGCGGAAGAGTTGCTGGTGCAGTTCAACCGAAGCCCTCGTAGGCCGGTGCTTCAAAATTAACATATTATAAAGAAATGTGAGACTTGGCAGAAAGATAGGATTTAACTACACACTCAATTAGCAGTGCAGTCTTGCACACACGATATACACACTTAGTGTTACAGAGATATCATTATCCAACAGATGGCAGTGTGGCCACATTGTGGAGAATGTATTACCTCAGAATTTTAATAATACATCCATTTTATATCATTCAATTGTCAACGTGAAGTCAATTTAAAAAGGCACTCTCAGATGTATAACTTGCAGCTATCTTATATCCTGTGTTGGAGGTAAGTAAGAAAAGAAAGAGGAGGGTTGCGTGTGTTTGTGGCAGAGATGGGGAGGAAGAGCAAAGGAGTGTTCAGTCTCTTCTCTTGACTTGATCTCCAGCTATAATATTGAAATATGTCCTTTTATTGTCTTCACATCCTTCTGTTGCTTTATCATGACTAAATAGATATCTCATCAGGGTGGAGAGCTCTAGTGCCTTCTCTGGCAAGTGTCCGATTGGTACTGTTTACAGATCCGACAGTCTTCAGCAAAAACTTTTTTTCAAACCACAGTGGGGGGCACTGGGAGGAATGTCTGAGGCACTCACCCCGATGTCTGCTGGTTGTCCAGTAGAATTCAAAATCAAAACAGGGTTGTTATCACAATATCTTCATTATTTCGTAGGAATAACATCAAATGATATCCTCTCTCTGTTAAAGTGGCGCGTGCAAATATCTTTCATGCCTTCATTACTGAACGGCTGTACTGCAACATTGACAAATCAAAAGTACACTATTTTCTGGAAAACTGAGGCGATGTGTAGGATGAAACTAAAATTAAAGCAGTGAGACAGTGCTTAAAAACGTCCACACTGGCATGTAAACAACCAACAATTTTATTACACATCTGATGAATACTAGCAGAGCACATTTCTTCAAGCTTGGGGCAGTGTGTATTTTAGACTCACGTCTTAATAGCAAAGGAATTTCTGTAAGGAAATTTCACAAAATCTTCCTGCTATTGCAACACTACGCTACGAGGCTTTAGTATTATTATTCAGGGCGCCTTACACTGATTGCTTCCCATTTTTCAGCCTAACTTACAATAATTTCCAAACACCTACTATACAAGATCTGATTTCTTTCACTTATATCAGAGGTGCTTAAGAAGGCTCCAACAAACACGTCATAATAATAACCATTAATAATAATTAATTATTATATTGTCTTTTCTATGGCTGTATTTGCTTCAGTCTTTCAGTGTTTGTTCATTAATCTGCCACTTCCTATTAAACACAATTACAGCAGTGACTTCTCTAACTCCGAACTTGGAAGCACCCGCATGATAAAATGGCATCTATGTAGGAAGTGTAAGATGCATTTTAATTGCTTGTTTGTGCTCATGCTTGCATGAAATGACTAAACTGTCTCTTTATGTTTCAGAGTTGACAAAGATGCTGGCACTCAGCTACGATATCAGACACCCAAGTAAGTACCTCTGACTGACTTTTTTGATCTCTCATAATCTCTCTCTCTTTGTCCATTTTAATCTCTCTTCTCTTGCACTTTTTCTCTGCTGTGTCTAATCTGTTTTACCCACTCTTTCTATTTATCAGTTTTTCCCTTTTACGCCTTTATTTTTGCTTTGTTCTGACTCGCTTTGAACCTTTCAGATTTCTTTCTTCTTTTAGGAGCACATTTCTCTTCTTTTTTTATCCAAAAGGTCTTACCTGCTTTTACATCACCTGCCTAACCACTATTCACCTCACCTGCTCTTTTGCCTCCTGTCCTCTTCACTCACTAACAAAGTAACAACCATTTTATTAAAATATTGGTACATAAGTGCAGTAATGTTTTTACTTATAAAGTTTTTTTCTACTCTTCTCTTCTCTAGTCATCCCACTGAAATCAGAGTTGGCCTACAAGATTTTGGAAAGAGGCAGAATGAGGTTCTGGCTGCAGGCTGAGGAGATTTCTCCCAATGTCACCTACAAATTCTTTGCCAACAACAAGGAACTGTCTGGAGCTGATGTAAGATGTGATAGAGTAGTTCAAGGCATGGACAAACACTGGGGGGAAATACTTCAAACTGAAAGAATTGTCTTTCGTCCTTCGATGAACGCAAAACTAAAATCAGTCAGCTGCATGTGGCAACTAATAAAGTCACTGTAAAATGTTTTATCCAAGTCTATTTTATAGTGTGTTATGGCCTTAACAGCCAACTCTATTTTTCCACAGCCCAACAAGATGGGTCATGACGTTTCTGCCGGTATCATTGAGTTCATCATGGACCATTTCACTGAAGAAAATGAGGGAACATTTACCTGCCAGATCACAGATGGGGGAGGCAAAGGACAGAGCTCACTGGTACTGATTGGAGATGGTAAGAGAGCCCCGGTCTTTCTAAACTGGTTAAACCGTACAACCCTGCTTGAACTGACTGCAATCCAGTGTTTCTCATGTATTCCCTACTTAATAATGGGTTTATAATACAATTGTTTACTACAAGAGCATACAGTTCTTGATAGATGTAGCCTCTTCATTTTTTGCTCTCTAAGTGCCCCCTCAGAGGATCTGAGGATCTCTCAGTCCAACAAAATAATCCTGTGGGAAACACTGTGCTCTAAAACACAGGTTTTACAGTGGTGTTAAACCACAATTGTAACTGTGGCAAAAGATTTTAGCTGCTGATGTTGCGTCTACGTGGATTTGCCAAGGATTTGCCATTGTTAAATCCTTATTTCCTTCTTAATAATCAGTGGATATTCTGGCGAGCCTCAGTCAGAAGGAACACAGCCTGTTGAGACATACCGTATATGGTGTACACTGTATAGTATATATGTGCTTGACTTACTCTATCTCTACCACAAGAGTTTACAATATGGAAATGTATTCAGTTGATATATGTATAGGTGGGTTTGAAGCGGTTCTGTATGAAGGACACTCAGAGATTGAAATAATGAAGCTTGATTTCAGAAATTATGATTCTGCTCTGATATAGAGGACTATTAGCAAGCTAATCCACTGACAGAATATATAGCAACTACTGGCAACACTTTGATCTTTTAATTATCCTCTATTTATGTGTATCTGTGTGTGCATACAGCTTTCAAAGCAGCACTGGCTGAGGCTGACTACCAGAGGAGAGAGTACATCAGAGTCAAGGAGGGTAAGAAATACAAAACATCATCCACTCTTAAGCATGTACGAGCTTCTACTCTACTCAGCCTGAGACCAGCTCACCACTATGTTGCCTGGGAGACAACTAATCTATTGATGAGTGTACAGGGAAGAAACAGACCTGCCTTACCTAAAATGGGAGTTGGAACATTAAAACACAAAAATATCCATTTGAAATGGTTCGCAAAATATGTCCCAAATGTGGAAATGTATGAAACTGCGACAATAGGTGCAAATGCAGATTCCTTAGTGGTATTTTACATTACTAATCGTCACACATAACTTATGTATGCATAATGCAGGTAATATAACTCATACAATCATGGTCCACATGTCATGTTTTCCATGAGCCTTTCTCTCCTGCCTTCATCCATCACAGGTCCCCACTTCAGTGAGTTCCTGTCCCTTCAGGTTGGAGATGACTGCTCTGTCACTTTGGTCTGCAAGGTAAACACAGCCAAATAATTATTTAATATTTACACTCCAAAACTAATTTTAGTCTGTCTTGCGGCTAGCTGATTAGCCATTCTAGGAGGCTGAGTACGGGATGAAAAAAATGCTGTGTAATGATTAGGTCCAGATTGAAAATAACCAGAATTACTGTCAGGATTTGGTTTGGGCTTTGTTAGCATGAAGCTCATAATTAGGACCATTTTGAAGTATTGCTCATATCCCTTGAGGAAATCTGACGCCAACATCTGTCTAATCTGTTTGTCACTTAAACTCAAACATAGACATTTTTAATAATGTAGAAACAGCAGACATGGACAGTAAATTAAGTTGAGTGATTGTTGTGACTATACACAACAGCTTTTGTCTTTTGAAGCATCAAACCAGCATAAATATACTTAATTCATGTCTTATAAATTAGGGTACAATATATTTGTTAAATATTACTACAGGTTAAAGTTATCTTCAGAGATTGTATATCCGTGAGATGGGGTGAGAGTAATTGCCCAAAGTGCACATGTTGAGCTATCGCACGACATCAACTGAACTTTCCACACATCACTGACTTGTTGGATTTGCATCTGGTAATGAGTTATGAATCTGAGGTATAATTGCCATTGCTAACATGTTTCTTTAAGGTGGAACTCTATATATACACAGAACATCTCTAATGGCCTTGTTACACTTCAAGTGTTAAATAGCCCGGCTGCCATTAAAAGATGAGGTGCAACACATCAAAATTCTGATAAGTGACTTTTAACGGCAGAGGCCAATCTAAGACTTAATTTGTGGAATTGGATGATCTGCTATATAAAAAGCAAAATCCTCTTTTTAATTTGTAACCTTTTATATGTTAAGTAAGTATTGGGAATATGTGCGATTCTGTTTTTCATTGCAGGTTGCTAACTTGAAAAAGGAATCAGAGTTCCACTGGTATAAAGAAGACACTGAGATCATCCCTGATGTGAAGCCTGACCTGGGATCAGGACTGTGCAAACTGCCAATTAAACTGGTAATATTACTTTGCTACTGTTCATCTTCTGAATGCTATGAAACCGTCTACAATAATAATATATGCATGGTTATACATGCATATACCAGGATGTAGTGTAGTGGCTACACTAAGTCAAGGAGTAGATGCTATATTTGATTCGGTGATTTGGGTGCAATGCTGCAATGTCTTTCTCGGAGGATCCAAAAACAAAGACACACAGACCTCACAATGTGTTTGGATTTACATTTCAACAATCTGTGTTTCTTATCCTCTACACACTATGTGATGCATTTCTTTTGTGTGTCATCTCCAGTTTTCACTGAAGACAGCGGGAGTTTATAAGGCCACCATCAGTGATGACAGAGGAAAAGACATGAGCCAAATTGACATCTCTGGAAAAGGTAAACATATCTGTCCTACTTCATTTATCTTGCTGATTAATTAGGGAAGTAATTCACCTGCTTGCCGGCTGCATGGTTTTCTAACTGAGCATGAACTGAAAACAAGCTTGATGCTCATTAAAAAGTGGGAGACAGGGAAAGTAAATATGATCCAGATGTATACACTGTATCTGTGGTAAACTAATGAATTTTTAAAACCCCAACTTTGTTTTTCCAACGACTTTATACAAATAGTTCCTGCCATGTGACCGTTCCCCTGCTTGCTGTATTTATTCCTGAGAAAATCTATTTTAATGTTGTTGTTGGAAATAAACTAAAGCTAGTATTCTGTAGTACTTCAAGCTTGTACGTCTGTATGCATTTTGATGGAAGAAGTAAATATTAGTCCTTTTCAGAATCTCTTCTATCCATTCAATATTAGAAGTTAGTAAATATTTAATGATTAGCTGACAGATAAAGCTCTTCACACCCTTTTGCCATTTTAAATAAGTAGTGACATCATGAAAGAACATAATGATTCAGTTAATTGGTAAATAATGGCAACAGGGATATAGAACCACAAGATATGTATGGAGTCAAAGAAACGCACCTTTCATTTGATCCCCTTCAATGCTGAACTTTGAACACAGCCACCAGAGGGCGGCTTTGTGACTTTCCTTGTCCTGCATTAGCTCTTTTCCTGACCCCATGTTTTTCTGCCTCTCTTCTAGTCTTTGACGACGCAATAAACAAGATCAGCCAACTGGCTGGTGGGTATCTGCCTTTTACACACTCACACACCCACACAAATGCACAGGGGTGAATACACAGACATCAATTATCTCACTAACACACATCCATATTAGAAACAGTACTAAACATCACCATCATCCTCCTCTTCCCACTGAAGGGATCAAGTGCACATTCTGTACACGCAGCAGATTGAGTAGATCCATCACCGGGCTGATACATTTCTGTTTTTAAAATCCCACTGCTACACACATACACACTTATCAGCATGTGGCAGAAGTTGTCATGCTGGAAGCATTTGGCCATCATGTCATCATGTGGTGAAATCACTTTAAAATTCCACTGCGCTGTCACAGTGACAGTGTGGAGGAGGATCTCACTCCTATTTTAAGAGACAGTCTGTTGACTGCTCTGCAGAAACTGTTACAGCAGTGGTTGCAGAGAAGAGGGTTCATTACTGTGATAATAGGAAACCATGGTGATGTGACCAGGTGGATGACACACTTGTACACTTGTAATGTGCAGTGAGCAAAGTCCCACACAGATATACTGTAGTATACAACTCCCTTTTTAGGTATAACAGCTTTATAAAACTCAAGTTATCAAAGCTTCTGATGTTTGAATTTTGAATGCAGCACACAAACATTCTGCACTCTGCACTCGGCTTCCTTAGTACAATTCTGCTCTCCAAGCTGGATAAAGGTAACATAAAAGGGAAGTCTTATGGCTGCAGATGAAAGTTAGATTTGATTTGATTAATTCTGAGCAATAAAGTGCATCGTGTAGCGGCTGTAGAGATGCCAGGTTATCCAGAAGCAGATGGGAAATATCATGTATCTGATTCTCGTGTCAAATGTGCCACTCCACAACCTCTATCACCTTTATCACCTCCTCTAGGAGCCAGTGCAGCAGAGCTGGTGATTAACTGCACAGCAACAGGCATTCAGCTGCAGTGTCACATGAAGTATTACACCTCAGAGATGAACATCAGCTGGTGTCATCGGTAAGAATTTATATTTATCAAACTAAAAACACCACTGCCAATGCCACTACAACACCAGCAACAAGTAATACTAAGAAGAAGAAGAACATAATGGCAATAACTATATGTTATTTTAGTAGTTGTTGTCAGTGTTTTAGAAGATATAAGAGTATTCTTTTAAGTCTACATACACAGGAAAAACGGGGGTGTAATTTGGGGTTAAGTGTCTCAAGGACGCAACAACAAGGACTAGCGGAGCCGGGCTTGAACCACTGATCCTAAGACAGGCATGCTAACCACTGAGCCACAGTCGCCCATGTAGAGATAAATTGAACACTAAATAGAGTAAAAAATACTCTGAATTATTAACCCTTGGACAAGAGTAGATTTTACTCTATTTAGACTGGGACCAAATGTTATATATTTTTTCAATTTGAGTAAATTTACTTTGACAAATTTACTCTGTATACATGCTGACCATGTTAAACTGCTGGGAGTGGCAAAAACAATAACCAATATAATAAAACTTGTGATGGCTGTTGGCAAGTATTTTCATTATCCTGGTTCTTGCAGTACAATGTCCCTGTTATGTGACAAAAAGGTTAAAAGCACTCTGTCGTACCCTGCAGATTATATAATGTGGGCTGAGGGGAAATAGAGTGAGAGGGAGTTAGAAAAAGAGATGGAACAAAAAGAAAAAGGGAACCATGGGGCAGTAGAGGCATTTATGTTAACCAATTATTTAAAGAACAAAAATGATGGAGATTAGATTTTTAACCTCTCCCGACTCCTTATGTGAATGTGTGTGTGTGTGTGTGTGTGTGTGTGTGAGAGAGAGAGAGAGAGAGAGAGAGACAGAGAGAGAGAGAGAGAGAGAGAGAGAGAGAGAGGTAACATCAGGCAGGCATGTAAAGACGATTTTCCATTACCTCCACAACAGGCTTCACCTACACACAAATAAACAGTACATGTACACACACGCTAACCTCTCCTCTCTTCTCCTCAGTGATGCTAAACTCTCCCACAGTGACAAGATGGTGATTGGAGGAACCCCTGCTATGGCAACCATTGAGGTATTATCGTCTCCTGTATAAAGCTGAACAGTATATATCGCTAAGTTGAATCATACATTGATCATTTTATGACAGTAAAGACCCTAGGGTAGTGGAGCTGTTGCTTAAAAGTCCTCAGAGTGCCTTTGCGGAGGTGATACCAGGGTAACAAATTAGATAATCTCACTTTAAGAAGAGGTAGCTAATGAATAAAAACCTCATACATTTCAAAATTCATCAATTTAATTAATAAACAGTGTTTCTTCCTTTTGCTTTTTGTGTAAAAGCTTTATCATTTTTAATGACCTGGTTTTAAACCATGAATTAAAGTAAAAATAAACAGCCAGACACTAATTATTTGATGGGTTTGTTGATTAATTGATTTACAGGTGATTGAGCCAACAGAGAAGGATAGAGGAACGTACTCCATTGTGATCACCAACTCTGAAAACTCAAATGAACGCACACTGGATCTCAGTGGTGATGGTCAGTACCTTCTCTGTCACTCACTCTTTTTATTGATAATACTGCAAAAATGGGGCTGGAAACTACGCATCCACTTGTTTTTATGGACCTCTTGGCTTCAGTCTGTAGTTTAAGACTTTTAAGTGATACTCCAACCAAAGTCTATCTTTTGTGTATCAAACACTCTTGAGAACTGGCTGTAAAAAGTTTCCTCACATTATGCTCAGTATGTTCCAAAGAGTTATAGTTTTGACAAATATTGGATTGGATGTGGCATGATCCCTCAACTCAAATTCTGAAGCTTTGTTAAAAGTAGTGTTTATATATAGCATTTATACAAGACGATCACTGCTACTACTCTAAAATACAGTGAGGAGACAATTCAGGTTGTGATCAGTGAAATTCTGTGTTTGTCTATTACAGTTTATGAGAAGGCCTTCGCTGAGTTCCAGAAACTTAAGTATGACGACACTTTCAGATCTGTTTCTTTACTTGTGCCTTTCTGTGTATATTTTGGTCAGACTAACTCTGTTGAAGATGAATCACTGGTTCCTTCACATTTGAACTTACACTGATTCATCACTGCAAGTTTGACATGTGGTAACGACAAGTAATGTATAATGATCAGCCAGGATGCTGAGAGCAGTTCTGCTATTGATACAAATTTTCTGTTGAATCACTGTCACTCGGCTATTAGATTAGTTTTTTATCTACTTTTATATGCAGGATAGCATACATGGTTGTATTGATATTTTTGTGAACACTTCATAGCTTTATGCAAATAGAGCTGCATTTAAGTACAAAAAAAAGAAAAAAGCCCATAATATTATAATTTGAGCAAATAAAATCAATGTTTAATAAATAGAAGCAGTCAGGTAGCAGAGATCCTTCTGGGTCGTTTGACCAATTGGGCAAAACAAAAACCCTACATACTGAATTTTGCAAATCCATTTGAAAAAAAATCAATTGAAACTCTAAACACTAAACACTGCATGCCGAGAGGAAACTGTCCAACTCCCTTTTCTAATTTACATTCAAAGAGAGACATTTAAGCAAACTATTTTACAAACACATTGAAACAAGTGCCATCCTGTTGCCCTTCTGATTGAGCATCAATATGCCGAGAGGAGAGCAGAGTTCCCCCAGCCATCTGGTCCTGTGGCTGACCTCTGGTCCTCCCATGCTGCTCCGACAGCCTCCACCCAGTGGTTACAAAGCAGTATCATCTTTTGAGATTCTGTTAAATCCCTGGATAAACTGCAGTATAATATGGTTTGACTCTAAACCCAGAATACCTTGTGGAAAACCATCTGACCACTGCTACTAACCCCAAAATGGAAAAGATATTAAGTGTGTGGTTATGGTCTGTTTCCACTATCTGCCTCTGCTCACTTACCAAACTTGGCTGTACTACATTTACAACAAAGGGTTGCATTTCATACTTATTATTAGTTAGTTAGTTAGTTAGTTAGTTGATTATTGGGACTGCAGATGGAAAATAGGCCAGAGAGTGGCTAACTCTGGCACATTTAACAGAAATGTTTTTATTAATGTTTTTATTAAATAAACCATTTGAATTAGTTAGTTAGTAGGTTGGTTGCTTGTTTGGTTGGTTGGTTGCTTTATTGATTTTTATTTTGGGTGTAAAAAAACAAATGTATGATGTGGATATTGGTGTCACTACAACGTTATACATAGACTCATCAAATACATCACAGCAGTAACTCAATAAATCAAATATAGTTATAATAAATTACAATGTTTATCATACAATATGCAATAAAATATAAACCAAACAAAAGCTACCAGAGAGAAGTTGGCATGACAGAGGAGCTGCTTTCTTATGTGCCCTCTACTCTGACTATGTTGTAGAAGCTAAGATCTTCACATGAGCCGATGCCAGTATCGAAAAATTAGTTCCTTGCTGGCTTCTTCACCCTTAGGACACTTTGCTCCGGTGAAGTTTGCTGATGATGATTTCTATATGATGATGATCATGATCATATGACACATCACGTTACCTGGAGCCATTCCTTTGATGATATCATACATATGATTGAGTTTCAACTAATTTACTGTCAGCGTGGCTGGTAGTAGGCCGACCTGCCGTTTTATTTTGAGACAAATTAATACCGCAAGATACATTTTAGGTTATATTGTTGTACAATATGATACGTGTACTGCTGGTTTGCTAAATGAGAGAACAAGATACATATCTCTAACTGTATCTTCTGTGTGTTTCAGGGCTGAGGCCTATGCTGAGAAGAGTGAGTTAATCTTTCCATTCTTCTTGTTTCTTTGTGTAATACAGTTACTTTATACAGTTATTGTTTCTGATTGTTTAGTTAGCTTATTATTATTAAGTTCATCATCAATATAATAGCCAATATGAATGATTATTAATATTAACAATGGGTTGTTTCAGACCGTGGTAAAGTGGTGGGAGGACTGCCTGATGTGGTCACCATTATGGAAAAGAAGGTAGGTGTATATGTGATTTAAGTATCTTTAAATGTGTTCATGTTTTTCTAAAAAGTCCTCTTTGTTTCTATAGACCCTGAGTTTAACATGTACAGTGTGTGGCGACCCCAAGCCTCAAGTCTCATGGTTGAAGAATGGATCAGATGTGGAAGCTGATGATCAGGTAAATGCTTCAGCCACACCAAACAGGCCTGCCTCCTTTCCTTAGTCCCTGTCTGCTACACACTAAATGCAACTGCTGGATCTTGAAGCTGATTTCTCCCTTTCCAAACCCAGCCCCTCCTGTCTTTCACGTGATTAATTAATTTATTAATCAGACACAATTGCAATAGTGTGTCTCTATTAACTTGTCTAGTGATAGACAAGTTAATAGATTTTGCAGCTTCAGTACGCGTCTACCGGGTTATGTTGTGTTACTTCCGGTGTCTTTGATTGTGTTTTAATATTGTGAATTCATATGGGTTGCATCCTAAAGTGTGCTGTACTGTCAAAATGCAATGTACAACCATAACTAGAAGAACAATATCATAGTGTGCATGATAGAAAAATACTATAACCTTTTTAAAATGACATGCAAACTTTGCTTATTACCTCGTAGATTCTTCAGAATCTCTTATTTAAATATGACATTTCCATTCTAAATAGTGTATGTTTAAAAAAACTCTCCTTCAAGAATCAAGCAACAACAAATGAGGAAAAAGTGTAAGAGAAACAAGGATCTGCATACTTTAGGTGAGGTCAGCATTATCAGCACACTCTTGCATAGGTAATGGTACAAATCTACCTTTCATAACTCATTGACCTACTTGCCTTCCACTCTAAGTCTACAGCCTTTACCCAGTCAGTGGAGGCTCTTTCAACAGCATCAGCATCCTGCGGCTCCTAATGGCTTTGGAGATTTAAGTTTGAAAAGTTAATTCCCTCACCTGCTAATAATCTAAAACGAGAACTGACGTCCTTGGTGATGTTTTTTCCAAACCTCAGGAGTACCTCTCCCCTACCTCGTTACCACGGAGTATACTATTAACAGAAAAACAAACAGACATATATACAGATCCAGACACTATTGCACTGAAACTCAGAGTTGGAATAGGTGTTACTGTATAATCATACAGTGAGTGAATATGAGAAATAAATTAAAAAAGTTTCACAAAACTACCATAATTATGTAATTAACTAACATATTATACAGCAGCTACCTTAAATAAGTCAAACAAAAGCAACCCACAGATTAGCATACATGGATCTAATAAATGAATGCAATTATGTAAGACCATATAACATGTTAATTAGAAAAAGTCCATAAATTGCACACCAAAAAAAGTAAGGTCTATTTTATTTTTTGGCCGATGAGCTGTTAATTTCTCAAAATTGTGTTTAAAAAAAGTGTTTATCTTATGTTCACATGGTGCAAATCCGAATACAATAACTCTATCTCGTCTCAGGTGAACGAGAACATCTACACAAGTGTTCTTCTACTCTGAAGGCTTTGAACATCTATGGCTTTGTTTGTGTGGTCTCAGGAAGTACGCATATGTTTTTATTGCCATTCAATCCAATCATAAGGTTGCGCCAACGGAGCTCAGCAGATACGAACAGTGAAGAGATGAGAGGATTTGTCCTTGTGTCCACTAAGCCCATCTCACATTGCTCAGGTTTTGCTTCAGCAATATGGTAATCAAAGTTCATGCTGCTGTTTTGACTAAAATATGAATCTATTTTTAAATCAAACTCAAAGTGACAGGCGTTTTAAATGTTAAATCATGCCAAACTCCCCGTGTTGGCTTTCTCACTTCTCTAACCTTTGATTTTATATTTCAGTACACGGTCTCTCTGGATCAGGGCTTTGCCAGTCTGACGATCAAAGGTGTTTCCATGGAGAATTCTGGCAGATATACCATGATTGTCCAAAACAAATACGGAGGGGAGTCTGTGGATATAGTGGTGAGTGTCACTGCTGTGTTCCTCAAATGACTGGATTTACTCAGAGCCGTAGAATGTTTCTGACCATCTGTGGCACAAATCTTGTTTTTTCATTGGGGCCCAGCAGGGATATACTTTTATGATCGCACTTGTGTGTAACTCAGAGCGGTTACAGAGCTGATATTTGATCTTGTGATTTTTGTCTGACCCTGATTTGACACTTATATCATGAAAAAAGCAATGCAAAATCCTGACCTAGAATATTCTTTACCTAAGACTCAAAAGGATTTGGTTAAATGCTGTACAATTTATGTATTAAGGGCCTTTAAACTCTCTACGACCGTACAGGAAAGTGAATTCATGTTTGGGCAATGTTTGCATCATACTAGCATTATTCTGTCTCTCCCTCTCCAGGTCAGTGTGTATCGTCATGGAGAGAAAATCCCAGAGGCTAAACCAACTATGACCCCTAAAACAATGATCCCTCCTAAACTCCCCATTGAAATCCCACAGCCCAAGACCCAGTCTGCTCCAAGCCCCGCCCCTTCCTCTCCTAGTCCCGCCCCTCCTAAAGCAGCTGCAGGAAGAGGAATGAAGAGTCCCACTCCTACAAGGAGGAAGTAGAAAGCATGGCAATAATAAGTGAGGAAGAAACATATTCACACACTGGTGCACATGTTAACCACACAAGCTTTCATTGGGTTTCTCTATCTGGACAAATATTAAAAACATTCAATTAAATGGAGCTAACACACTTGGCATTAAATTAGAGAGTCAAGAGAACTGTGATAGCTAAAGTAATAACTGTTATACTAAGCAAAATAAATTTGGAAAATGTACTGCTGTGATGTCCAATAAAATAAAACTAGTTTATCTGAACATGACTTAATTAGAAACAACTCATTTAATTGAAATGAACTGAAATGAAACTTGAATAAAGTTGAAATTCATTAAAACTGTTGCAGGAAAGAGACTGAAATGTGTTTTCAAATTGACGCTGGAATGTAATTGAAGTACAACAATTAAATGCATAGTTTTCACTCAACAAATGAAACAAACAAAAATCCAATGTAGTGCTGGCTAAAATAAAGGAGAGATTAGATTAGAATCAAACAGAAGCATTATAAAGGACATTGTTGGTCGCCACCATGGATATATCTGCTCAGAATGCTTTAGCCCCTCAGATACTAACTGTCTCAAAACATGTTCCAACAACATAAAACACAACATAACCACTTGATACTTCAGTAACAATAGCTTTGATCGCCAGTAGGGAACCTCTTCAGTATCCTGCTGAAGAGACATCTTTCATTGATGTCTGCATTGTTAATGGTGTGCAACATATTGGGCTTTATGAAGCCCTTGGCAGAGTGTCTTAATTCACCCTCAAACACCAACACTACCACAACTCTTTGAAGACTGGGCCAAGCCAAGTCGTGGCCCTGTGGAGAGAGGTGGGCCCACTCGGCCTATTGGGAGGGGCGGCTCTGCATATGATCAATGGTTTGGCTCGGCCTCCCGTTCATGAGATGTGTTTTATACATGAAAGATTTCATTTACATTTCAGAAAATCTCTTTCCTCGAAGGCTTTCTGCAGGATGTTGACGCAGGAAACAACACAGGCTTAGTATTGCAGCTCCGAAGCACTGCTACATCCAGCAGGATAAATGTTGAACAGATTAGTTTTTTACCTTCTGGAAGAAATAATGCTAACTTTCACAAATAACATGTTAACACAGGTACAGAAATAAATAGGCCACGATGTACAAAGCCATTGTTATGCTCCCACCTCTGTCAACTGATGGCTCCAAATAGGTAAGCCTGTACTCCTTAACATCACCATGGTGAGATATTGAACATGCTGCAGATCAGCTGGCAGTGAATCACCACTGAGGAAACCAGAGCCATGGAGCAGGACTGTCACACCAACGCTAAAAACTGTCATAACCGATCTTAATACTGACTCGGTTGATGACTCACTGATCAATTATGTACAGTCCTCCTGGTCATCCGCCAACCACCATGCAATAAGTAGTCAGTCAGGTTTAAAGTGCAGGAAGTGGTGATGTCAGAGCTGATGAAAAGATGGCTGATGAGATTTGTGGTTCATTAAAGCTGATGAGAGGAGTAGAGCAGATGAGTGGAGTGAGGGAGGGGAGGAGGGTTACTTAATTGTTTGTGTGTTTGCTGTTGCTAATAAAAGAAAGACATTACACTTTGCTGAGCCTGTTTATTCACTCTGTCAGAGAGAAAACGACTGAGAATAAGAGAAGGATTGTGAGAGAACCGGAGTAATGGAGAAACTGAAAGAAAGTGAGAAAGTAAGATTGCTGTGGTTTTTGTTACTTTTGCTGCTGGTGCGTCTGCTCTGGCGGTGTGAGATGAGACTTGTTAACACGTTGAGAATGGGTTAACGGATTGAATGGTATAGTGCCATTTGTTTGTGCTGTAGTTGTGTGTAAGTTATTGTTTTGCCATTGCTGCTGCTGTGTGTGTGTGTGTGTGTGTGTGTGTGTGTGTGTGTGTGTGTGTGTGTGTGTGTGTGTGTGTGTGTGTGTGTGTGTGTGTGTTTTGTTGTTGTTTGGACATGAAGACAAATATCATCATGTAATGCATTTTGTATGTAAGTGTGAAAAAAAGAAAGGAAGAAACTGACTGAGACAAAGCACGTGTGAGAGATGAATGTAGATAATTCAGGGCTGCGTGGCAATAAAGGACTTTTGAAGTGTGACAGAGAGACAGGAAGAGGATGCGGCTGTATTAGAGCGAGCGGGAGGGAGAGAAAAAGAGATCTGAATCATTTTTGATGTTTCGCTGATCATCCGCTGTGAGATAATTTTCCTGACTTTTTAATTAATTTTCACATTTTTAATCAACATAATTACTGAGAACCCAAATGTTACCATGGCAACCAACTTTTAATTTCAATAAACTTGAAATTAGGACTCAGCTCTGAAACACTCAGCCAGCCTGTGCTGTGCTGTGCACTCAGACACAAATAGATGCAAACATACAGACACATCAACCGGGCACACAAGCATAAGCACACACATATAGACGGCTGCTATCTAAATGGAATAGCTAGCCAGTACTGATAGCATGAAATTGTGTTTCCAAATATAACACTGTGTCATTGGAGTGAGTGAGTGTGTCTGTGTGTATGTGTGTGTGTGGCGAAACAAGACTAGAATGTATGCTCTTCTACAGTCCTCCACATGGGGGCACTATGGTAACATGCACACATACTCAGACACTGTTACTCACTTTTAGGCACACAGGCGCACACACACACACAGGCGCACACACAGGCGCACACACACACACAGGCGCACACACAGGCGCACACACACACACACACACACACACACACACACACACACACACACACACACACACACACACACACACACAGATAGACAAGCCTGTACTAATTAAAGCAGTACTGTTCAAACAATGAGATAAACTAGGAGCAGATCTATTTTGTGGATGTGCACTGTCACAGCCACATTTTATAATAATGCTATGATGCACACATGTCGGCTACATTCACATATCTTAATTTGCAATTTGTGTTGTGCTTAAATGCTGACAATTATTCTGATGAAGATATTGATTACTGCTGATTTTTGCCTAAAAATGAAAAGAGGAATAATGTGCGCAGAGGGATGTGAGAGGAGGAGGGATATGAGGAACAACGGAAGGAGGAAAGAGAGGAGAGATGATCCAATAAAGGACAGAATGATAAAGGAGAAAAAGCTTGTCTCGCTGTTTCAGCGAAGATTCTTTATTTTATTGTGAGTAGAAAGAGAGCTATAGGACAAAGGGAAGGAAGGTGAGGGTAATACAGAAGGAGGGAGGAGGAGAAAGGAGAGAGGAGGAGAAAGGAGAGGAGGTTTTCATCTTTTTGTCACATGCTCACACTACAATCGGACAACAATGGGGTGTCACACACTCTTCTATAACAATGTAAAGTGTTTGTGTGCGACCAAAACAGCAATGAACATTTTAATAAAAAGGCTGCACACTGAAGCTCCCTTAAGTACAATTTATTACGAAGTCTGCAAGTGTCGTTCCAAGCTAATGATCTTCTTGAGACTTCGTGATATCAACAGCGACGCCATCTTTTAATACATGCTCTGGTCACATGAAAGTCGCATAATAACACCGTGGCACAATGCCACCCACACAAAACACCCACCTATGTTACATATACATATATGTATTTAAAGATGGCTTCTCCGTTTATTTTACTAACTTTGAAGAACAGCCTTAGCTCGAAATATCATTTGTGGGTGTGCTAATAAATGGCATTTACAGGAGCTACAGTGTGCAGACTTTTATTTATATATTCAATTCTGTAACTGACAAATTTGGCCCCTCCAATCTCACAGGAGCTGTCAAATCAAATCAAATCCATCTGCAAATGCTGCATCCTAAATATAAAGTTTGACATAATAGCTAGAACCCAAGATGGCATAAAATAGCGAGAACATGTCTGCTCATTGATCAGAGCAGTCAAGATTGAATTTGTAAACCCCTCACACTACCACATAATCCTGGTTGACCATTGGTCCTGTCTGTCCTCTGGTTGGGATTTCCCCTCAGATTGGTGGCAGGTCAAGACTAAATCAGACAAGTAATCCTCCGCTGTGCCTCCAGCTTTACTACTGCAACATTTGTTCTGTGCAATACAAATGAAGTAATACAGACAATACAGTCAAACTGATCACAAAAAGAGCAAAGGACAAGGAAATAGGTGAGAAGGACGAGAAACAAGGAGGGATGGGAAGACTCAAGAGAGGAGAGATCAAAATAAAGAGGTTAAGTTGCTTTTACATGTACTACAGCTCCACTTCTGTACTTGTCTTTGGCTAGCTGGGCTCTTGAGATATTTTCATGAGATGAGAGGAGATTAGATCTGCTGTGATTATTAATCTAGTCTTTGGACATCTTTTCTTCAAGCATGCACATTTTTGAGAAACCTCTTGTGTGTGCTCCATTCCTGTCACATGCTCAAGACACATTCTGTACAATTTAATGCTGCATTTGCGTCAAGTGAAAAATGACTCATCTTAAAAAGGAGGCCATCTTAAAGTCCATAACTGGTATATTTCTAGTGATATTAAGTGATGCCTTGCAGGGGAACATGCTTCTCCCGCTGCAGGGAAGTCAGGTAGTTCAGCGACACAGCAGCTGTCTTGGAGCTCGTAGTGACTCAGTGTCTGGCTGTTGGAGGCTTGACAACATTGGGACTTAAACACTGGATCTCTGGTCCAAGGACAGCACACCTACTTGCCATTCAACTCTGCACCCCTAATGGCACTCAGCTTGGACACTGTGGGCCCTTACATGCATTAAATCTAGAGGAAATGTTTGTGTCCACAACATGCAATCATCTTCTAGACTGAAATAACCATAAGGATCTTCTTTACTCTCAGTAAAGCTGCATTGGAAGGGATGCTACAGTAGCTCATTGTTTTATAAAAACCCAAAAGGACATGCAAGCTCTCATCTTCACGTCACATTACAGACACGATCTGTAATGATCATCATCTGACTGAGCCTGTGTCACCCTGCCCTCAATGGAGATGAGGTAGAAAGAGTGGACAGAGAAAATGACAAGTGAAACTTAGAAAGGGTAGTTTGAATGGGCTGTGTGAGAATGGGTGACAGTGGGAATGGTGAGTGATTTCAACATCAGTGGCTTATTCCTGGAAAGCTGAATTATTTTAAGATAGAAGACTCATGTGACAGCACTGTTCTTCCCCCTCCCCACAGCTAAATTACTTAACAAAAATGCAGTCAATATTACCATATTCTACTTAGTCTGTCTGTCTCCCTGCCTCTATTTCCTTATAACTCGTATCTATTTCCCTTTCTTCCTCTATTTCTTCTCCTTCTCAGTCTCTCCTCCCTCCCTTTTTTTTTTATTCCTCATCCAATCACTGTGAAATTGCAAGGAGGCTGGTTGGGGACTTTTCTGACAGAGAAATTTGACTTCGATCAGAATCACTAGCGAGCATTCCTGCATTCCTTTCCCAATTTAAATGATTTTGCAGCTTCACAGGCACACCCACCCAGACAGCCAGACATACTCACATTGACACTTTGCAAGTCTCCCGCCCTCTCTTTATCTTTTGCAGAATTTCACTCTTTAATTTCTCACTCACTCACTCACACACACACACACACACACACACACACACACACACACACACACACACATAGAAAACACAATCCAGACCAAACATGTTGAGGTGGCAACAAGCAGGAGCCCATACAGCTGCTTCACGGACTTTAAGAAAACAGATGTGAGACTGAAGAAGAGAAAGCGAAAGAGAGGCAGTCAGATTGAGTGACAGTTTAGCAAAGTGTATCATTAAAACATGAATAAGATGTTCATCCTGATGTATATCTATGTGGCAGAATACACGGTGCACACACGCACAATAATGTTCCTTATTTCCTCGCAAACTGCATGAACTTTGAGCTCCTTGGAAACAGAGCAGTGCCCGATGCGTGTCAACATGTCGAAGTCACACAGACAAAAGAAGCTGTCAAGTCTGCTGGCAATTTTCTTTTTTCACTTGATGTGTTGCTGGCCAGCTGTCTCCCTGAGATTATTATGTGAAGGCAGCACACTAGGTTTGCCTCACCTGTCTGTTTCATGCATCAGATGTTCTTTTTGACTTTTTGCATTGAGCTGCCGAGGCACAGTGAACAGGTGTCTGCGCCTCATGAGACCAAGGGGGCAGATTCTGAGGAAGAAGCTACATCGTAATCAGCCACTTCAAATTCAACGTTTCACCCTGGCTCAGGAGCCATGAAGCCGTCAGCTGCAAGCAGCACAGCGTATTTATTTTTTGCAACAAATGTTCGTAGGCTGAACTGCAGCTGTATCAATTTACACAAACACTAAGTTTAATTCATGGTGGCCTGCTTATTTAGTAAGGATAGTATGTGAAGCAGTGGTGGGCCATCAGGGCATGCTAAGCCTTCACTGCTGGCCTAAACAGAATCACAAAGTTATAGCTGTTTTATAATTTAATTGTTTTTCACAAATACACTACATGTATTATAATAATTTTTCCCTATCAGCTTATTTTCTCATTGCACAGCTACTGTCTTCCTCTGTTCAGCCTTCAGACTGCAGCACTTTAGCTGGTTTGAAGGAGAAGCTTTTATCCAATCAGATTTTTTCTCTCCTGTCTCTCTATGTCAGCAAAGCAATTTAAGCAGGCCTTTGCAGATTAAAGTACATTGAGAGTGGGCGTTGTGGTTGATTGTCATGGTCTTCAACAAATCAGATCTTTAGTTTGACAAGCTGGGCGGATTCTTTGACGTGCAGGGCCTGCGAAATGGAGTAGATGTATATGATTGGTCAGTGGCCCAGCTAGAACATTAACATGCACTGTGATTAGTCAGTGGGGCAATAAGCTACGAGAAACTTCTATTTCTACCTAGAACCAAAAAGCTACCTTGCCGGTGTATTTACTGATGACGCCTTTCACACAGAGGATTACGGGCATGTGGTGAGTGAAATGCTGGTTGTGTTACTTTTTTTTAACATCTGCAGTCGTATTTAATCATACACAGTGCTGCTGGTCGAGCTGGGACTGGGGACGCGCCTCTCCCCTCCACAGTGCAGCAGCTGCTGAAGATGTCTTGTGTGTGTGTGTGTGTGTGTGCACTGTGCAGTGTTTTAGTTTTGTTGGATTGTTTTGTTATTACTAAATGTGACTGGTTGTTTGGTGGTTATTTGGACAACATGCAGCTGGACAAAACACCCAGCTGTTTAACAGCTGATAGAGTCTATGACTCTGCTGACGGTGATCTTGCTGTCTGAACTTACGCTAGAGCTTCTCAAAACAAATAATAACCGGTAGCTCTGGTGTCATAATGAGGTGATTAGGTTTTTCAGCTGTATAGATGGCATTGAAGGCATAGGTAGAAAATGCACGGCCCGCCACTGATGTGAAGTCAAAAGTAACTTCAGATCAAATCCAGCCTTTGGTAATGTGAAGTGAGCCATTGAGCTATTACTGCTGTGTGAAAGTATGCTTTAATAAATATGCTTGGCCATGAGAATACAGTGGTTGTGGTTTTGACCTTACAATTAGAGGAGAGGACTCCTGCCCACAAGGTCCTGAGGATCAAATTCCCCTGTAGTAGTCTAATGAGAGACTCAAATCTGCGACACACCTGCTGTCATTGCATGTACGTAGTATACTGTATGTCTGCTGCTAATATGTGTGCTGTGATTCCTGGTGGAGCTGCAGCTTGAGGTGCACTTCATGTATCAAAAAAAGCTTTTGGTTTCCTGCTGCTTCATGACGTCAATGTCATTCATTCTCTGTCCTCTCATTAATCGTACACCTCTCTGAATCAATCCAATAACAAACAAGACATTACGTAAAAGTTACAGCGTAGATAAAAGCCTCTTGGTTTTCTCCTCTCTCGCTCTAATCTGCTTTTTTTCTCACAATATTAAATCAATTTGTTTACCTTTAACCGGTTGCAGTCCAGATATTCCTTATGCAAGATGGCGCCGCCGGTGGCTGCCTCGGTGTGTTGGTGCTCAATGTTTTGTATTGTTTTTGTCGTAAACTCTATTTTCTGCTGTGATTCCCGGAGCTCTTTCACCAGAGATGAGCTCACGAACATCAGGGGCACAACTCCAGCGGACTTATTTCCATCTTTTTTGTTAACTTCAGTGGAATTACTGGACATTCTCGTGAAAGGTGCGCTCGCCTTAACTCACGCAGTGAAACGCCGCAGGAGGGAAACGTGCTGGCGCGCTCATGCGTCTCCGTAAACGTGGATCTCGTACAGCGCTGCCGGGCATATTTATCGTTAATTTAACGTCCGCTCACTGTGCAACAAACTGGACAAACTCCAGCTGCTGGTGGGGAGAGAGAGAGACTTTTCTTCTTCTTCCGTTTTGTGCTTCACAGAGACCTGGCTCTGTGGATCGATACCAGACTCCGCATTCCAGCTGGCTGGCTTCCAGCTGTTCCGAGCGGACTGCGACACGGAGCTCTCCGTCATAACAAAGGGTGGAGGAATCTGCTTCTACTCCAACAACGGCTGGTGCAAGGACGTAACAGTGATTCTACAGCACTGTTCGCCGGACCTGGAATCCCTCATCATCCACTGCAAAACCTTCGACTCCCCACGTGAGTTCGCTTCATTCATCCTGGTCGGGGTTTACATGCCGCCGCAGGGCAACGTGCAGGAGGCACAGCGGACACTCGCCGAACAGATACGGTGTGTGGAGCGGACCTACCCGGACTCTTTAGTTATTGTCCTTGGGGACTTTAGGAAAACCTCAGCCATGAACTCCTTAAATACAGACAGTTTATTAAATGCCCAACTAGAGAGAAGAACATTCTGGACCACTGCTACACCACAATCAGTGGGGCCTATCACGCCGTCCTTCGTGCTGCACTGGGAAACTCTGACTGTCATGGTTCACCTGATTCCCTCATACAGGCAGAAACTAAAGCTCTGCAAACTTGTGGTGAGGAAATTCAAGAAGTGGACCAGTGAGGCTCTGGGGGATCTTCGGGCGTGCTTGGACTGTACAGACTGGGATGTATTCAGGACTGCTACTAAAAGTCTGGATGAGTACACAGAGGCTGTAACTTCCTACATCAGCTTCTGTGAGGACAGATGTGTTCCAACCAGCTCCAGGGTGAGTTACAACAATGACAAACCCTGGTTCATAGCAGAACTCAGAAAGCTACGACTGCGAAAGGCCCAGGCATTTAGGAGTGGAGACAAGGACTTGTACACAGAGTAAAAATACAGGTTTAGCAAGGCGGTGAGAGATGCTAAACGACTATACTCTGAGAAACTGCAAGTGACTCTGCTTCTGTCTAGAGAGGTCTCAGGCAGATCACCAACTACAAGCCTAAAACCCCCCACTCCATGAATGACCTCCGCCTGGCAGACGAGCTGAACGAGTTCTACTGTCACTTTGAAAGACAATGGAGCAGTCCTGACGCCATCCCCCACAGGCCCATCAACCAGCCACAGACCATCAGCCCCTCCACCCCCAGTCCATCAGGGGCTCACGCCTCTGTACCACCCTTCACCCCCCCCTCCCCAGTGACGACCCTCTCTATTCTGGAGAGAGACGTCAACAGGCTTTTTAAAAAGCATAACCCTGAAGCATTGTGCTGATCAGCTGTCTCCGGTGTTTACAGACATCTTCAACATCTCCCTGGAGATATGCCACATACCAGCCTGCTTCAAGGCCTCCACCATCATCCCCGTCCCCAGAAAACCTAGGATCACAGGACTCAATGACTACAGGCCTGTCGCCCTGACCTCTGCGGTCATGAAGTCCTTTGAACGCCTAGTCCTGTCCCACCTCAAAACCCTCACTGACCCACTCCTGGACCCCCTGCAGTTCACCTACAGGGCCAACAGGTCTGTAGGTGAATCCTCCAGCATCTGGACTCCCCAGGAACCTACGCCAGGATCCTGTTTGTGGACTTCAGCTCTGCTTTGCTGTATGACAAGCTCTCCCAGCTGCACGTGCCCGACTCCACCTGCAAGTGGATCACAGACTTCCTGTCTGACAGGAAGCAGCACGTGAGGCTGGGGAAACACGTCTCAGCCTCTCGGACCATCAGCACCAGTTCCCCCCAAGGCTGTATTCGTTCCCCTCTGCTCTTCTCCCTGTACACCAACAGTGTTACGCCCAGTGTTACACCCTAGTTCTGTGTTCTGTCTGTTTCTGTTGTGTGTCTGTCAGTCTCCTTGTCTCTCGTTCCAGACTCCTCCCTCCTCGTGTGCCGCCCTCCTGTGTGATTGCAAGCCCCGCTCTCATTGTTTCCACCTGTGTCTCGTTCCCCTGTGTATTTAGTCTGCGTAAACTCCCTGTCCTGGGCCGGTTTGTCTCTTGATGTTTGTGACTGTTTGCCATAGTAAAACCGTGTTTTCTGAAACCAACTTCCTTGCCTCATTGTCTGCCTGTGGGTCCTACTCACCGTGGTTCCATTCCTAATAGTACAAACTGGCCAAGACATGGACTCAGCAGACTCCGATCCTTGCCGTAAGCTGTCGTTCCCAGCTGACCACGACCAGCTGGGAGTCCCTCCAAGCCCTCCACCCGGACAAGTCTCCAGCTCTCCCTCTCCCGTCGACAGCCCAGCCGATCCCGGACCCTCCTCTCCATTCGGCGGTCCAGCCAATTCCTGCTCCACTTCTCCAGTTGGTGGTCCAGCCATTTCCTGCTCCACACTTCCATCACGACGACCGGCTTCTCAGGGACATGATGGAATCCCTCCAAGCCCTGTTCCCAGACAAGGTCCCGGCTCCCCCTGTCCTGTCGGCGTCCCCTGTCCCTGCTGCCGCCTCAGAGCCGCACTCGACACCGGGCCCCCCGCCGGCGCCGCGACCTGTTCCTGTGCCGAGTTCCCCCGAGTCGTCTCCGAGTTCCCCCGCAGAGTGCAGTTCCCCCGCAGAGTCCAGTTCCCCGGACTGTTTCCGCCCGCCTGATGGCCGTCCTCCGGCCCGCCCCCCCGGACTGCCCCCCCGGACTGCTTCTGCCCGCCTGATGGCCGTTCTCTGGCCAGGCACCCGGACTGGTTCTGCCGTCCCTCCAGGACTTGTTTGCTTCCAGGACTCTGAAGCGGGCAAGAAAGATTGTAGCCGACCCCTCTCACCCTGGACATAACTTGTTGGAGTCCCTTCCCTCTGGGAGGAGGCTGAGGTCCATCAGGACCAAGACCTCACGCCACACTAACAGTTTTTTCCCATCATCAGTCGGGTTCATCAACAGAGTCCGGGTCCCCCACTGACTGACTCTGTCAGACAATTTCCTACTGGCCACTCCCCTGCACATCCCTCATATGTATATACATTTTCCACTTTACTTTCCACATACCACTTACATCCCACCTTAAAGTACTGCTATCTGTTGACTGTGAACTTTATTTTAACTTTAATTGTATATTCTACTGTAGATCTAATTGTAAATATTCATGCTCCCCGTTATTGCGCAAATATTTATTGTCAAAATGTTAATGGCAATAAATGGTTCTGATTCGGATTCTGATGTTTTCTGAATCATCTAAAACTATTTTAGCTTTACTCGCATTCGCCGAACAAACCATTTAAGGATTAAATATCTAGATGGGATTGTCTGCTTTTGTTTAATCCAGTGAATTAGATATGTGACAAATCAAGAAACGTCATCATTCTTATTCAAAACAGTTCAAACATCAATCCAGTATTGTCCTGAAACAGTTTTGCACAGTGACTTGCAACATACCCCACAATAGCGCGCCATATATATTAAACTAAATAATGTTGTTTGCTTCTATTCAGAATTACAAATCACAAAATATTACGTATGCTACACACTTGTGGCAAATTCATAAAGATCAGGGTTAGCGATTGGCCACCTCGTCTGAAACAAAGACCACCTCCACTAACATATTTTAAGAAATACAACATTAACTTGGGAAAACAGCAAAGACACGATTTGACACATCAAATAGCATATATTTAATGAGTGTGACCACTGTCATCTGGTAATTAAACTGATTACGCAAAGGGATGGGTAAGGATGCTGGAGGCTTTCCACCTTTTCTAGCCATTTATTTTGGCCACCAGGAGCCACCAGAACAGCATCGCTGTGCCGCAGTATAGATTCTGTATGTCTTTGGAACTACTGGAGCAAGGAACAGCATTCACCAAAAGATATTCTCTCTGTTTTGGTTCATGGTGGTATTCCAAAATGATGAATTAAACATCTATGGATGTGAAGGTTACGGCATGTCATTCACATCATCATCATCAAACGATTCCGTGAGGGACCCTTCCTGCTCTTTATTGAATAATTTTCATCTTTTGTATTTCCACAATAATTTATTCCAGCTTTTTCTTTTTTTGCTACCCGTCTGCACAGTATATTGTGGCATTACGGAACATGACAACAATTTGATGAAAACAGTAACAGTGGTAGAGAAGGAAATAAAACAAGTTGAGGAAGATGAAATAGAAAATGAGACAAAAACACAGCGACAGAAAGAGTTGTAATGGTCGGAATAGCATTACACCAGTGCCGACTGATGATTTCAAAAGTATTGATAAATTCCCCAAACCAACGTAAGAGCTGTGTACAAAGGCACAACAAAGTTAGCTTACTCCTTGTTTGCATTAATAGCATACACACACAGAGCCAACACTCAGGCTAATTTCCTGAAAACATATATATTTACTACAACTTTAACTAACCTTGTGCCTCTTCGGGGGAGTGCTAATATCGTTACTGTTTCTAATTTGTGTTTGTAAATATATATTTATTGAGAAATGTGTGTGTAGCTGCATCCTTTGTTCTTTTTATGTAGGGTGACCAGATGTCCTCTTTTTCCCGGACATGTCCTCTTTTCGAGACCTAAAAAAAGCGTCCGGCAGGGATTCCAAAAACGTCCGGGATTTTGCTACGTTGTAAAGACCGCATAGGCCTGCCTTTGGTACAGCCCTACTAAAAGAGGAAACCTGGTGGTTTATTTTCTTTTATACATAAGCGCTGTGCCTGGAATGTTATCGGTGGCCTGAACAGGGACACGGGTTTAAATGGGAGCGTTTATTATTTGTTATTGTTATTACTTTTATTTTGGCGTGGGTATTTAAGGTGCGCGAGGGGAAGTGTCGCGAGAGCTTTTGTTTTCTGGTCGGAGTTCAGACGCGCCGGCAGACAGCGCTCAGTGGATGCAGGACGGCACTACGGCGACTGCCCTGTGGGATTGTACGAACCCAGCGGGGGTGGAATTGTTACAGAGGACTGCGCCGAAAGCCGAAGCACTGGGCCCAGCTGCTGGAAGGACTGCCGTAAGGTAGCGCGGGACAGGCGGACGCGGCGACTCTCTCTCGCCACGTCTCCGCCCGACGCGGAGCTGTGCGCGCCGACTTTGGGGGGGGGGGGATTTCTTTCGTCTCTGGACGCATCTTCCAGGACGCTGAAGGGGGGGTAATTGTTTGTGTTATGTGTCTTGCTTTGTGGCATTGAATTTAATTTGGTGAATAATACCCAGACTGACAACTGACTGTTGGTTTTCGTGTGTTTTTGTTGCGCAATCCGGTGGCAGCTTTTAACAGGTATTAGCAACAGATCCGCCCATGTCCTTTTAATTTAGCGTTGTGCTTTTCCCCCTCTATCTAAAGCTGAGGGCGAATTGTTACAGAGTGGTGGCCAGTATGGGGACCTGGAGGATTAGTTAGTTGTGATATTTGTGTTAATTGTTTGCTGTTTAACCTATTTTTAGTTTGAGTGTTTTTGTTTTACACCAAGCCAGTTACAGTTGTAGTACTTGTGGCGAATAATATAAGTATGGCCCTGGTGAGGTGTGCATTCTAACAAAATTGCATTTAATTGTTCCACAACAATTGTTTTTTTTTTGATGAATGTGGTTAGATGTTTAGTGCGTAGACTGTAGTACCCGTCACACAGCCATCACAATACACGTAGCATAACAAACACCCTACATCCATATTGTCCCTGGTAGCATAGCCACATCTCCACATACATGTACGGCATGAGCCACCGGGCGGCAGCCATGGATGGTGGGACACCTGAAGAAGATGCATCCCCCTTCTCAGAGTCAGACCAAGATGCTAGCCCGCTTGCTGGTGCTGAGGCTGATCTGGAGGCTGACCCTTACCGTCACGTCACCTCTAGACACAATCAAAGTGGCGTCTTAGAGTTGACCAGCCGGTTGGAGTCTATGTATCTTGAGCCGTCGGAGCAGGAGCTTCAACGGCCTGAGGAGGAGGAGGATGATGAGGTTGTGGCACTCAGAGAGCAGCTTCAAGACCTCCACTTAAGGGTTGACACCCTAGAGAATCGACTCGAAGAAGCAGGTGACAGCACACTCAATCGGGAAGAGGGGCTCAGGTCGGCCATCGGGACCATGGCAGAGGCGGCTAAAGGCTATGTCGACGCCCGGCTGCAGTGCTTGGACCGAACCATAGTGGCATGTCTGGAACGGAGGGATACCCGATGGGAACAAGAGCTGAAGAAAGCCCTCAAGAAGAATAGTCTCTCTTGGAGGCCAGCCAGCTTTTCCACTCCTGCAGGGGCGCCGCTCGACAGCCGGCAGAGGGCTGGGGACAGTACAGGTCTCGCATCCCTGCCTGCGGCGATGGGCAGGTTACCCGTCAGAATGGATTTTCCCAGTTCGGTGTGTCAAGAAGTTCTACAGATGTCACAGACTTTATTGAGCAGTGCGAGAATTTTCTCACCCTTAGACCCTTAAGTGATGTTGAACTCGTAGGCACGCTCAATGCATTGCTAAAGGGCCCAGCACGGAGCTGGTGGCTGGCAGCCCGCGGCAAGATATCCAATTGGGCAAAGTTCAAAGGGGCTTTCCTTGAAGCTTTCCTGCCCACTGACTATCAGTCGGAAATTGAGGAGCAACTACGCGCAAATGTGCAAGCACACACCCAGTGCCTGAGGGACTTTGCTTATGATCATCGGGCGCTCTGCCTGAAGTGGAGACCCGAGATGTCTGAGGAGGAAATGGTGCGGCGTATCCTCAGGGCCTGTAATCCGAGGTTGGCAAGTGGCCTACGCGGCATCGTCACTACGGTGGACCAAGTGGTCAAGGTGGGCTCCCTGATTGAAAAGGACTGGAGTAACTCTAAAGATTACTGGAGCCGAACACAGCAGGCAACCCCTTCAGAGCACCCTGCCAAGAAACCCAACAAGAAATCTGAACATGGGCAAGGCCGGGGGCACGGCGCAGAGGTAGCCTCGGTGCTAGGGGTTCCCACTCTCCTAGTGGCGCCAATAGAGATCCGAGGCTTACGAGGTGACGCGGTACTTGACTCAGGTTGCACTTACTCCTTAATGAGTAGAACGCTGTGGGGCAGCATTAGGACGGCGGGGGAGACATTAGGTGCAAGTGAGATCCCTAAGTTTATTATGGCCAATGGGCAAGAGAGCCAGGCATTAGGTAGAACCGTCTTGCTCCTTAACATCCATGATACCCCCATAACTGTTAGCGTACATGTGCTCGGCGACGACCAGTTATGCATGCCATTACTGCTCGGCCTGGACTTTATGTGTGCAAGCCAGATTATCTTAAAGCCCCACCGGAGAAAATATAGCATGCCCGGGGGAAGGGAGTATACATTCTTACCCAAGACCCGTGAGGCACTGAAATGGAGTCATGCAGAGCCTGCAGTCAACTTCTACATGGCAGTGATGGAAGACGCCAACGTGAAACCGCCGGCAGTTCCGCTGTGGGAGGCTCAACCGGAGGTGGTCAGGCCGCTGTTGCAGAAGTGGTCTACGGTGTGGACAGAGGCTACTGGTGCCACCGACGTTGCAAGGCATACAATCTGGACGGCGGACGAGGTGCCAATACGAAGGAGAGCCTACCGAGTGTCGCCACAGAAGCAAGCCATTATAGAGGGACTACTTAACAAAATGCTAAGTGGTGGCGTCATTGAACCATCCTCTTCTGCATGGGCCTCCCCGGTGGTTTTGACCCCGAGGAAAGATGGGACACCACGTTTCTGTGTGGACTACAGGGGAGTTAACGCCAAAACCCACCATGATGCCTACCCAGTGCCGCTGGTGCATGAAATTTTGGAGTCCTTGCAGGGGGCTCAGTACTTCAGCTCCCTAGACCTCCGGAGTGGATACTGGCAGGTGGCGATGGATGCGGAGAGCAAGCAGAAGACCGCCATGATCACCCATCTCGGCCTATTCCAGTTCAAGGTCATGCCATTCGGTTTGCGGAATGCAGGCGCCACCTTTCAGAGGCTGATGGAAAGAGTCCTGGGGGAGTTGAAAGGCAGGATCTGCTTTGTCTATATAGACGATATTATTGTCTTTTCTCCAACGCAAGATCAGCACCTGCGAGACCTCGAGGCAGTGTTCCAGAAACTCCATCAGGCTCACCTGACCCTCAATGTGAAAAAATGCCATCTTCTCGAGACGCAACTCACCTTTCTCAACGTGGATGCCATCACAGCCTACCCAGCTCCCACGGACTTGAAAAGTCTCCAGAGGTTCCTGGGTCTAGTGGGCTGGTACCACAAGTTCATCCCAAGGCTGGCTGACATTGTGGCCCCACTCAACAACCTGAAGAGAAAAGGGGTATTGTGGGAGTGGACCGCAACCTGTCAGGCCGCCTTTGAACAGCTGAAGGATCGGCTACAGACATCACCGGTGCTGGCTCAGCCAAGGCCCCACCTTCCTTTCCAAGTTCACTGTGACGCTAGTGGGGTGGGTCTTCAACTGTCCCAAAGCGACATCACGGCTCACCAGATGGACTCTGCGCCTGCAGGCATTCTCTTTCCGAGTTCAGTACAAGAAGGGTTGCTGCAACGTTGTTCCGGATGCGCTGTCCCGTGCACCACCTCCACCACAAGAAGGTAGTGTGTGTGTGGCTGTGGCCAAAACCCGCTGGTCCGATCTACCCAGTTCCATGCAGGTCATTGAAGAGTGTGGGAAAATAGTTATTACCCCCTTACAAGTTTTGGAAATGGTACGTCCGGGATTTTGCTACGTGCGGGAAAATAGTTATTAGCCCCTTACAAGTTTTGGAAATGGTATCTCCCTCACGTTCCACCTTCTTGCGCAAGCTCTGACTGTAGAGAGAACTGTCATTGGTCGACCGATCTCAACGTAAATGTAAGTTCACGGCATGCTACACACTACTACTACTTTTCGGCCCCAGCACGTGCACGGCGCAGCAGAGACGTGCACGGCGCAGCAGAGACGTGCACGGGGTAGCTGAGAGCTGCATGGTCTGAGAGGACAAGGAGGAAAAGCATATATTTTGTGCACATATCCTATTTTACAAATATTACTGGTTATATTCCATAGCTCAAAAACTAGTGATGGCGAGATGAAGCTTCCTGAAGCATTGAAGCTTTCCATCCAATTGGTTCGCTCATGGGCCGAAGCTTCATGGGGCTTCATTTGCTCTACTGCGCCACCAAGTGAACAATAAATGTAAAACAGGCAGAGTGATCATAACGACACCATGGCTTTGGTGTGTGAAGCTTTGAATTGAATAAATGAATGAATGATGTTTGTGATGCCAATACATCAATTATTAACTTATTAAATAATTGCAAAAGAGAAATTGGAAATAAATTGGGTAGAGGTTTGGGATGGGACTGTGGCTCAGTGGTTAGCATACCCCTCTTTTAATCAGAGGTTTTGTGGTTCGAGCCCCAGCTCCGTTAGTCCATGGTGATGTGTCCATTTTATTCATTTTGATACAAATAGGAACTTTTCCACAGTGCTTGGCTTTTTGAGACTATTTTGCCTGCTTTATAAAATACCCTTTCACAGGCACAGATGAAGCTGGGTACAGGGAGGAAGGGGGGAAATCCATTAAGTTTCGCTGCCCCTTATATTTCAAATCGCACGGCAAACCCACAAACCATTTTCTAGAAAATGGCTCGCGAGGCTTCGAACGCCATCACATACGTCATCGACACAAGCCTCGATACGCGCTTCACCAAAATCTTCCTGGATTACTCGACACACGCATCGAAGCCTCGACACGAAAGGACACATCACTATCAAAAACACAAGTATTGACAATTTGTATAATTTATTAATATTTTTATAATTTTTATAATTAATAAAATAATGGTGGCTGAAGGTTGGGCCAGGCCCCGTGGCCCTCTATTGGCCGGCCACTGAGTGTACTGCAGTACACTCAACCACATGCAAACTAAATGTAAACATAAAAATCCAAGAAATATTAGAAGTAAGATATGTGAAAGTGAAGATATGATGGAACTCTGTTTGTATATTTGTGTGTGTGGTACAGGATGCTGTTGCTCCTGGCAGCAGGCCCGTACACTTTCCCCTGTCGTGGCCAATAACTGTCAAGACCACAGCCAGCCAGCCAGCCAGCCACACACACACACACACACACACACACACACACACACACACACACACACACACACACACACACACACACACACACACACACACACACACACACACACACACACCCTTTCTTGCTCTCTCTAGTAATAAGAGGGTCAGCTATGCAGTCACCCGTACCATATTCTCTTTGTTTTCACATACACAGAGTAGGAGACATCAACAAGATTAAATCAAATTGTACATAGTAAGTCTTTGACTTTGTTCGGACATTTCAACCTCAGGACTAAACTACATTCTCAGTGGGCCAGAGCATAATCGAAACATGTTTGTGAGTGTGCTCTCTCGCTCTCTCGAACACATTTAAGTACAACCTCAGGAATACACATACAGTTGAGTTACTACCTGAACAAAAACTCAACATCATAAATATAAGCTCATTATACCACTTATTTGTAAAAAGACATTTGTGAAATGACCAAAACATCTACATTACAGGAATGCTTTTACACCCACCCACCATCCTATCTAGCAGAGAGGGATTACATATGTGGGTTGTTTTAGCATTTGGTTTGTATACATTTGTTTGTATATCTTTGTCTGTATTTCTTATGTCCTAGTTCCCAATTAAAGACATAAGCCAGCAAGCGGAGCACTTACATAATGGTGTGGAGGTAGCTACAGTAAGTAAAGAGATGGTGGGTTTCTTTACGTGTGTGTGTGTGTGTGTGTGTGTGTGTGTGTGTGTGTGTGTGTGTGTGTGTGTGTGTGCGCGCGTCAGATGATCATGACAGCTGCTTGAGTTACTAGAGCACCATGGGCCAACATGCTTCATCCCCTTTTGTTTCTGTTCATGCACCCTCTCTCTCTCGCTCTCTCGCTCTCTCTCCCTCCCTCCTCCTGTCCCTAGGCATATTTTCCTTGCTGAAATGGCATACTGAATTGATAATATTTGATGAGCTTAAAGTGGGATTTTGGTAGCTGTTCATGAGTCTTTGTCTCTGCACACTGTCTGTACACTGCATACTCCATTGGAGCAGGTATAAAATGGGTGCTACAGCCTTTTTCAGCAATTTTTTTTTTTTTGTTGTTGCAGGTTTTATGTTTGGCATCTAGCTATAGCAGCCACTGCTGCAGTTAAAAATACCAGTACACGGTACCTGTGTTCAGTTCCTCTAAGGCAGGCCTGGCCAACCCGCGGCTCCCGAGCCGCATGCGGCTCTTTGCCTGGTTTCATGCGGCTCTTACTTTCATATCGAAGTTTTTTTAATTTTTTTTTTTTTTCAAAAAATACGTCGACCCATTTAATGCGGAGACGGACTGTTTGAAAGCCCCGCTAGTCACAGCTTCTCTGACGCACCTTGAAATATTTCGGCAAACTTCTCCTCAGACCTCAATGCTTGTATTGTGTGAATTACACCATCATTAGCTTGTAGCTGTGGAGTGGTCCAGGCTTTCTTCTTGCAGAGCGTTTGATGAAGAGCAGTGACTTCAATGCTGGGTGCTGATTTCCATGCAGAGGATGAATGCCAAGTTAATCGCATTTTTGTAAATTTTTTCTAGCTGTGAATTCTCGTGACATTTATAAACGTAAATTCAACAGTGGTGTATAAAGTACCCAAAAGCCGTACTTGAGTAAAAGTAAAGATACCTTACTGGAAAATTACTCCAGTTAAAGTAAAAGTCACCTAATAAAATACTACTTGAGTAAAAGTCTTAAAGTATCTGATATTTTCTGTACTTAAGTATCAAAAGTATTTTTCTGATATAAAATGTACTTAAGTATTGAAAGTAAAAGTACAAGTACATGCTTTTAATAAAAAAGCAAAGGGTCAGAATTTTGAGAATTATGAAGTTTATTCTTTTAAGTGCTGTGGCCACCATGACCAAGGACAAGAAGTTGTGTTGAAAATAACTGGGTTGGCTGTGATCCATCCATATATATATTATGTTCAACATAATATATTGTACCTAAGTATACTCTTGCATCTACTATGAACTTATCATCATAATTCTCCAAAAAGCAATATGACACTAAGGAGTTGTAACAGTGTGGTTATAAGTATGCTCATTCCGGCCCGGTACCGGTCTGTGGGTCCCTTGGTACCGGGCTGTGGGTCCCTTGGTACCGGGCCGCACAGAAAGAATGAATGGAAAAAATAAATAAAAATAAATAAAAATAAAGGCCGGAACGATGTTTTATTGTGAAAAAAAGACCGCATACATACGTCTGTGGTAACCTCAGACGGAACCTCTTGACACATGTCAAGAGGTTCCGTTACTCTAAAAATGAAACTTAAAAGTCTGTTTAACTTTGCCGGTGTTCTGGATTAAAACCAAGGCAGAGTATCCTGAGATCGCCAAAAAAGCAGGAGAACCTGCTTCCATTCCAACATCCTGTCTTTGTGCAGCGGGTTATAAGTTAAGCAGTAGACTGGACTAAAGGTTTAGTTAGGAGTATACTGGACATAACGAACACACGTCAGGTGTCGTTGCCTCCTGTCTCTCCGAGGTCGGACCCGGTCCGTGAAAATATTGTCTTCACGTAACCGGTCTGTGGCGCATAAAGGTTTGGGAGTGCTGGACGAGAGGATGTAGAGGGAAAATACATAATATTGTGATTCGCAAAACCTGCTTGGTGGAGTCTGTGTTCTGTGTTTTTTTTCTTCTAAAGATAGATTTGATTTTGTAGCGAGTAACGAAGGTTTCAGGGGAAATGTATCGGAGTAAAAGTACCAGTTTTCTTTGCAAAATGTAGTGAAGTAAAAGTTAAAGTAAACAGAAATATAAATAGTAAAGTAGAGTACAGATATCCCAAAAAAAAGAAAAGTACAGTAACGAAGTATTTCTACTTCGTTACTATACACCACTGAAATTTAACATATACTTTCGAAATTGTCTAAACGGCATTCATACAACAACACAAAGAAGATGCCTGCCTGTATATCTCTCCCTCTCTCTCTTCATTAAACATGACGTCAGTAAACAGCTGGACAAGGCTTTGAAATCACGGATTTCGTGAGTTTTTAGTTTGTTTATTTTTTAGGAAACGTCGGACCAGTTGCGACGTAATGTTTTCAGCGGCGCTAATGTTGTGGTTCATTTATCACCAAACAACGTCGGGGGATTGAAACACGTCATTACCTGTTTGTCTGACGCTGCGGGTAAGTATGGAGGACTGAAAATGACTTAAGTATAAATAAATAAATGCAGGAATAAATACAGGAATAAATAAATAAATATATAAATAAATAAATAAATGCAGTAATAAATAAATAAATGCTTAAATAAATGTATAAATAAATAAATAAATACAGAAATAAATAAATAAATGCTTAAATAAATGTATAAATAAATAAATACAGGAATATATAAATATAAGTTATACCTAAACAGGACATCATTAAATAAATCTATTTCTACATTTCTGTATTTATTCATTTATTTATGCCTGTATTTATGTGTCCACACGTATTTATACATTTATTTATGCCTTGTATTTCTGTGTCCTTGTATGCAAATGAGCTGGGGCGGTCCGAACCTCTGTCTAAAGCATGATTGGTCACAGGAGTGTGATCGCTCCTGTTATGTTGTGCTCTACTACTTCTGCCTTCACATGTTGTTGAAGTTGGCAAGCTCAGCTAACCGTGAGCAGAAGTCCAGATTTTCATTGCCCTGTCCGGCGTCCGGCGCAGCATCAAGCCGGACGCGTATTTGTCCTCCTTTTTGCTGACCTGCAAACTTGTCACCTTACGGCGAAACTCGCCGTTTTGAAATCAAAATATGTGAACTGGCCGGCCAGCGTTTCTGAGATTGGAGTGGTCGTGATCTTCATAATAGAAGATCTTTGATGAGTCTTCAGCGTTAAGATGTCTCCAGTGGCCGTTTCTCAGTACGCGTTCTTCTCTGTACTTGATGAGGAAACTCACAACTGAAAGTTGACGTTCTCTGAATACTACTGTTGTTGAGTCACAACATGTACTTTTAGGATGTTTTCAGGCGAGAAGTTAGTTGTTTAAGCATCAAATCTGTGATCGGTTATTCAAGAATCAGCCGATTTAAAAAGATACGCCGACGAGTTGAGGTCCTGCTGAGGGACCGTGAGTCCCGCAGCACCGGGCCGTCAGCGCTGTGCTGCCTGGCGAGAGCAGCCTGATCCCGGCAGGACTTTTAGAAATGATCAACTGATCCCTAGTGGTGCTCAACCTGCCCTTTTGCCCTGAATGAGAAAAATGCCCCTTCTGCTGGAGCCCAATGTTTTTCTTCATTCATCAGTATTTAAGAATAAAAATGACTCTCTCTGTCATCAATTCCCCCCAAATGTGTTTGATATCTGACGGGGCATTTACTTGAGTTATTGTGAGAATTTCGCCCCGACAGGTGCATCAGAGAAGCTGTGACTAGCGGGGCTTTCAAACAGTCCGTCTCCGCATTAAATGGGTCGACGTATTTTTTGCAAAATCAATAAAAAGATTTTAAAAGAAAAATAAATAAATAACACAAACACAAACTTTGATATGAACGTAAGAGCCGCATGAAACCAGGCAAAGAGCCGCATGCGGCTCGGGAGCCGCGGGTTGGCCAGGCCTGCTCCAAGGAGATCAATTATAGTAAAACTGCACCCCTCCTGTGCAATTATTCACAGCCTCACAAAATACTGCATAGTGTCCTCCTTTTTGGTGTTATGGATATGGTCACCCTAGCCTAGACAGCTTTTTGACTTCATCTATTGCTTCTGTCTGGCTCTCCTACTTGACCAATCCTGTTTAACAATGAGGTTCGGACCGCCCCAGCTCATTTGCATACAAGGACACAGAAATACAGAAATAAATAAATGAAGAAATACGTGTGGACACAGAAATACAGGCATAAATAAATGAAGAAATACAGAAATGTAGAAATAGATTTATTTAATGATGTCCTGTTTACGTATAACTTATATTTATATATTTTATATTTATGCTGTCGGGGCGAAATTCTCACAAGAACTCAAATAAATGCCCCGTCAGATATCAAAACACATTTGGGGGGAATTGATGACAGAGAGAGTCATTTTTATTCTTAAATACTGATGAATGAAGAAAACAATTGGGCTCCAGTAGAAGGGGCACTTTTCTCATCCAGGGCAAAAGGGCAGGTGGGCAAAAGGGCAGGTTGAGCACCACTAGGGGTCTATCTGTGCACGTGCCTGCCCATGTGAAAGAATTGCTTCGAGTGGCAACAACGGAATACAAGCCAGATTTGAAGAGGATTGTTCAAGGCAAGGAATGCCAGAAGTCCCACTAAGCAACATGCATAGTAAAAGAAAAACGCTATTGTAAATTATTATATTTTTGTTTGTGGACTTGGTTGAACTGAGAGTTTGTGTGTGAGAGACAGTGCACACAATGTTCATTGTTGAAAATGACTGGCCTGTGGTCTTAGTACTGTAGGAGTCAATTTCTGTCATTATCATGTTGGTGTGTGACATTTACAATAAATCTGGCTGAGCAGAGGTCTGTGTGTGTGTGTGTGTGAGGAAGGGATGGGGTGATGTTCATGCGTGCCCATGTGTATGATGTGACTCTTTGCGGTAACACAGTAAAAAATGTGGCTCTTAGTTTCTGACTGGTTGGCCACCCCTGCTCTAAGGTGTAACATTTTTTTTTAATTATTGTTCTTACAAGTATGTACATCTGGAGACTTGTATGCTGAGCTGCCCCAGCAATCAATAAAACAGCTGAACTGATCCCAACATGATATGTTTAGATTAAAGTTAGCTGCGTTGTAGTGTTCTATCTTTGACTTCCTTAATGTTGTCTGCATTATTAGCAAGCGTCACAACTTGTGGGAGAAAACACAACTAGCCTAGCCAATCACAGTTCTTGCAGTCTCAACATGGTATCTCTAAATCTATCTTGAGGCCTTAATACTGGCTATGAAACTGAGCAAATTGCAGTTGTAGTGTAGTATTTGGTTGTGGTTGCTAAGAATGTGTGTGCGTTGCAGAACCTCTTGCTTTTTATTTCGGTGGCCATGTTAACAGGTAGCAGCCACACTGCCGGCATGAGCAGTGAGCAGCATGGCTCAGGAGCGGCTCGGCTGCATGTTTCCATTTGCAGTCCGACCAATCACTATTTAGTATGCCAGAAAAAGATTAGGCTGTATTTGAAAATGCCTACTAAGTACTACTGACAAAGGCAGTATGCATTTTACAGTACAGTACAGACTACCTTTGTCAGTTGTACGCAGTATGAAACTGTTGAAATTGATTTATTTGCAGTATGCTAGGCCAGGCTTTATGCTGCGTTCACACCAAACACGCTGCGAATGTTACACGCGCCTGAAAGGGGGCGTGGCTTATCACTGTGGCTTATCTCCGTAAAAACAGTTACCGTTTCCGCCATGCAAAGCAACGTGGGTAAGCGACGTGGGTTTATCAGAAGGAATAAATCAGTCCAACACGTTCTGGGTTTTCCTCATAACTTTAGTCAACAACTGTTATGGTGTGGTGCGTTCACGGACCCAAATGCAGCGACAGGACAGCAGAGTTCTTACTTAGACCAGGGTTTTATTGCACGGGTGAGAAACAGGAACAAACAAACAAGGTCCGGGTGCAGACAGTACAGACAGCAAGCTGGTGGAATGTTAAATGGAGACGCGCGCCCGCGCTCCGCTCCGGGCCGGAAGGTGGCCGTGAAGAGTCCGCGAACTCCTTACCGATCCGAGCCGGAAGGTGGCTGTAGAACGTCCGCGAACTCCTTACTGATCCGAGCCGGAAGGTGGCTGTAGAACGTCCGCGAACTCCTTTCCGCTCCAAGCCGGAAAGTGGCTGTTAATCACGGGTAGACTGGCAGCCAGGCGGAGATGCCAGGTTGGCAAACGGACGGACTGACACCAGAGGTGAGGAAGACCGGAGTATTTGTCAGCAGGAGGTAATCACGGCAAATGAGAATCAGCTGTGAAACAGCTGCTCAGGGAAAGAGGCGCAGCTGTGGGCAGAACTCACCCGGTTAGGCACAAATCCTCACAGTACCCCCCCCCCCCCCCCCCCCCCCCTCAACGGGAGCCTCCTGGCGAACCGCCAGGTTTATTGGGGTGCAGGCGATAGAACGTGCGAAGTAGCTCTGGATCCACTATCCGGGAGCACGGGACCCAGGACCGTTCCTCCGGACCATACCTATCCCAATCAACGAGGTATTGGTAGCCTCTCCCTCGTAGACGGACATCCAGAAGACGGTCGACTGTGTATACCGGGCCGCCCTCGATGAGACGGGGGGGTGGAGGGGGTTCGGCCGGAGGGTTCAGCGGACTGTAGTGTACGGGTTTGAGAAGGGACACATGAAAAACAGGGTGGATCTTCAAGGATTGCGGGAGCCTTAGCTTCATCGAGACCGGGTTAATAACAGAAACGATGGGGAACGGGCCAATGTATCTGGGGGAGAGCTTCTTGGATTGAGTCCGTAAAGCTATGTCCCTGGTGGAAAGCCAGACTTGTTGGCCGGCGAGATAGGCTGGGGCAGGTGTGCGACGGCGGTCAGCCAGACGCTTGTTCTGTTCGGAAGACCGAAGTAGAGCGGCGCGAGTCTGTCTCCAGACCCTCCTGCATCGCCGATGGTAACTCTGGACAGACGGGACGGCAATCTTGGCCTCTTGGCTAGATAGGAGGGGAGGTTGGTAGCCAATGGAAGCCTCGAAGGGGGAGAGACCCGTTGCCGTGGAGGTATGGCTGTTGTGTGCGTACTCAATCCAGGCCAGGTGACGACTCCAGGAGGAGGGATTGGCCGCCGTTAAACAACGGAGCATGGCTTCTAGCTCCTGGTTAAGCCTCTCAGTTTGCCCATTGGTTTGAGGATGAAAGCCGGAGGAGAGGCTAGCTGTGGCGCCGAGGCTGCGGCAGAACGCCCTCCATACTTGAGAGGTGAACTGGGGACCCCTATCAGAAACAATGTCCACCGGGATGCCGTGGAGCCTAAACACATGCTGGACCAACAAGTCTGCGGTCTCGCGTGCAGACGGGAGCTTCGGAAGGGGAATGAAGTGAGCCACTTTGGAAAACCGGTCCACGATAGTCAGGATAACCGTATTGTTCTCGGAGGGGGGAAAGCCAGTGACGAAGTGACTTGCCAGTGACTTGGCGGGAGTTGAGTCGCCAGGCAGAATGGATGTACTCAAGATTCCGGTGGTCGGTCCATACGATGAACGGGTGGACTGACCCCTCTAACCAATGTCTCCACTCCTCCAGAGCCAGTATGACGGCTAGTAACTCCCGGTTGCCGACATCATAGTTCCGCTCAGCCGGGGAAAGGCAGCGGGAGAAAAAGGCGCACGGACGAAGCCTAGAGTCAGTGGCTGAGCGTTGGGACAACACTGCTCCAATTCCAGTGTCGGAGGCGTCCACCTCGACCACGAACTGGCGGGTCTCGTCTGGTTGGGCAAGTATGGGGGCTGAAGTGAACAGTTCCTTGAGAGTGTTAAACGCACGGTTGGCCTCGGGGGACCAGGAAAAATTCACCTTAGAGGAAGTGAGTCTGGTTAGAGGTGACGCCGTCTGGCTGAAGTTCCGAATGAACCGACGGTAAAAATGTGCAAAACCGAGGAACTGCTGGAGCTTCTTCCGGTTATGGGGCACCGGCCACTCGGCAACCGCTCTAACCTTCTCCGGGTCCTTGCGAATCTGACCCTCCTCAATGATAAACCCAAGGAACTGCACGGAGGTCACATGAAATTCACACTTCTCGGCCTTGAGGAAGAGCTGGTTCTCCAGAAGACGCTGAAGAACCTGACGGACGTGGAGCCGATGTTCCTGAAGAGTCGAGGAGTATATCAGAATATCGTCGATGTAGACAAACACAAACCGGTTGAGGAAGTCCCTGAGCACATCATTCACTAAAGCCTGGAAAACGGCTGGGGCGTTGGTAAGACCGAATGGCATGAGTAGGTACTCAAAATGCCCCAGGGGAGTGTTGAACGACGTCTTCCACTCGTCCCCCTCTCGTATGCGAACCAGGTGGTAAGCATTACGGAGGTCTAGTTTGGTAAAGACCGTGGCCCCGGGTAGGGATTCAAAAGCTGAGTCGAGCAGGGGCAGAGGGTACTTGTTCCGGGTTGTGATCTGGTTTAACCCTCGGTAGTCAATGCACGGACGAAGACTCTTGTCCTTTTTGGCCACGAAGAAGAACCCCGCTCCTACCGGGGAGGATGACGGGCGGATGATTCCGGCAGCGAGGGAGTCGGTGATATAGGTCTCCATTGCCACGCGTTCCGGACGGGAAAGGTTGTATAGACGACTGGAGGGTAGGGTGGCGCCAGGGAGCAGTTCAATGGCGCAGTCGTAGGGCCAGTGGGGTGGCAGGGAAAGGGCTCGCTTCTTACTGAACGCCTCGCCAAGATCTGCATACTCGACGGGGACAGAGGTGAGATTGGTTCCGGAAGTTGCCGTGCTGGGGGACGGAGTCTGCCGGGGCACGGCGGACCTGAGGCACCTTGAGAGACAAGTGGGACTCCAACCAATTATTCTATTCCCCGCCCAGTCGATCTGAGGGTTGTGATCCCGGAGCCAGGGGTGACCCAGGACCAGCGGAGTCTGGGGCATCGGGAAGATGTAGAGACGGATCTCCTGCCGGTGGTTTCCAGACACGAGCAGGGTAATGGGACAAGTCCGGTGAGTGATGCTTGTCAGGGGGCTTCCACCCAGAGCGTTTGCCCGAAGGGGGCATTCCAACTCCTCCAACGGAATCCTATGGGCGGAAACAAAGGAGGAGTCCAAAAAACTCTGTTCTGCTCCAGAGTCAATGAGCGCCAAGACCGGCAGAGAACCGAACGGTAGGCAGAGTTTAGCCGGGATTGTGAGACGGGGCTCTGGGGGGGAGACCTGGGTGGAGTTGCTCGCCAGTATTCCCACTCCTACTGACGAGCCCCCTCTTTTGGGCGCACGGGGCAAACAGAGATACGGTGACCCGACTCGCCGCAGTAAAAGCAGGCACCGGAACGGAGTCGGCGCTCTCGCTCTCCCTGGGACAGGCGGAAACGGCCCAACTGCATGGGTTCACCCCGATCCTCGGAGGGGGGACCTGAGAGAGGAGAGTGCTGGGCACCGGGGCTGCGGCGACGTGGGGGACCTGGAGGTCGGAGACTGGAAACGGTTGAGGGCTGGTGAACGGGTGCCGAAAATCTGCTGCTCCGCTCTCCCCGACGTTCCCGCAACCGAGTATCCCAGCGGATGGAGAGAGCAATCAGGTCCTCCAGCGTCTTGGACTCCTCAAGAACGATAAGTTCGTCCGTTAAAGCGTTCGAAAGGCTGCTGAGGTAAAACCCCCTTCAGCGATCTCTCCTCCCAACCGGACTCAGCAGCCAGGATCCGAAAGTCAATGGAGTGTTCAGCGGCGCTAGAAGCGCCCTGGCGGAGGCGGAGAAGGTGTTGAACAGCATCCTGAGAGAAGGTCAGCATATGACGGAAGGTCGAAAGCGCACTTAAACGCGGCCAGGAATTGTTCGAAGGTAACAGTGTCCAACGGGTTCTGAGTGAACCAGGCCTGGGCCCAGTCGAGCGCTCGGCCATGTAACAACCCGGTCAGATAGGCCATCTTAGAACTGTCTGAGGCATATGTGCGGGGCGGTTGGCTGAACACAAACGACGTTTGCAGGAGGAAACCTCTACACCCCCTTGTGTCTCCATGGAAAGGTGCAGGCGACGGGACGAAAGACTCACGGACTGGTTGCTCGGTCCCCGCCGTCTGATCTTGGGGGGAGGGGCGGGGTTGCGAGAGGCCTTGCACCATGCCACCGATCTCAGAGACCTCTCTCCTGAGGGCTTGGTGTGAGCCTCCAAGATCGTGCAGCAGGCGGGCTTGCTGTCCCAGCAGAACTCCTTGGTTGGTAATCGCCGTCCGTAGAGGCTCTGTAGGAGTTGATCCTGCTGCGGCTGCTGGGTCCATATTTGGTCAGTCTGTTCTGTTATGGTGTGGTGCGTTCACGGACCCAAATGCAGCGACAGGACAGCAGAGTTCTTACTTAGACCAGGGTTTTATTGCACGGGTGAGAAACAGGAACAAACAAACAAGGTCCGGGTGCAGACAGTACAGACAGCAAGCTGGTGGAATGTTAAATTAGGGAATGCTTGAAATGATGCTATTATATCCTTTTGGCCAAAAGCTGCCTGCAAATGCCTCTTTGTTTCAGCAAAGGACCTCTGAGTTTCCCGAGGCAGATTATCCCAAACAATGAACAGTTCTGGCGGTAGTCTTGTCGGTAGCTCATCTGCTAACACAGTCCTCAAATCCACACCACTGTCCTTGTAACGGGCTTCTTGAATTACCTCGTAGCGGCGAATCAACAGTTGAAAAGACTCACGGCCATCGTTGTGAAAGGGCGGCGGTAAAGGAATGACCCGTGGCGCTCTGCTGGACGGCGGCACAACTGGCGTTGGAGCTCCAGCTGAGCTCGTGCTCGCTGGTGGCTCACCAGCAGAGAGTGATTCATCATCAGACATGACGAGTTTTCTTCCTCTTCTTTTCTTTAGTTGTCGTACGGAACTAGACGACCAGGAGACGGTTTTGAAACTCACTTGAAGCTAACAAGCGGAAGAAGAAAAAATAACCACACTGATGGGGTAAAAGACTAGCTGGCTCACTGTATCTCAAGCTAAGCTAAGCTAGCGGATAGCGTCGTTTGCCGTTAGCTTCAGCTACTCACAAAGTTGAGCAGAATCCCAAGGGACGATATTCCACCAGAGGACAAATCCCACCGCTGCCACCAGTGTAAGCGACGTGGGTTTATCAGTAGGAATAAATCAGTCCAACACGTTCTGGGTTTTCCTCATAACTTTAGTCAACAACTCCACATTCCAGCCGAACCGTCAAGACCCCGTTTTCCCTCTCCCCCTCACTCTTCTTCTCCCCCTCACTTTACCCTCTCACCTCCAGACGCCCGAACAGCGGCGACTAGTGGTCATAACTAATACATGTAATTAAGTTTAAATCATACCATTTCACTCTTACACACCATGGAAATAACCACTAGTTCTGCTTTATACTTGTTGTGTAAATTCCACATACGTCGGACATCAAACTCCATCGTGTCTGGGTTCATAATATTATTCGTAGTCCCACAGCAGCGTCTCAATGACGGCTGCTACCAGCGCTACTTCAGGCGGACCAGCAGCAGTTTGATTCAGCAACGTTAAGACAGCGGTGAGGATGAGCGGACCTTCTCAACGATGATTGGCTTACGCAACTCAGCGTCAGGCAAATATTTCGGCAGAGTTGGAAAATGTCAACTTTCAACGCGTTTGGCGTCGCGTCAAACACGCTATTCACGCCGCGTCAGACGCGTCATGTTTTTTAGTGCCATTTTACGATGACTTTTCTATTACATTTGTATGTGATACTATACTATGACTGTTTAGAATTTTTATTGCATGCTATATTATGATTTTCTTTAGCATACTATCAAATTTTATTTTACCATTTTCAATGACCCACTTTTTTATGAACCTGCAAAATCATAGCAATAATTTTCTCATGTTTTGTCCAATTGTGGCTGTTGAATAATATATTGGTATTAATACATAACACATGATTAGGGGGAAACTATAATACATTCTTTATGGGAAAAACCTGGATAGTTTTATAATCAAGACTTATTCTGTATGTCTACCACTGTGGTGCGAAGGCAGAGACATGGATCATGCTAATTTACAACTATACTGCAAAGTATAAGGGGGTGCTGTGTTTTCTTTTTAATTATTTGAATACAATGACTGCAACAGATTAAATGTTTGACTCAGTTAGAGATAGTATCTTTCGGTGTTTCACAGTTGAAAAACCTCCAGCCTCCAGAAACTCTCCAGTTTAGAGAATCATTTTTACTGTGCACTAATTTCCGTTTGATACCAAGCTTGACAACTCTTGAAAAGATTAATCCCACTCATTGAACTATATCAGATGATAATCCCTCTCTTGCTAGCTACCTGCTGCTGACAAGTTTAAGAGGCATAACTGTAAGTGGCAAAAACATCTTGACTCCTGTCAAACAGTACATAAAGGAATAAAATAAGACACTTGAAAATATCAATATCATCATCACTGTAGAACAGTGGTCCCCAACTACAGGGCCGCGGCCCGGTACCAGTCTGTGGGTCCTTTGGTACCATGCAGCACAGAAAGTATGAATGAAAAAAAATGGTCGGAAAGATGATTCATTTTGAAAAATGAGCGGATACATCTGTCTGTGCGTCTACCAGAATCAGAATCAGAATCAGAATCAGAAACCGTTTATTTGCCAGGAATGTTTTCACACAAACGAGGAATTTTTTGAGGCGGAAGGTGCATACATTGGACATGGACATGGGACGTAAAACGAGACAAACAACAATCAACAATCAACAATCAACGAAAACAACAGTGCAATTGGTATTAAAATATGTGTAAGATAAGCAAGTGCTCAGTCAACAGATACGTTAATGTGAATGTACGTTAAAGTGACATGTGTATTTAAGTTAAAGTGTATGTTAAAGTGACGAGTGTTTAAGTGTGTGGTGTGCAGAGGAGTGAATGGTAAAGAGAAATAAAAATAAAGAAGAGAAAATAAAAATAAAAATTAAGAGTTCAAATTAAAAATTAAAAAAAAATTAAAATAGCTGGGGGTGACAGAGACAGTCAGTGGGGGACCCGAGCCCCATTGATGAGCCCGACTGCTGACGGGAAGAAACTGTTTGTGTGGCGTGAGGTCTTGGTCCTGATGGACCTCAGCCTCCTGCCAGAGGGGAGGGACTCGAACAGGATATGTCCAGGGTGAGAGGGGTCAGCTGCAATCTTCCTAGCTCGCCTCAGAGTCCTGGAGGCGAACAAGTCCTGGAGGGATGGCAGATTACAGCCAATCACCCTCTCAGCAGAGCGGATGATGCGCTGCAGCCTGGCCTTGTCCTTGGCAGTGGCTGCGGTGTGCCAGACGGTGATGGAGGAGCAGAGGATGGACTCAACGATGGCAGTGTAGAAGTGCACCATCATTTTCATCGGCAGGTTGAACTTCTTCAGCTGCCTCAGGAAGAACATCCTCTGCTGGGCCTTCTTGGCGATGGAGCTGATGTTCAGTTCCCACTTGAGGTTCTGGGAAATGATGGAGCCCAGGAAGCAGAAGGACTCCACAGCGTCGACGGGGGAGTCACACAGGATGAGAGGGGCGGGTGGACGTGATATGTTACACCAAAAAAACACTCTGCCAGTGTTCTGGATTAAAATCAAGGCAGAATATCCTGAGATCGCCAAAACAGCTCTGAAACCCTGCTTCCATTTCCAACACACTGTCTTTGTGAAGCGGGTTTAAGTTACGGAGTAGACCGGATATAAAGAACACGTCGGGTGTTATTGTCTCCCATCACCCCGAGCCGGCTCGTTGCAGAGAAACAAGCTCAGGGCTCCCACTAATTTGGCGTAATGGTGAGTTATATTTTGATGCACTTTATTATTGTCTTTCTGCCGGTCGTATCATTTTATTACGTCATATTTATCGCCCACACCGTGAAGGCCGGTCCGTGAAAATATTGTCTTACACGAAACCGGTCCGTGGCGCAAAAAAGGTTGGGGACTGCTACTGTAGAACATATACAGGATAAATTAAAGTATCTATGGCATTGGTTAATCCATGTATTCACTTTTTAACACCCAGTTGCATACCAGTGGGGCCAGGAGACTAGCCATGCATACACTGGGCAAAATGCATGCAAACACCATGAAAGGCTACTGGTCCAGGACAGGATGACAGACACAGTTTAGAAACACATCCACTCACACTACTGGTAATCCTGATGTTTCACACTCAGCTAAACAAATTGTGTTTGGAGGAGAAAAAGAAGAAAGAGGAATGGGGGTAGGAGGAGGAGGAGACCCATACAAGCATTAAAAGAGAATGCAAAGTCTACACCAGCTTTCAACTGGATGCCCTGGATCTGTGTTCCTTACACAGAATCGCTACCAATTCAAACTAGATAGTCCACAACAGAGTCCAAAATTAACTTTTTGGTCTATCTGCCAATAGCTGGCAAACTGAACAACAAAAATTTACGGTGATACGTTGCATAGTCAATGCAGAATAAAATGTGGTCAATTAATATATGTGTTCTAGTGATGAGAGTTTGTGGTGAAGAAGGCTTACTTCAGCAACCAGCCAATGGCGACTGACCTCATTCATTTTATTTGCCAAGATCGATTTTTACTTGTTTTTGGCGAGTACTAATTTGGGATCCTGGTCCCGATATAACGACTGTTTTCACCAACATACACATCTTGGCAGCAAAAAAAAAAACAGCACACACGGAAGACTGAAGACATGCAGAAATTACACAATGGGCGAGAGGTAGGTTATGATCAGCAATTAGTCAGGCAACCTCCAAAATGTGGAGAGGATATGTATTCTCACATGTTCCTGTGCCAAAAGAGAAAACCACACTTCACACTGCGTGTTGCATGTTTGCCATTTTCTCTGCATTTTCAGTTGTTTTATAAATATTATTTATCACATTAACTGACTCCGTTCAACTTTGCGTCATTATTTGTGTTCCAAATTTTAGTTTGTAGATTTCAGATTCTCATTTGACAATCAAGTTTCCTGAAGGATATTGGTAGATATTTTTTTCTTGTGTTTTTCCCAAAGTAGAAAAAAGAGCAAATAAGGGCAGACTCAGGCTAAAGCAGGGGTGGGCAAACTTTTTGACTCGCGGGCCACAATGGGTTCTAAAATTTGACAGAGGGGCCGGGCCAGGAACAGATGGATGGAGTGTTTGTGTGAACTAATATAAATGGCATGTAAAAATCATTACATGAAAGGATTTGGCCTTTAACAGGTAGCAAAGCATTTATTTGCAAGGCAATTTAACAAATTGCACGAATTGCAACTAACGATTATTTTAATAATCGATTAATCAGTTGATTATTTTTTCGATTAATCGGATAAAAACATCAAAAAAGCATTAATTTCCAACCCTTTATTCAAAAACAGAACTGACAGTGCAAATTCACAGTGCAAAACATCTTCAGAAAGCACAAACAGGTTGCTCCTTGAACATCTCTGAGCTGTTAATAAAAAAAATTAAATAAAAATGGACTAACACTAAAAACATGTATGCTTTACATTTGCCAAATGTGAGCCCCTTTTACTGTAATGATCTCCTTGGAGCAGAGGCTGCATTTACATACTGAAGAGAATTTATGATTTATATAGCATTGGCTGAATACTCTGTTTAATGATTTATATAGCATTGGCTGAATACTCTGTTTATGATTAATACAGCATTGGCTGAATATTCTGTTTTTAAGCTAAAGCTTGCTTAATGCTGAAGGATGTGTGTGTGCGTCTCAGGTGTGAGAAACCGCAGAACTCTTACTTCCCTGTATGTCAGATGAAGTTTGGGACGTCCAATGAAGATGAGCAGCACACTTGAAAGAGAACCATAATATGAGTCTCACACACGGGTCTTGTGTTCATTGTTCCAACTATTAATTAAATGTATCAGTAGGTGCAAACTCATCTATTCACCCTCGTCCTGTATCCGGCCTTGAGGAGAGAGCAACAGTGTTTCAAGGGTAGTTGTCTGGGAACCTGGGTTGTGTGTTTTTCACTGGGAATATTTGAAAAGCATTGGAGTCAGAAAAAAGAGGAAGTCAGATAGAAAGAGGATAAAAAAACCTTTACTCTCTGAGTTCGGGGCTCACTCATCCTGAGGCGTGCTGACCGTGTGAAGGGCAGACAGACAGGGGAGCGGAGTCCAAGGCCTTGTATTAGGTATGCATTTCATGTATGTAATTGCTAAATAAATAATCATTATTGTACTATAACCCGTTCTGTCAATTCTTGAACACTCGATGAATATCCCGGCGAGGAGAATTCCACTTCAATACCCTGCTTCATCAATATGCATGAAACACTGGACAGAGGGAAGCTGTACTGCTCCTCTCACGTCTGTTCTGACCTCTTCATCTCAGCCCTGCATCAAGCTGCGCTGCATAGAGCGTCCTCTTCCTTAAACTATTTCATTCTGGGTCTCTTACGACCACGACATCACGTTGTTGGCTAAGCCCAACTACGTGATTTGATTCATTCTACTTTGAGTAAAAAAACAACCTGCAGCCAGATCCGCCGGTGTGCCGGTGTACCAGACCGGGGGGTTACGGCATGTTTCATTTTACAAGCAAGACTGAACTGTAACGGAACATAAAGTAACTTTAACGACAATACACAACCCGAACACGTTAGCTAACGTGATAGCAAGCTGACTAGCTTCCATTAAAAACACGTTTGAGGGAAATGAAGACGCTGTAGACATCTTAACGCTGATTGGCCAAGACTCGACACGTCACAGCCAAGATGTTCTATTTTGTCTCAATGTCTCACTCCAATCTCAGAAACGATGGCCGGCCAGTTGCTCTGCTCCGCTCTTTTTTTTTTTCTTTCTCCGCGACTTATTGACTGGCGTAATAATCGCGCGACACAACGAATCGATAATGAAATTCGTTGCCAACACTTTTCCTAATCGATTCGTTGTTGCAGCCCTAATAATAATATTTGGACAAGTTCGGCGGGCCGGATTAAAAAGCCCAACGGGCCGTATACGGCCCGGGGGCCGTACTTTGCCCATGTCTGGGCTGACGCCGTCGTTGAGCATTCGAAGTTCTGCGTCGAGGGTCCGCGTTGCTCTGCAATTAACCGCCATGCCGCCAGGGGGGTGTGGCTGTGTTTTGCGCGATTTCTCGCCATGAGTTTAATGTCATTTTGCAGTCTTTGTAGTCCCTCGAAGAAAAGTTATAAAGGTGGTCGTATTTCCTGACCTCCTCGATGATTCGTTCTTCTGTTTGGTCCATTGTTACTACCGATCTACAATAACTTTAAAAATGGCGGTGTAGGAAGACAAACCGGAAAGAGCAACCGCCGGAAATTACGTTCTGAGCGGACCAATCACAGCGTTGCGGTCCGCGTCAACGCGACGCGTAGTTAGGATTTTTTGGAGGTGCGCGTCAGGCTACGGCGTAGGGGTCTGTGTCGACCCGTAGCTACAGCGTAGTTACGCCGTCGACCTGACGGAGAAGCATAAATTAGGCTTAAGGCTGCCACCATTGTTCAAATGGATGTTAGATGCAGGACTGAAGACTTTATCATTCCTTAAGGAGCTAAAATCAAATTGGATCAGACTCTATAGGAGAAAAGAATTTAAAAAAAGGCCCATCTTTGGTCAAAATCTAATTCCAGGGATAGAATTGTTTGATAAAGCGCCAGAAAATTAAGCTGCTGGGGCGGCAAGGGGAAAGGACATACACTTATAAATCTCTGTATGTCTCTGTCTCTTCAGATTCAATTACGGCAGACTGCCACACTATCACAAAACCCATGATCTGACACCTCTGTGTGTGTGTGTGTGTGTGTGTGTGTGTGTGTGTGTGTGTGTGTGTGTGTGTGTGTGTGTGTGTGTGTGTGTGTGTAGGTCATTATAACCTCTGTATAACACCTGACACCCACATGCATGCACACAGCAGGCACACACACGTACACAAATACACATACACTTCCTTGAAAGGTAGAGGAATTGATTTTTCACAGGAAGCTCCCGTCCAAAATTACTTATTGGACCTGCCAACCACTTATCTATGTGTCATGTATAGCATGCCGCATATGAATATATGTGAATGCATACAAATGTCACAAATGAAATGACAAAAATGACACAAATGACTATATAAACATCTGTTTATTGAACTTTAACAAAATTGCAAAGTGCAAATGTAAAACAAATCTTTTTTGTGGCATTTAGTCCAGTGCTTCTTTAATGTGTCTTGTCCATATATTGAAGCAATAATGATAACAAATAAAAAATTCTAAATAATAAATACTTTATATAGCCACATATTAAAATAAGAAAATGAAGACACTTTTCAGTCCTCCTCATATATTAAAGCAATAATGATAACAAATACAATATTCTAAATAATAAATTCTTAATATGGCTTTACTCGATGAGGTCTCTCCTCTTGCTGCAGTTTTGTGTTTTGCAGAGTGCAGGTGAGCTTCCAAATCGCTGCCACCTTTATTTGCCACTGACACGTAAGTGCTTGCTCTGCATGTCATGCACTCAGCTTCCGAAGCATCACGGCCGAGGCGAAAACATGGGTATTTTTTTTTTAGTTCGTCCGTGAACTTCATTTTAAGTTTCGGCATGGCTGCAGATGTCATGTGCTGTTGTAAACAATGCAACTAGTGGAGGTGGCAAGGTGCTCAGTGTTGCCAGATTGGAAATGGCGAAGTATCGGACCAAAGGCTCAAAATGGTCGTATTTGGAGGATAATTATCGTGCATCTGGCAACACTGAGATCGGTCGACCGATGACAGTTCTCTCTACAGTCAGAGCTCGCGCAAGAAGGTCGCAACTTGTCGCAACTTGTAAGGGCGTAATAACTAGTTTGTGAAAGACCCAGAGAAACACAAATATCCAACGAGACAAAATCCCGGACGTTTTTGGAATCCCTGCCGGACGCATTTTTTAGGTCTCGAAAAGAGGACATGTCCGGGAAAAAGAGGACGTCTGGTCACCCTATACATTGTGATCCCATCACTTTTCATCCTGCGCCACCATCAGATCAACATTATTTGTTTTTGACCAAATACCTTCCAAACGAATGACAATCCCTATAGCCTCAGCTGTGTGTTTAGTGCTCATTAGCAGATTTTAGCATGCTAACAGGCTAAACTGAGATGGTGAACATGGTTGACATATTACCTAAACATCAGCATGTTAGCATGGTCATTGTGAGCATGTTAGCAAGCTAACCCCCATAGCTCAAAGTCCTGCTGTGCCTAAGTAGACTCTTATCCTTGTTTCACTTCATCATTGTTTTATCTTCAAGCTCCAGCTCCTGCAACCACTGCACTCTGAGAGGACAAACACACACATACAATGTTCACATCATTTTAGTTTCCGTTTTATGTTTAGGTCTCTATCCCTGGGACAAAGCTGTGTATGTGTGTGTGTGTGTTTCCTAACTTGCTGCCATGTTGAATATCCACCATCAACACCGTCCGTGTTCAGACAACCAGAGAGAGAAAACAAGCAGAGGGAAGCAAAGACACAGACAGAAAAAGACAAGAAGACAGAGGGGACGAGGATAGTGGAAGATGAGAAGCAATTCGGTAGGCATTTGCCTGACAGGAATCCTGAAATTTCCATTCTTGTTGCAGACACACAAACACGCATAAACACAAAGAAAGAGAGAGAGAACGAAGGAGAGAAAATGATTCACTGGTGCTGCCAACCGTCGATGATGCCAACATGATAATCATGCCCGAATCCCTGCAATGATGCCAAAATCCATTGCCATTTCCCATTTCAGGCGATTGGCCAATACAATAAGTACATAATAGCATTTCAGTGTTTCCCCAAGATATGTTTTTTGGCAGTATAAAAAGGGCCCTGAAACAGCATTTAGATGTGATACTAAAACTCTCCATTGAAACCAATAATAATGAAATTCTGTGACAGCAAACCATGTGACGATAAAGTTCTCCTGTTAAATCAACAACTGTCTGCCAAAGATTAAACCCTGAGTGGAGAGGGGTCTAATCTGTGATGTTATCGAGAGACAGATGCTAGAGCTCTCTCCCTGATAATTAGTTACACAGCCTCACTTTTGTTTACAGTTTTTCACAGTCACTTAAAGCCTCCCTAGAATACATGATATCAGTCTGATAATTGCCCGATCAGATTAACATGAGGGAACGTGAACTTCATGGATGAAGATTTGTGTTGTGTGACACATGAGAAGACAAGAAAAGCAACCTATGGGATATGTACAGATATACATACATAACAACTAGAACTATCCATCTTTTGCAATTCTTTTGAGATTTTGAGACAACTCTGGGCCCTGGTTTGTTTGGGACACATCAGGAGTTCAATGATAATGATGAATCTCAGCAAAGTGTGCTGACTATGTTAAAACAATTGTCAGTACCGCTTTAGTTTTTCTATTCTGTGGAAATTTGACCCTTCAACGTTAGGTCTCCCTCATCCATCCCCAATGATTGCTGCATGGTTGCTTTTATTTGATCTGATCTACTTATTAAACCTATTTTATTTTGTTTCTTAATTATTCATATTGGTTTTAATTGAGTCACACACATCCACTTAACAAAGTAAAGCAGTTAGTGTTTATTTTAGTAAAACAAATGGTATTTTATAAAAAAAAGTGTTATCCAAAATACATTGTTAAGATGGTTAGCTGCTGTTTGGAAACAGTGGTGATGTAAATTACATTGACATATATTGGCTCCAGTCCCACAAAACTGATCACTCACCAAATTATTTCCCCTGTTTAGCTTTGTCCTTCCTATCCACATACCGCAAAATAAGATTCTGGAGACCAAGATTGTATGGTCTGTATTATGAGGATAACTGAGCGGAGTCCATTGTAATTAAAGGTGATACGCAATTGGAAAACTGAGGGAAAATAATACACAACAATTACAGGTGTCTACCGCTGTAGGTGGACCATGGTATGACAAGTACAAGTAAACTCTGTAACACAGGGCGTTAACTTTGTGCCATAGCATGATGGTGGATGAGACATAACAATGAAACGATTAAACTTTATATACCTTCATCAAAGATTATGAACGTACATGCCATGAATATTTAGAGTATGATCTTCCACACACACACACACACACACACACACACACACACACACACACACACACACACACACACACACACACACACACACACACACACACTCTGCCGACTCCAGATGTGGTAATCCATTTTGCCCTCCCATTCTCTTCACTTGCTTTGTCACTGATAACAGTGTTTGTTTTGTCCAAGTGTGGGGCAGCATTGTGAAAGAAAATGCACTCTGTCGGTACTGGATATCAGGCAGATAACAGACTAAATAAAGGCACCAAATCTGAGCATTTCCTAATTACAAAAACATGTTACTGATTATTAATCCAGACTTTCAGCAACATGACTTTGTGTTTTTACATTAAAATATTAGAAAAAAGGAGAGGACATTAGAGAGAGCTGATCTGAAGATTGGGGAAAGGAGAGTAAATAAGAGATGGGTACAGAGACAATGATGACGGAGACAGAAAAGAGAAATAGCTTTTGTGCCATCTTGTTTCAGCAGGTCACCATGACAGTGTGAGAGATTTCCTTTGCCGACCCCTTCCCTATTTTAACATGTCACTTCTTTGTCTTTATTAGTTGGTGATGTCTATTTTTAGTTAAGACGTGAAACACACATAAACATTTCTAACAATAAATAATCTCAAGCAACAATAATAATGAACAACTTGTGATTCAGGCAATCATTGACGTGGAAATGTGATGTTACAAACTGTCTCTCTCGCTTTCACTCCGTTTCAACTAACAACATGTTTTTATTTATGATCAGATCAGTTTGATAAAGCATCAGAAAAGAGCATCCGTCTCACAAAGTCAATGCACGCCCACAGAAATCACTGAAAGAGACAAAAAAAGTAAGATACCTTAAAGCACAATTAAGTTACAGAAAGACAAATAGCGTTCAAATCCAAATCCCCAAGTAAAGTATGAACTGTATGACCAGATTAATGATGCTGATAAAATGACATGCTGCATTATTTATGATATAGTTTCATGTTACTTTCTTTCTCTCTGAAAGGGTATAAGAGTGATCTGAACAACTGTTGATAGCAGCTGCTTATTAATCTATCAATCAAAATAGTTGTTTCTTAATTAGTGGATTGTAACATATTTCAAATCTGATATTGCAGTATTACATACTAGCAGACTGTCATCAGGGATGGAATTCCCACAGTCTTTCTTAGCCTAAAGCGATGGCATCAGAAAGTAATTGTCAAAATGTCCTCACTTTGTGTTTTGGCTTGTGGATAAAAGCCCTGTTTCGTGGTGATAATTAGCTCCCCTGTGTTGATGGAGTGTAATCTCACGCAGGTAACTTCCTGAAAACAACCTACTGTAAAACTGGCGAGGGATCTCTGCGCAGGCTAGCGGGTTAAATCATCACTGCCTCTCTGCATATTTCCCTTCAAGTTGAGATGGTGCAAGCTGCATAACACTGGGCTTCCTGCCTCAAATGAGGAAAGCTTCTGAAGCATTTGAGAGAAAAGTGAAATGTGCTGTTGTTGTAAATCAGATGGCTAGATCACAGGTCAGTTAATGCGAGGGTGAATCATGTGTCAAGTCTCCATTATTGTTCACACTTAATCTTTTCCTGCAAATGTCATTGCAGACTAATTATATTAATAATTTTTTGTTCAAATGGTGTATTACCTTAAATTCTATGTCTGTATTTAGTAAAATCAACCGCTTGTTGAGTTAATTAGTAGGATCAAGAACCATGACAGCGATGACTTTAAGCATAACACTGCACATTCAAACGATTTGAACAAACAAACATATTCCTTCAAGTTTCTCACAACCTTTTGAAATGGCAATAATGGTAACTCAACTAAACTCCAAAACTTTGTGATTCTTTTCTATCAAGTGGATGAAGAAAAATTAATATTCGACACATTATGTATAATTAATGATTAGGCCTTTCAAGATTCTTTTTTTTTTCCATTCAATTATTTGAATTAAACAATACAAAATCGAATTATGCAATTATAATTCATTCTTTATGCAATTATTCAAGTTGAGCAATTACAATTAAAATGATTCAAATTCCGTTTTTAGTGACACATATTTCTGCACATATATCTGACATTGACTGAAATATTCACCCCGAAGATGCTACATTTTCATGACTGCACTGACATTATATGAAAGTATTGTGTATTATATTCTACATTTCTCTCCAAATTTCATTTTTAGCCTTTTTGGTATCAATGGAAAACATTGGATCACCAGAGGAACTTTAAATTAATTTAAATGGATTTAAATAGAACATGAGTTCATGATGATGGCATCACTGGCAGGTTGGCTGGGTTGAAGAGGCTATTCAATTCAAGAGACAACACACATTAACTGGCATATTTTCATTGGTTAAATCCTTTTATCAATGTCAGTTTTCATTTGTATTGCTCCAGCCTGTCTTTTCATTTTTCTTCAATTTGATTTCGTTATCCTTTAAATTAATGAAATGAGTTGCTTGAATTACTTCTCTTTCTGTTTTAATTCTTGTTCCATGCATTATATTTCTTGTTTCGGTCTTGACATGTTTAACCCCTTATTCTCCTGTAAATCAGTTTGTAGCCGTGTTTTTAAGATGCTGTATAAATAAAGATCCAGCCCTTCTTTCAAACCAGTCACATGTTGCGGCTGACTGGTTGTGCTGCTTTTCTCGTTTCACCGCTCCAGCTTTCTCTTTCTCTAGTTTCATCTGAGTCTTGATGGAATCTCTTTAGCTGTGAATCTCGTGTATTCAATTTCTCACTGATATGATTTGCTGGTCCCAAAGTTTCGGACTAACCTGCGTAACATTCTGGTAAAGTAGCAAATCAAGAAAAGATACAAACTTTTCTTTCAAATGTCTGACCATGGTGTGCATAAGTCTGAAAATGCCATGTCCATGAAGAACAGGTTACTAACACTTGTTAGTGTACCACTTGGAACACTGGTTTTAAGGGTGACAATTCAATTTAAAGAGCGTCAACACAAAATATTAGTAGCCAATGCTAGTCACAATGTGAAATAATCCCCTCCAAGAAGTTAGTTAGCAGTAATTGACCTTCACATTCTTTACTATCAGTAACTGAATGACCCAGCATAGACTATTCTATACACACAATGCAGAGACAAAGATAAGGTTATTTAGCACACACTTGGATTATCCCTTATTAATGTCAGGATTAAGGTGATCCTCATTGAAATGACACAAGGGTTTGACTGTGAATGAAAAATCAAGAAATTAGTCCAAAGTGACTATGTTCAATGAGCCTGCATTTCAGTTTTTCTGTCCATCCATTATCTATCCATCAGCCTATCCAAACATGCATTTCATGACAGGCAGGGTGTATTGGGGAAAGTATTTTAGAGGGCTTATAAACCTTGACAAACAATAACATGAACTCACCTGACAGGTACATATTTAGACTGCGCAGGAGAACTGGAGCACCTGGTGGACACCCAAGCAAACATGCCCACAGAGAGGCTTCAACCAGGCAGGCCGGATTCAAACCCACTAAAGGCTCCAGGCTGACTCTATGTTTGTAATTATTTATAGTCAACCAAACAAAATCATACTCAAGACTAGTTCACAAATCAGGATAGCGGTTTACAAAAACATTGGTACAAAGGAGAGAGTATTGTATCAAAAACTTTATTCTCAAATAATGTTTTCAAAATAGCTGATAGATAAACTGTGAGTCTCTTGAACAGCAGGTTGTGAAGCTGCATTCACATATGGTATCTGTTGTTTAACCATTTCTAACACTCCATGTTGTTTCTCTCTCATGATCTCATGGGAGGACAGAAAAAGGCAATTTTCCATCCTTAAATTCAAAACTTAGAGCAAACCATTCTTGTTTTACCATTTAAAATAGGAGCATCAAAAGTGGCCGATACGTTAATGCTGCTGTTAGAGCCTAAATTCACCACAATTTCATTTTCCACTCTAAACCCATCATGTCTAAGCAAAGATTACCAGATTCCTCCTTGTTTTGACTGACGGAAGGTCAGATTTTGGGCCATTAAGGGGTCAAGTCATCCAAAATCTTTTGTGTCTGTGGAAATCATCCCTCAGGTATAGACATTAGGATCAGCCACTTACGGCTGCTTTTACACAAGAACACTGCATTTTTTTTATACTGTTCATGACATATGGAGTTCATTTGTTGTTCAATGTAAATTATGTGTGTGTATCTAAAATTATTTAAAACATCTGTATGTCAACATGATTTAATGGAAGAAATCACAAATGCTCAGGCAACTCGTAGATACAGCTGCCACATTAAAAGTCTTATAACAAATTTATGTTTTGTAATAAATGGAGACTTAAAAATGTAGATGTTCAAAAGTAATACTAAGCTGTAGAGTTGGAGCAGAAGCATCTTGTATTCCACTTAGTTGTTTTGGATTGTGAATACAAAACGTTTACAGGTGTGACCCAGAGATAAGTGTCTCTCCAGCACCAAGATAATTTATTCTGGGTTCCACAAGGTTTTCTATTTGTGTAAAAGCAGCCATATTGGACAAAAGAGATCATACAACATGTTGATATTTGCTATTCAGTTTGAACCATAGATGTTTACATGGTGTGTAACAGTAAAAATATTGACATTAATGAACAAGATTTTGTTGTACCTACATCATTAATCATAAAAAGTACAGCATGTTTAATAATTTGTTTTGTTTTTTTACAAATTCTCCATAAAAAATAAATTTCTGTACAAAACTTTTTTTTTCCTTTTGCACCTACTTCAAGTTCAGCAGCACATGATGATTGTGAGATAATGATGTGATTTTGATGCTCAACACAAAAAACATTAATGATGATGGCGGCTTCCTGGTGAGGACTTGCCACTTTTCAACATATCTCTATGCCATTTGGAAGAACACAAATGAAACAATATTTTTTGTACACATTCATAAGCAACACACTTACTTACTGCATGTCAATATGTGTTGCTAAGAATGCATCGCATCACCATAATGCGTGGATATAACACTTATATGTGTGGTGTCCCAATCTACAAGCTGCCATGTGTAGAAATGACAATTATTCATCCAATGCACTGATGAGTGAAACTGGGCTGCAGTCAACTCACGTTCAACTCAGACACACAAGGTTGTAGATTTTCTTCAAACTCTAATGCTGAACGTATGGCATGAGAAGTTTGTCCAATCCTAACTATTGAGAATAAGGTGACACAAAGGACCTGTCAAGGGCAATCCTGAACATTTTAATATGAATACACTACAAACTGAATCCGAAAGCAAACCCACCCCAGACACACACACACAGAAAGGCCTGATTTCCATCTGGCAACAGAATTTGAGCATAGATCAGGTCCATATAGCTGCTAAGCTACATATGAACACATGTATGACACAGTTGCTCTCCAAGCAGGGCTGCGACTGGATTAAGTACTCTTCAAGGAAAAGTTAATCTTGGTGTAATTTATATTGATCTTATTTCTGCATTGAATCTATTCTATATTTTAAATACACAGTGGAAAACAAGCTCTTCTCATGTAACACTGTGTGAAAAGGTAATATACATTTACAATTTGGCTGGTATTTATTAATGTTTGTAGCAGCCTGGGCCCCTATGTTTCAATGAGGACTGCTGACAATACCACTTTAGAAAAAGTATGGGACAACGTTATTCACAAACTGGGAAAAGTCTCAGCTGAAGAATCTGAGACAACCTTGGCCGAGCCAGCTGTCGGTCTTTTAAACGTTGAGGACTGCTGACAAATAAAAGTACAAATGTGGAAACCTCTTCACAAATGGTAAAGAAAGTCATGATTGATATCCACATTTTTAAGTTATCTCAGAGACGGTATGTCATGTTAAGGAGGATACTGATCTATAAACAGATGAAGTCACTGAATTATATTGCTTTATTGACTCCACAGGAAATCTGAATCTGAATTCATTAAATCAATTAAAATAGAAGCTTGGGGTGCACGCAGCAACGAAAAGAGAGGAGGCCCACTATCTTGTGAGCAGACGTGCTACTGTTGTTTACAGTTGTCTTGTTTATTTCTCTGAGGCGATTTTGAATGTGTGTCTTCTGTCTTGTCACCCTCTCTAACTATTACCAGTATTATAGCTAGTACAGACATTCGCATATCTATATTTTCTGTGCCTCACGTTGGCGTATGTGTTTCTGTCTTTCTGCCCATGACCCTGACACTGAGGCTGTGAATGACGAGCTAACAAATTATATTATATTACTAACAATATCCCATAGTCATGCTTCCAAAGACAATCACCATTGTTTCAGGACATTTCATTTGCAACATCCAGGTCAGCCGTAGATTCATTTTTAATTAAATGAGCTAAATATGAGAAGAAAAACTGCAATTTGCTCCTTAATTCCTTCTCGTATATTTCTAAATAAGTGAATGTGATCATCTTCTCATGCCAAATGTATTTCTTTTCAGTATTTCAGTTCTGGGGAAAATCCACTCACTGATGTTAGTGAATTGAGTCATGGTCAAAATCATGATCAGTTGTCGGTCAGAAGTTTTCATTATCTGACATCACATTCATTCCACTCACCATTTGACATCCAGCCCTGTTGCCTAAAATTTACATTCCCATACAATGAACGTGCTTTTTGAATTTTGTTGAGGATTACATTTGCTTTTGACGTATCACAAATTTGTTTCATGGAAATATGTGTAGGTATGAAGGCTTTCAATTTATTCAAGTTGAAAGTGCAGTTGTCTGGGAACGTAATTTTGTAGGAGACAGGGTTGTTGATATCATATGAATGAATTAATGGATTTGTGATTGTACGATAGTATGATCCGTTGAATGACATGGACAATTCTTTTGGACAATAAAAATCATGCAAGTTAAAGCAAATGCCTGACGTGTAATGGCAGAATGGTGTGCATGGAAAGTGAAAACAAAGAAAAAACTGGCCTGAGGACACTGAAAGTAGTTACATCTGTGATCTAAACCAAGTGCAGCATCTTTCGAAAAAATAAAATTATTTTGAGAGTACACTGCGAAAAATAACAAGCTTGGCAAGTGATTTGAAGCTAGTGGATTTTCTTAAATCCAGCAGAATCATGGGTGTTGGTATGACTTTTTGACTTAAAATACCAGGAAATATGCGGAATGCAAGGCTGCACTCGCTAAGCTTGTGTATTTGTTGCAGTGGGATTCAAGCATTGATAAGCAGGATGTAACTTACTCTCTGCACACGAGGTATTTCTCAAACAATGGCGGGGCTCCCGGGGCGATAACTCTCGACAACAATAATTGTGCATGTTGTCTTTGTACCGTTTCTGTTTGTCCTCCAACACAACCAATTCTCAGTCAGAAACAAGCTGTGGGCTCTTCAAAAAAGTGTGTTGAAATAAGATCATGTGCATCAGATCTGTAAAACGTGTTCAAATGTATGATAACGTGAGTAGTTAGGGACACTTGCAACACATCTTTTTAAAGAGAGATAGAGAAACAGTCACATGTCGTTTCTGAAAGCTTACCCTGTCTGCTAAACTGAAACAAATCAGCCCATTTTGAGATACTATTAAATATACCTCAAGAGTACTATACAGCAGTGATTTTCAACCACTGTGCCTCGGCACACCAGTGTGCCGTGAGAGATCGTCAGGTGTGGCGTGGGAAAATGTCCAATTTCACTTAATCGGTCCCAAAAAATATAATTTAGTTGCCGCAAGTAATTTTCCATTGTTGAGCGTCTGAGCCTGTAATATAGTGGCTGGCCTAGTAATGAAATACTGTTCCATGCCAGTAGGTAGCGCAATAATTACCTACCATATTTGCTGTATTATGCTACAATGTGACATTTTGTAACGTTTTTGGTTGTTGGTGTGCCGCGGGATTTTTTTATTGTAGAAAATGTGCCGCGGCTCAAATAAGGTTGAAAAACACTGTATCTCAGAAAATTATGGCGTTTAATGCCATTAAATAAAACTAACAATGCGGTACCAGTGTTTCAGTGGGACCATACTGCATATTATGGATGTGAGTCATTATTTCTTTCACATATTAGAGCATTAACAGTATTCAGAATGAGCTTTCAGAAAAAAATGTGTTGTTCTAAAAATGGCAAATAAAGTGGTGTCTTATCTGACACTAGAAGCTCAGAGGTCCAAGGGTAAACTGATCCCAACTTTCTGGTTGGCTAGCATGTTGTCATGTTAACAAAATTAACAACAATATAGCATGTGGTCACACCTTCTGCTAACAGGGAAGGTGAAATATAGATGTGTATATACAAACACACTGTAACCCTGTATTTTGTCATCTTTTTAAAGATAGAAGTTTTTGAATAAAATTCTCTTTTTTTAATGACTCATTTTCAAACCCATTTCAGACCCAAAAATGATTTTTTTTTTCATAACCCAGTCAGAAAAACACACTAGTGCAAAATTTGTGCGGTTTAAGAGTTCATATAAAGTTGATATTTTGGGGTCCCCAGCAGCAGTGGTTTGGGAAGTACCATGGGGCCACTGGGTATTTGAACATAGAGTCTGTTCATCAATATCTTCACTGAAGAAAAGTGCCAGAAGAGACAAATAGAAACAACTATTTGCCTCAGTTTCCAGAGCAACCTGTCATTGTCTCTCTTTTCCAGCAGGATTGACAGAGTTGTCTATCTGTCCATTTGTCTGTGTTCGTCTGTCAAATTTCAACCAGTCCGTCTGTTAAAATGTTCATCTATTTTTGATTTTGTGGCTGGAGAGTATGCTGGAGAAAAAAATAAATAATCTGTCATCACTTGACTGATAATCCCAACGAAGTTATAAGAAGACAAATCATTTCCTGGATTTGGCCACAGCTGATTGTAGCAGTTGATGATCTTGACAGTTTATTGCCACCAGGCTTTCACTTGTTCAGCCACCAAGCACAGGATCCTGGCTAGTCCAAGATTAGAAATCAGTTGTATGACTCTTTGATTGTGTTAGACAGGCATCTGGACACCAGTCCATTCTGTACACCAACCCGGCAACTCAAATGTCTGGTTTTCTGGTTCAGCACAGTCTGCCTAGTGCTAGAATGGAATAGTGTACATAGGATTGATTTTAAGTGTGTAATACCTTCATACACAAATTCTTGTCCTAAATCTGGGAAAAATAGCACTTGCAAATGCCTGATTTGGTATGTTTTAGCCTAGACAAATTGCCAAATACTGTAGGTAGAAATTGTCATAATAAGCAATACAGTAAATGACAGAAGGTAAAGAAAATCACAGGAACCTATTTGAAAATTAATTATTGACTGACAACTCAACTTACCTAACTCTGTGATTGTCCTGTTTTACTAAACCTAACCCATTCACTTGTCCAAGTAGGCTAAAACAAAAATGTAAGCATATCTGCAACTGCTACTTAACTCTAGTACTCCAAGTATCTAATACTAGTCTCCAGTACTGGATGAGAGTATCATTTTCTTAAAAGGAATTGGTCTGGTTGAGCTTGTCACTTCATTGACTGCATTTGGTTGTCAACTTTACAGCAGTCTGTACGAACGATATCAGATTCCACCAAAACAGACTCAGAAGCTGTAATTACGTCAGAGAGTCCAGTCCTGTCAGGTCCAGCGTGATGGAAATCCAGTGAGAGGTTTTTGGTCCTGCACCAATGATGGTTTTTGTGTTGACATTTAGGAACAATCCATTTACTCTTCAAGGTCTGGAGGGGATTGAAGGGTGGGATAGTCTATGTGCTTCCCCTGAGGGTAGAACCTTGCACCGGTCACACCCATGTCTTGCCTGCAGCAGGGGAGTTAAGTTAAGGGTAGGCACGTGAACAGAAGAAACGTGTACCACTGTGCAAATTTGGCATGGGGTATGGCGTTAGATTGGGGAAGCAATTATTGAGGTTACAGGAAGGATATTCAAGGACCATATGACTGGCCATACAGAGAACTTTTCACGAGGAGGTTGAGTCAAATTATGCAGAAGTCAACTGATGCTGGATGAGCACTGGGTCAATAGGGTGGTCGCACTTGGAAGAAGTTCAATTAGTTGTACCATCTTTCTGTGTTTTTCCTTGGTGCCTGAACAGCAACAGTGCTTAAGAAGACTTGTGGTCCCAGCCTTAATCTCCAGAACAACACATTTGATGTCGTCATTGTCTATTCCCTTGTGTATTGGTTCCAATTTATTTAGCTCTAACAGACTATAGGGATAAGTGGATGATATCGTTGTTCAGGTAGCAGGTGGAGCAGAATGGCGTTACTGTGCAGATTGGGCTGACAGAGGACCAGCATGCTACAACACAGATTGCTCACGGTGACGAGTCTAAATCATTCGTTTTTTGTTTCTTCTCTATTTGGTAAAATCCCCGCAGACCAACAGGGAGGTTGGACTGAACCACTGTATAGGTAGTGGCAGGTTTGTTGGACTATACCACAGTGCAGACTGTATTGAGTGTGGTATCAAATCGAACTGCCTTTGCCTCAGTGGGCTTCATGTTGGTGTCATACATTGGGTTTTCAAATGATGCCTGACCATTGGAGCTCTCATGGCCGACATAGCCATTAAACTGGACCTTGGGACGCGTCCTGCAAAACAAAAAAAGAAGGAAAAAATGGTGTTTATGGCAGATATTTGGATTCAGAAGAATATCTTTGCAAAGGTATATTTATGGTTAGGAAAAGGAAAACAATGAAACTACAAGGGTGCAGGTCTCTAAAACACAAAATGACAATACAAAAATAAACTCATGGTCATTACAGGACAGCGAGATTAAGTTGCTCATATTTTCTGATGCCTTTGTTTTAATATACAATACATATTAGCTCTTACCAACTCTCCCATTTGTAGCCTTTTTGAACCACAGCTGTTCTAAAGTTCCCATATGAAGTTAGTCGTGAACAAATGTCATCTGATTGGAAGAAAGTGGCACTCATTGAAGAATTTACCTAATGGCAGGGGTATTGATTTATAATTAACAGAGTATTGATTACATTTCTATGTATATTGTTTCAATTAGTTCTACAACCAATTAAAACACATTAAATTAAAAACATTTAAAAAAGTCCTCTTGTAATATTTAAATACATTATTTGTCCTTTTGACTGTCTTGTTAGACATTTTGAGAAATAACTTTACCCCTTAAAATTAAAGCCGAAACCTCAGTAAGAGGAAGTTTCTGGTAAAATTCTACAAATTTCAGGGGAAATGATGGCAGGACGAAGAACATGAACCATTTCAACTGCCTGCTTCGGTGGTTTTGCAGCCCAGGGTCCATCTGCTGCTCTCATGTGAGTGTGTCTGTGTGCGTGTAACCTGCCATCATCCTGAAAATGGTACCCAATGATTTTAGTTTAAAAAAAATATATTATAAATCAACCTGCCTGAATGAGGATTTTACTGCAGGGGTTCAAACAGATATGCTGTGAAATATGACTACCCCCTCCTAATTTGTCTGTTTGTCACAGATTACATTTTTGGATAATCAGGTTCTATAATCCAGTTAGATATAATCACTTACTCCCAAACCCTGTGGAACTATTAGCAGGGAGGAGTGCAGCAGCTGAAACACTGTTTGACTCTGACCTCATTAAGAGTGTGTGTGTGTGTGTGTGTGTGTGCATATCCAACCCTGGGGAGCCACTAAGCCTACCCTACATGCTCAACCCATTACTTTACAAAACTGCACACACACCAACACACAACGCAGACCCCACGTGGCAGTAGTTCAAATCGCTGCACTAGTTTCTGGTTGTGGCTGTAGGTGCAATAGTTTAGTTTTATTGGTCGAATGAAAAACAGCTCACATAATCGCTTTGACAGTATTATAGATACAGTACAGACTCATCGGCCAAAGCAGGAAGAAACTGCAGTGTGCACACTCCTTGCTTTTAGTTTCTCATTTTATATATTATATTGTTATACAGAGAAATTGTTTCTGTGGACTTGCCATTATGTGCTCAGGAATATTGTTAACAAAGTTAACTTTACCACACATCTACTGTCAAGTCCGGATGAAAGTAAAGAAAGTTATCAGTACCAGGAGAAAAATAGTGAAGTACTGTAATATTACTTGTTTCAATTTGACCACTTTATTAAATATTGTATTTGTTCTTGATGACATGATGCTGACAGAGAGATGACAATGAGATCAAAGACTAAATAAATATCTTTCTAGCTTTAAATGATTGCTGTTTCGACACAGTACGGCTGCACAGCTTTTACAAATTTAAGATTAAATGCAAAAAAAAAAGATCCTGGGTATATATCACCTAAAATACTTTTAGCTGATATAAGGAGTCAATTTGTTCCAATTCCCTGTGAATTAATATACATTTTGGTGTACAATTTCTTTTGTTTTTTTGTTTTAGTAACACAAAACAGTGTAAGACAAAATACACAACTTGGCTCAGTTCATAAAAATGTAAATGTAAAATGTTGATCAGTTGTGCAGCCTTACTAAACAGCATGAAGCAAAATCTCAAAACTAGAAACAACAGATGACGAAATTGACAGAGGATGTGGCAGCGGGCGGAGGTCTGGTTGCTGTTTGTAACCAGGTGAATGACAGGTGCCAGTCTTACCTTCCGCCAGGCCCCCAGGTGTCTTTTGGTCTCTCATTATCATCTGTGTCAGCAGACAATGTCCTGCGTACAACCATCAGCTTTAATATCCATCAACTATCATTGCACACTGCTAACTGGCGAGCAGGTTGTGTAACACAGTGTAAAGTAATGAAATGGTAGCGTTAGTAGCTATTGGTAAACTGTGCTAACTTTACGGTAAATATCTGTGCAATTCTGCTCGGCCTACACAGCAGTCACCATCTTAGCATTTACAGAATAAACAGCAAAGCTCATTACTAACAATACAGTACATTACTGTCTGTTTCCTCAATAACATCAATAGGTCAGCACACTACATGTCTCACTGCAGAAAGAGGACTGCAGCATACAGCTACCATAAATGGAAAAACCAACGCACTAACGTGTAATAATGATTATGGTTGGATGAGTAAGATGACTTTGTAAAACTTTGAGTGATGAAGGTCAAAAGTCAGAACATCCCTTAGATGTAGAATCTTGAATAGGAAACATTAATGATGACACTTTACCCTCAATATAGCTGTGTATTATCTGCCATCTTAGGGCATTGTAAGTCTTTGGTGCACTTTTTAGGAACAATAATTAATATCTAAGGTCATTTAGATTTCATCTTCAATGGCTTAGAGTTTTAGAGGTATAATTATGTTTGAAAAATTCAGTAAAAATAATTACATTTGAAAGATTAAAATAAAGATATAAACAACATAAGTGCAACAGAATATTTGTTCGGACTCATTTCTAGATGTGAGAAGCTTGATAAATACAGGCTAGAGTTTTAGTGCCCGCCCCTCAGAATGAGAGGAACATTTACCAAAAGCCAGACATACGCTCAGGAGACCTTCATCAAGAGCTTCCATAGCAACTCAAAGGCAGATTTAGAATAAGATAGAGTGGATGTTTAAAGGAAACATATTAAATAAATGACTAAATTAGGGAATAGTGCTGCGCTGAAAGAATTTAACATTCAAAGAAACCATTCAAATGCACTGAGAATCATGACATTGTATCTGCATGAGGAAATATTTCAACAAGGCAAACACCTGCTTTGCATTCTAGTTCGTTAGTGGTCTGTTTTTACATGATGGCTTTACATTGAGAATATAGCTTACCTGTGCTTGTAGAGGTAGAAAGCAAATCCAGACAGGATGAGGGCAAAGAAAGGAACCAGGATTGCTGCGGCCACAGAGCTGCTGTTTGTGTAGGGGTTGGATGGGTCCATCGCCATGGTTACAGGGCCTGGGGATACAAACACGGATGAACCCACACATGCATGGACACATAAACACCCTTTTGTGCATGTGTAATAGATGCTTTTTGTATTATTAGTCTGTATACTTGAACTCTGCAACTTGTGTTTATTTATGTCTGCAAATACATGTATTTTGTATTACACTAACAAAAACATTTCAATAAGATTTCTTCAATTTGGCTGAATGTTTTAGTCCAACTCTCAATATGACATTATTTAATAAGAAGATCAAGGCTGTGTTGTTTCTCGTGGTTGTTATTCGGGCTGATGTTCGACAGACGTACCTTGCCTCGTCAGATGGAACTTGCCAAAGTCTTTACTGTGAATATGCCCCTGGTAGACAAAAGTCTTCTGATCTGATTCTGCAGTAACCTGAAAAACAACACATTCCGTGTTCAGAGCAGTTTGATCTTATATAATATGTTTTACACTTTGCATTCAGATGGACGGGGGCTTCTGTCACCCTGGTTTGGTTGTAGGGTGACACTGTTTTAAGCATCTATTAAGGCAGGTGAATATGTAATTACCTTCCTGCAGTGTTGTGCAGGTTCACACTTTACAAGAGCGAGCTCAAAGTTCAGACTGAACTTCTCATTATGCATGTACATTACTACATTCCTGTTACCATTATGTTTTATCCATTTTAAATGATGTCCCCCATACATTTGTATTACTTCATGTCATACATGTTTATATTGTATCCCTATATTTTAACTATTCCTATTTCTCTTTTACTGTGATTACATTTTTTATAAAGACATATTTAATGAACATTGTTGAAGGGAGCCTGATATTCAAGAGCCAGCGACATAGTCCAAAATTATGAATATACAGAACAATGTGCAATAAATTCACAAAATCTGAGCCCCAAATTTTGGGGTTTAATAGGAAGTTATATGCTGGAACTATTTATCAACCAGGTCAGTAACGTCCTGGAGCCTCTGTGGGAAGCCTTGCGATCTCATGTAAAAACACAACCTCTTGACAAAAGCAAAGCCGTCAATCATCATTCACCATCATTTGTCTATTTGAAAAGACATTTGAGAAGATGTTAATCAACGTTTATTGTATTTCAACATCTGTGTTGCATAATATGACTGAGCATTTGTCACGAATTGAAATACCCCGTGTATAGAGGGTGTGGGCTGAGTAATGTGGTGTGGACGATGCTACATTATTGTAATGGTTAGGGGAGGGATATTGCTATTATGATATTGATTTTTGTTGTTAATAAAAAAGATGTGTAAACACAACATTCATTTAAAAATGTTTGATATAGAAAATGACAGGAAGTTTGTCTTACATATCCATCCATCGCCCAGTTGTCGTTTTTAAACTTGCTGTAGTAATGCTCTGTCGGCCCCTTCACCTGGTAGACCTTCAACAGCAGCTGGTTCTCCTCTGACTTGTAGGTACCTGGATGAACAGATAAATAGAAAGAAATTGTTTTGGAGTTACAAATAATGGTATTGAACCCGGTGTCATTTAAATGGCAGCAACTTAACTTCTAATTTGTGTTGCCACTTGGCAGGAAAAAGAGAAAGACGTTGAGGCAAAGGTCCCCTGGGAGGTTGACAGACAGACAGGGTGTAGGTAAACAGACAGACAGATTGACTGACAAACAGACAAAAGGAGACACCTCAACATTTCAAAGTATGATCCTCTATTTCCTTCACCAAGCACTTGACACATTACTGGGGAGAAAGTGACATTTACCCTTCAGCTGCATGTTTAACTATAGTGCCAACACAGAAACTGTTGCTGTTCAACATGACAAGTCCATATCACAGATTCAAAATGAAATAGTTTCATACATTGAGAACCATTTCCTCCTACCTGCAGAAAATCTTTCATGACCCCGGCATCAAGCTGAACTATTGACTGTGAAATATTGTTGTGAAATGTCAAAACATACATGAGTGTCAGCGGGAGTCAGACAGTTTGATAAACCCTACTATTTGTGTGTGTGTGTGTGGGGGGGGGGGGGGGGGGGGGTTCTACCTGTTTTGTTAAGCTTCCACCTATTTCCAAATAATATATTCTGTATATCTGCAGTGCATTTGAATACAAATACATCATGTGCTCAAGAGTACTGCTGTGGGAGGTTATGTTGCTAAGGTACAGTAATAATGTGGAGCGTGTGTGGGGATTCTTCAGATGCATCAGTGTAGCGGGCACAAGTACACGAGTTGTCAGGCGGTTCGTAATTCCACCTAGTGCCCCTGCATGTTTTATTATTTAACAGATTAGCGCTCAAACTAAAGCACAAACCATTTTTTTCTTCCCTGCAGACTTTATAAAAATGTGAATGTACTCGGGTGCAAAATAGGAAATAACACCAATTTCCATATAGATACCAGCAATGCTTTGCTAAAAAGTGTGAATGAAAATCTGTATCAGCCTGCTGGGTATTTACACCTACAGTAGTGTGTCTGCTCGTGTTATTTACACTGAATTTAAAGTATTTTACATCTGAAATGTGATTGCTCTTTTTTTGACGTCCTTGATAGTGGTGTTACAATGCATATTTGCAGTTAGACAGGTCCATTGTACATTTACTTTGAGTGTCATATGAATTTAAGTACGTTCCATCCATTCTCTATAGCCACATATATAGATCATGGTCATTGGGGAGAGTATTTTCTATTTCATGTTTATTTTATGACTCCATTTATGAAAATTATACTGATTGGATCAGTTCTAATTATCCGGTTTTCAAATTCTGAAAACATTATAACAACTTAACAATATGTCTTTTGAGAAGTTACACAGAGTAAAAATAATTTGTGAATCTGAATAATATTAGTTTTCCATGTTTTTTTTACCTGACAGTCTGATTGACACTCCGCTGGTTTCCAGTAATGTGACGTTGACTCTGCCACTGGTAGCGTTGAACCCAGTAACTGTAAATGTGGTGGCCTGTCTTTTCCCTAAATACTCATAAAAACCGCTCCACTCTGAGTTTGGGGAGAACACATCCACTGGAACTGGAACAGAGAAACAGAAACAAAAACAAAATGAAATTTAAAAGCATGTTTTACCTCTTCTTTTTTTAATCAAAAGATGAAAAGAGCTGAAACAATCACCCCGGCTCAGTGTGACCAATAACACAATTTCTTAGTTTAAAAGGATCAACTTCAGCATTCTGGTTTTACCACCGTTGCAACTTTTCTGCCACACGTGATGCCACCAAAATTATGTTGAGAAAAGAGTAATTATTAGGATTCATCCCATAGTGTTTGCCAACAAACAAGCAAAACATATCTACCTCTGCTTCCTTCATAACCGACTGCTACAATGTGTTAGTTAGCAGTCTGATTCCCAAACTTAGAGAAATATGACTTATTCAAAACTCAGCAGCTTCCGTATTCTTGAAAAACACTTTGGTCTTTTTCTCTGATGTTAGTCTTTCTTCACTGGCTCCCTCTAAATGCATATATTGATTATAAAATCCTACTTCAAACATACAAGGTATTACATGGTATTGCACCTTAATATTTTCACTGATGTATTTACTGCGTCTGAGCCTTCGTCCTATAAATCTGAAATAAGACTACTTGCCGAGACAGAAGATCTTTGCAGTCAACAATCACTACATCCTTCCACCACAATAGCCATTCTTCTCTGGAAAAGACTTTGTGGCCACCCATTTATTTAAAAAACTGTAAGTACTCCATTGTGTGCTGTAGTTGCTTATTCTGCATACCTCGAATCTTGTTCTTCTGGACATCTGACTCTCCTCTGCCTTTGGGATTGACTTTCACTCCAACTGAAATGTAAAACAGCATTACATTTAGTTTAGCTCACTAGGTGGTTAAGTTTATTGACAATATATTTGGTATAGATAGGGTTGGGAATATATGACAGGACTGACAAAATATGATACTTATTTATCAATGGAGAAGATTATAATCCCAATATATTGCAATTTGTCAATTCTGGGGTTACAAAGACTGGAAGACTTTTTTGTTTTCATTCACCACAGTATACACAGGCATCTTTGAGACTAAGATGAGTACCGGTATGTGATAAAAAATAAATAAAAAAAACATCACCCCAGCATTCATGGAACGCCTTAGGCTGACTTTTGAGAGCACAGCAATAATATCAGGGTGAAAATCTGTATTTATCTTAAACCATTTGGGATTATGACGTCTAGTTATTATTCAAGGCTCAACATCAGCGCATTTTCTACAAGCAATGCATTTTCAAGATTGGATCTGAATACCTTTACAGAGCGGGGGTTTGCCCGACCATCTCCCATCAATTTTGCAGGTTCTGTGCTCTGATCCCCCAGCCAGATAAAAACCGTCTTGACAGGTGTAGATCAGCGTGTATCCCAGGGTAGGCAGGTCCATAGATCGAACATCAACATTACTGGGGGTCTCTGGCTGTCTGCATGAATGGGCTGAGTGATAGGTAAGAGGGAAAAAAAGAGTTGTCACTTGTCCTCTCTCCAAAGCCAAAAATAAGTATTGGGTAAAATACAACATACAGATCAACAAAACACTCATCAGTTAAAACAAAAACTGATTAATTAACACAAACAAAAACTGATTAATGCAACATACAGATCAAGGAAAATTGATATTAGTACACAGAAGATTATTCCTTACCTATGCATTCAGGTTGTGTCCCACTCCAGGTTAGGTTTTCTAGGCATGTTCTTGAGGTGGAGCCAAGGATGTGATAGTTCTTGCGACACTTGAAGGAAATCTTACTGCTAACCTACATGATGTAAAAGCACATTCATTTTAAAATAATATAAAAACTTTTATCGACCACTTCACTCACTGCTAACTCTTTTAATCTAAGAAAACATGAAACAACAAATGCCTACTTTTATAAGTTTGTCTCTTTCAGTGAATGTAATATACTTAGTCCTGCATAATATGGGTGGTGACCCCCTTCTATCTTTGAAGAGACGTCAGGGGAAATATGATATATGGATAATATCCAATTATACCGCCACAAACTGAAGGTTTTGCACGTTTGTTTGAATTCCATTACGACCAATATATTCCATCAACAGGTTCTTATCTGTGCCCCAGACAGTCTGGTGTCCAAGACAAAAGAAGACATTGCCAATCTTTGTCCTCTGCAAAGTCTAACTTTAGAAATGTGGTTGCCACTTTTACCAGGCCTTTACTTTTGACCTGCATGTACAAATACAAAATTGGCATCTTGTAAAGAATTAAAGGATGTCTGTCTTCTTCCAACTGTTTAAACTATTGTGCAAGTCAACCTTCATGTCTGTCCTTGACGTCACACTTCAGCTGTTAAACTCAGTGTATCATAGACCCAGTGTATCATAGAACATGTGTTTCATAGAGCCTGTCTGAATACATTACGCTGCATCACAAAGGACACATTTGAGACGTATTTTGTTTACTGTATGACACAGTTGGATGGACCTCCTGACAGAAAGACTCTAGAAGAAATAGCCATGTTATTAAAACCCTTTATCGACCAAGTAACCATATATGATAACTTACGCACGCTGTACATATGGCGTCCTTGCCGCGCCTCAGTAAATTCAAGAATCACATGGTCTTCACCCAGCTAATCAGCAAAGATCACCATACGTCACACCACCCGCCTTTTGTGGCATTTGACCGATCAGCATTTAACTTTTTAACTTTTTATTTTTTATTGCATGTGTTTATTTTTTTAGGAAGTGTCTGCTCGTGTTGTAGATGGCAAGAGGAGGCAGGCTGTTGTCGTGCCAGCCCACCCTGCCATCAGTGATGATGAAGAAGAAGCATGTATTTATGAAGGACTAATATTGTGGCCTAATGTTGTTGATGACTGTTCCAGTACCAGCACATGTTTTAATCTCTAAAAGTGATGTTATAATGTTATGAAATACATGTTCCTTTCACCTTGTATGTACATTTCTTGTATATTTTATATATACACTTCTTGTATTTTTTTTAATACCACAAACGGGCAAGGAACCAAATATGGTAACTTTGTTGATGTTAATTTTCCATCTACAAATTAAAACAAATGTAAATTGTCATAACAGTTAGTATTGTTATGTCCTCCAATAGCACTCTAGGGTTGACATTTTTAATTTCAAAGTATTTCAATGAGTGACCTATAAAGGGTTATTCATTTATAAAGTTCTATTGTTGAAGCTTCCAAACTACCACACATCTAAAATAAATAATGTGATTGGCTCTTGTCTTTCCAACTGAGGAGCATTGCAAACCTTTGGCACACTCCATCTCAGATTGAGTTTATAATTCATGAATTTTGTCATGTTGGAACAGAAGACTGCTGCTATTTTCTGACATGTGTACTTACAGTATCATTACAAAACCAAACTCTACAAGATGCAATTTGATTCAATACTTTTTGTTAAAATTCAAAAAGTGCATTAAATACATATCAGTTTCTTTCAACTTGTCTTTTCTGACAATTTTGAATGTAAATCGAAAGACTATTTAGTAGTTTTGCCAAGTAAACAGTCGACTGATATATTTCTTACCTGAAAGCCCTGACCCATGACTGGTATACCGTAGGCTGGAGTTCCTGGGTCACGACAGTTGTTGAAGGCTGGGTCTACACACACATAAATACTTATTATACTTATATTATAATATACATTCAAGTTTTAATAATAATTCTCAATGTCAAAGAAGCATTCTGACAATGCATACATACAGTGAGCTTAACGATGTTCTCAGAACAGACATTTTAATCTTCTGTGCATGGTTGCATCAACTTTTGCACTAATTTCACTAAGATTAGCATAGTGTATATGTTGCACTCAGTCATTGCAAAAGTATATCGAGCAATATTTGTAGCATGCAATATATTCTATGAATTTAGCACACGTGAGAGTTTGACACTCTCAAAAAAGATTGTCATCATACAGCAGTTTATAATGAAAGAAAGAAAAAAGTTACAAAAAAGTAGTCAATACTGGTGTACCACCATGGATATATTTTAAAGTAATGTACTGAATGACAGATCATATAGTTATTTACAGAGGAAGAATGTGACCAAACCTCTATGACAGGTGTAGTGTTGATATGAGGCTGCTTTCCATGTCAGCTCTTACACAGTAAATCAGCTTTTTCTTTATGATTTCATAACTTGTGACAAAAAGCTAAATTTCATCCAAAAAATAATCAAGGGCTGATTTAAAATATTCAAATGCGGACATCAAAACTGCACACTTCATCTATTGATTAGATACTATCTTCAGCTCTTTCTGCACAGGAATACTAATGTTAAAATGTGTACAAGAGTAAGCCCCCAAATCTTGTTTACCAATAATCTGATTTCCCACAATTTTATTCATAACTTGATGACATGGTTTCCTTTGCAGTAAACAAAATGTATGTTCCTTCCAATTATAGAAAGACTGTAATATGTAACATTTCAAAGATTTACATAAACATTTCATAAATCTAAGCAGGTTTTTCTATGTGTGTGATGAAGAAGGGTGTTAGGAGCATTGCTGATTATGTTATTCACCATTTCCTTAAAAAGTGAGCACAAAAAGCTTAATGCTTTGAAAAAAATAACTTAATTCAAGGCAGAGTATTTTTAAAGCTAGCTATCCAATGCACAATCACAAGCTAATGTATCAAGTGGTCAAATGCAATACAGCTGAAGTCTAAAGCTAACCATCATCATGGATGTATTCTGTCACTCTGTGTTTGAGGGCAAATGGTATTTGGGTTACTTGTGGTGGAATTACCTATACAAGCTGGTTGATGGCCACTCCACATGCCGTCGGCTTGACAGACTCTGGAGGCAGATCCTACCAGCAAGTAGGGGGTATGGCAGTAGAACCTGACCTCTGACCTGTATAGAAAAATAAATATTCAATCACACACACAAATAAGAATAACAAAAAGAAGTGACGAGGAAATATTAAATTATGTATTCAGGTTTTCACTTCATTATTTGAGGTGTTACATATCCATAAAACAGGCTGGAGTGTGATATGTAAGACCTTTTTTTTGCTCTTAATCCACTTCCCTCTCTGTCTACCACTAGAGCTTTGGCCTCCAACCTTTTCTTGTTTTTGCTGACAAACCAAAATCTGTTTGGTCCTTATAATGTTTTAAACTGACATACAGACATTGGGGCCAAACAATGTCTGATCTTTTTATCGAGTCAACATTTGATAACCTCGGTGGAACAAGCAACACTTCCCAAGTTCACAGTAAAGACAGAGTAAATCCTTTACATACAAAGGATGTCTTAAGTCATTATCAACAGTATCTTAATGCATTCACTTTAGTTTATCACAGCAAATGCCACAATCCTGACAAAATGTCAGTTGGCACAAAAAAATCCTTGCCAACCACCAGAAGTTGATGTAGTGACAAACATTCAGCAACAGCAGGCCTATACAGGCTTTATGCAAATGTTATTTGTGATGTTAACAGAAACCTATAATAAATGAACATTAAAAACTGCTATTGCTATATCTAACCACTAACCTGTAAGAAAAGATGTTCCCCTCTCTGAATCCACCTCCAGGAGAGCCAGGATCACCACACAGGACCGCTACAGTGAGACAACAGATACATTCAGGACTTCCACTGTGTTTGAATTGCTAACATTACTGAAAGGGAAACAGTGATGTGGATCAGTTAAAGCTACTAAGCAGAAGTTTAAAAGGTAGCAAAGGCCACCTAACTTACGCAAACACTGCGGTACATCCCCAGTCCACGTCCCGTTCCCCTCACAGGATAACACAGCAGGAGTGGACAACTGGTAACCATGAAAACAACTGTAGCCAACACTCGAGTCCCATGAATGGTCGGTTCCTTCCACTTTACCATGGTGTACTTGAGGAGGAGGTCCACACTGGATAACTGAAACACACACACACACACACACACACACACACACACACACACACACACACACACACACACACACACACACACACACACACACACACACAGAGATGTGAAAGGTTTATTGATTGATAATAGAACAAAAAAACAAAACAAAAAAAAAGAACTTCCAGGATGTATTTCCCCTTTTTAATTGTGCATATCATCGCTTTTTCTACTATAAAATAGCACTATGTGTTAACAGCATCTCTGCAAAGTTTGACTTTGACTAAGTGAAGTTAAATATTTTTTTGTAATTAATTTAGTGCAGATTTCCTGAAACGTAGGTTTAGGTCAGCTGAAAGCAAACATGCCCTAACTTTCTTCCTGGACCTTGAACACCTCTGGTTCCACAACATAGGGGCTCTGTACATACCAAGCAAGTATTGTTTCTTCCATAAGTAAGTCATATTTCATTTTTTGGGCTGGATAAAAATGCAATGTGGTTGATATTTTGCTGCGGCTTTGTCTGACAGTGGTTTTGGCGCAATTGGCGGATTCCATAGGTCGTAAGCTTTCCAGAAAGGTGCGCCAATCATGTGTGGCATCAAGCTAGGGATATACAAATTGATATTTTCATAACTTGGGGAGCTCTCTCGAGTCACTTTCGAGTCCTTCGAGTCATATTTATGGTTTATGTTAATATGTATGGTTGAATTGTGTTATAAGCATGTAAAATTGACTTATATGCTCTTGTAAGGACAGGCTTTGCAGGGTTTTTTGCTATGTCACATCAGTGGGTTTAGTATTGATTCAAGGGAGTATGAGGACTTGGAGAGTGAGGAAGAGCTCCTGATGAAGAATTCTGGGCACCTGGGGTTTTTAACACAGCTCAAGGGACCATATGGTGGATGACTTTACACTGCTGCCTCACAAGCACAAAGGTGCTGTGCTGTAATCTTCCCTAGTTCTTCCTGTGTGTGTGTGTGTGTGTGTGTGTGTGTGTGTGTGTGTGTGTGTGTGTGTGTGTGTATATAGAATTTGCATGTTCTCTCCACCGAATACAGCTGCTAGCTGTGACTTTAGGTGCATTTCTGTTGAATTGTCTCCCATCTGTCTTGCCTTAGCTTCTACAGTATACAATATACTGTCGACTGGATATACATTTACATTTATCGTACAATGCAGTTAGCAGTATACAACAGATACCGATAGTTTAACAACTAGTTTGCCAATAATGGCTAATACTGTTATGGGATATTTATACTTCATTTGATCATTTGTAAACATCTGCAATTCTATCTTCATCGAGACAAATAAATCAGCATAAAATAAGCTCTCAGAGATGTAAAAGTCACAAAGATAAAATAGCAGGTCAAACTTGTCTCTGTTGCATACGTAGCTCTAAGATGTGCAGGATGTTGTGTGAACCAACCATTTAAACAACACTCCTCTGAAGAAAAGCCTGAATTAGACAAAGAACAGTTGCCAAAGCCAGATACTTTCATATTCATGTATTCTTGTCGCGGTTGGTGTCAACTGCAGCCTGCATAAAGCCAAATGCAGAAAAACACCACATAGTGCTGACCAAAGAGCGACACCCTGTGCTTTCCTTCTCTCATCCCTGATATATAGTTTAAAAAAAAGTGCTTCCTATGAGGGATTCCCAATAGTATATGACAAGATGGCTGCAGATGGGAGACATGGCATCAAGTGAAAACAAAGAACAGCAAAAGCAGCAGACAGCCGTAAATACCATATGGACATTTACTGTCTTAAAGCAGTAGATGACCTAGGTCACCACATTTAAGACAAACCATGGTCACCATATGGACGGAGAGTTTATGAACGGGCATTTGGGGTTTAGCACGGTCTGTGATAATCAAATTGATAAATAAGCATTAAAAAAAGCATCTGTTATACAGAGCACAACGTCTATGATCATATGAAAACATACTGTTTATGCGCCAGCATCGCACAATATTTATCCTATGATTGCATACACCTATGATTGCATGCACCTGAGCTGTGCGTTCATACATGCAAGCGAGTTGTATGAGCACAGACATCTGTAAATGTAACGTCATAACACCCTGATCAACATCTGTGTGCGTGCATGCCTGAGTGTGCGCGTGCCTAACTCCCTAAGATGATGATAACCATCTGCATGGTTTCAAACATCTAATAAAGTCAGTGTAATTCACATCTAACCAGGAGACAGATGGTTTCACACTCCATTCACTCTGCTATGATGATATACAGAGAGTGTACATAAGCAAACACACAGAGAGAGAGGCAGACAAACAGACAACACATATGTGCTGTATATACAGTAGATGCAGCAATGACAGAATGCAGTAATATAACAAGCATTGTTTCAACAATAATGCTAAATATACACCGTCGCCGCGCCCCCCCAACCCCCGCAGAGTCACGTCCTCCTCGTTGTCTCCTCTAAATGTGCTGCTGCGTGGCTCATGCGGTCCACTCACCACATAATAAATCAGCAACAAGCTAATCCGTTTCTCAGTCAAGATAGCTCCTAGCTTCTAGCTTCTTCTTCTTTTTAAATGCGGATAGATCCAACAAAAGGTGCATTACCGCCATCTACTGTTAAAATTACAGAAAAGCCACACACAAAAAAAGAAGAAAAACTAGCAGAGCCAGGGTTTGAACCATCAATCCTCTGGTTGAGAGATGGGCATGCTAACCATTGAGCCAACAGTCAGAATGGATTAGGGGACTGACATTACTAGAGATATTGCTCAACTGGCCGTATTCATTCGTGGCGTTGATGAGATTTTGGCGGTCCCCGAGGAGTTCCTTGTGACCAATCACAGCGCACGTTAATGGTCACGTGGTCCCTGTGGCCAAACACACGTTTCATAATGCTAGCAGGCCTCTCCATATAGTTTAACCAACTCTCAATTGCATAGAGAAACAGAGGGGAAATGTGATTGGATGAGAAGACCCTTAACGCGCTACACAGCAGGCTGAAGGCTTCTGAAGGCTGAAGAGAAGGCAGACAACAGAGCAACACAGGAGCTGGGCAATGAGCAAATAAGCTAATAGGGAAAAATAATTATAATACATGTAGTGTATTTGTGAAAAACAATACAATTATAAAATAGCTATAACTTTTAATTATTAAAAAAAAGAAACACAAAAAAAAAAAAAAAGATTACACACCATCAGTGGTGTATAGTAACGAAGTAGAAATACTTCGTTACTGTACTTAAGTAGTTTTTTGGGATATCTGTACTCTACTTTACTATTTATATTTCTGTTTACTTTTACTTTTACTTCACTACATTTTGCAAAGAAAAATGATACTTTTACTCCGATACATTTCTCCTGAAACCTTCGTTACTCGCTACAAAATCCAATCTATCTTTAGAAAAAAAAAAAACACATCGGGGACTGTGGTGGAACACAGACTCCACCAAGCAGGTTTTGCGAATCACAATGTTTTGCATTTTCCCTCTACATCCTCTAGTCCAGCGCTCCCAAACCTTTATGCGCCACAGACCGGTTACGTGAAGACAATATTTTCACAGACCGGGTCCGACCTCGGAGAGACGGGAGACAACGACACCTGACGTGTGTTTGTTATGTCCAGTCTACTCCTAACTAAACCTTTAGTCCAGTCTACTGCTTAACTTATAACGCGCTGCACAAAGACAGGATGTTGGAATGGAAGCAGGTGTTCATGCTTTTTTGGCGATCTCAGGATACTCTGCCTTGGTTTCCAGATCACCGGCAGAGTTGTAACAGACTTACGTTTCATTTTTAGAGTAACGTAACATCTTGACATGTGTCAAGAGATTCCGTCTGAGGTTACCACAGACGGATGTATGCGGTCATTTTTCACAATAAAACATCTTTCCGGCCTTGATTTTTTTTTATTTAATTGAAATGTTTCATTCATTCTTTCTGTGGCCCGGTACCAAGAGACCCACAGACCGGTACCAAGAGACCCACAGACCGGTACCAAGAGACCCACGGTGGGCGGAATGAGCATACTTATAACCACACTGTTACAAGTCCTTCATAGTGTCATATTGCTTTTTGGAGAATTATGATGATAAGTTCATAGTAGATGCAAAAGTATACTTAGGTACAATATATTATGTTGAACATAATATATAGGGATGATCCCAGCCAACCCAGTTATTGTATCAACACAACTCCTGGTCCTTGGTCATGGTGGCCACAGCACTTAAAAGAATAAACTTCATAATTCTCAAAACTCTGACCCATTGCTTTTTTATTAAAAGCATGTACTTGTACTTTTACTTTCAATACTTAAGTACATTTTATATCAGAAAAATACTTTTGATACTTAAGTACAGAAAATATCAGATACTTTAAGACTTTTACTCAAGTAGTATTTTAATAGGTGACTTTTACTTTTACTGGAGTAATTTTCCAGTAAGGTATCTTTACTTTTACTCAAGTACGGCTTTTGGGTACTTTATACACCACTGCACACCATATGGACATCTCCATCTCATCGTCATTCTCTCAGTGGTTGAGTACTCCCTATTTCTGTATTCTGTTTTGCGCCCTTTTTTTCTGTCAATCTTTTATCTTATTTTTGCATTATACCAGTCTTTTGGATGAAATGCAACACAAACATTTTTTAACCACAAAGAATAACTTTCGTTTGTAACATTGGCGTTTCTAGGCAACTGCTAGGCGCTAGCAGCAAGCCAAACAGTTGACTAATTCTGACTTTGTATATCAGCAGTGTCCGAAAGAAGCCTTGCATCTCCCCAAAGTCTTCCTCCCAAACTTGCAAAAAGTGTTTAATTTCCTCATGTTATTCTACTCCACTCTACGAACGTGTTCTGCTTGTTGTTTGTCCAGTTACAAAATCTTCACACCTGCACACAAGACAATGCCAAACCCAGTTTCTTAAAGCATGTTGTTCGTCCCTTTCAATTCAGTTTATTTTGTATAGCCCAGAATCACAAATTTCACATTTGTCTCAGAGGGCTTTACAATCTGTACACATACGTCTTTTCTGTTGTGTGACTCCAGGAACAATTGCTAGTGACTAGCCAACAGCTAATGGGAATTCAAATGAAAAATTAAGTCATGATTGCTGACTTAATTAAGTTGTTGTTAGGGACAAAACACCAGTTGTCTAAAAATAGAATTAAAGATTGTTATTGACTTGTGTAGTTAATATTCCCAAACAATATTTCTGGAGGTTTTTGATGCCTAAAGAACTACAATTGAAGGTTTCTGAACTCTTTTATTTTCTCTTTGTGACTCTCCCTTGTTGTGAAAAGACGAGGCTGGGTTCACACAAGTCTGGAAGAGTAAGTCCCACAGCTGCCTGCTTGCTTTTGTTCAACCTCTCCTCCAGCACTTCTTCTCTTTCTGACTACACCTTTCTTCCTCGTCCTTCTTATTACTGCCTCTTCCACTCTCCCTTTATCTTTTTGGTATATCTCTCTTGGCGCAGTTCAGCCAGCCAACACATTTTATGGGCTTAATCCCTTTTCTCACTGTGTGTTTACAGGTTTGGGGCAGGTATTGATTTGTCCCTCTTTGTTTCTCCCATCAGTCGCTTCCTCTCTCTCACTTCGCTGTAGCTTTCTCCTTGTAGTCCTACTGATGGCTCATCACCATCGCTCCTTCTCCCTTTCATTCACCCACTTGACAATCTCTTCTTCCACCCCCATTTGCTTACGTCCTCATTCTCTGCATTACTCTCTTTGTGTCATTTTTGTGTCTCCTCTCTTTGTTATCTAATGGGTTTTTTCCACTACACTACTTTGTCCCTCCCCTTTACTCATTTTTTCTTTCTTTCATTCATTCTCTCGTTTCCATGTGCCTCCTCCTCATTACTTCCCTTGCTCACACCTTCCTTCTACATCACTTGATTCTTTCTGCCTGTCAAGCTACACTGTTATGGCTTACAACTCCTTCATTCAATATATTTCTGTCTGTGCATGTGTGTCTGTGTGGGAGGAAGCTGTTGTTCCAAAAGAGGATCAAATGAAGACTCGTGGATGCTTTGAGGTGGGAGAAAGGAGGAGAAAAGTGAAGAGCAAAGGATTGGCAAAAAAGAAAAGACAGAAGGGGGAAAAAAAAGTAACGGAAAGAGGAGCTTGCAGTATTTTCTAACCGCTATCTCTCCACTGTTTCCCCTTCTTCCTCTTTCCTTCTCATTTTCTCTTTTAAACTTCCTGCGCCAGTCTCATTCTACCACCTACAGTATCTTTTACTTCTCTGGTTTCCCTCTCTCTGCATCACTCTCTGGTTCCCCCTCAGTAGCCTCTCTGCCGGCTTTCTCGTTTTTTTCATCTCAGTTCAAAGCCTCTGCTACTGCAGGAGCCAGCTTTTTTGTTTGTGGGAAGACACGGCAGGGATGATCTCAGGAAACATTCCTTGTTACTGTTGTAAAGTATCATAGTCTAAACTCAAAATATGGGCTGTTGTAAAACTCAAATACATTTTTATTCCAATGCGTTCTTTTTATTTTCCCTTTGTCTTTGTGAAAGAAATGAGGCTTCAGGAAATAAACGTTAATTTAACACTTTGTAATTGTGAGGAGCAATGTGACTCTTCTCTTGGCCTCTTTCTAATGTACAGCTGAAGTCACAATCTGTCATTTTAGTATGCCCGCTCGCATTGAAATATGAAATATGATTGTAGTTTTCCAAACAGTAATTATATAACAGTTATCAATCCAAGTAACGCTGTGTTCAAAGAAAGCACTTTGTATTTGTGTAGGTAAGCTTGTGTTATGATGAAGAGAATGCACGGCAGGTCGGTATGCATCTATGCATTGTGTCAGGTTGAACTTGAAGTTCAGGGGAGTCACCAACCGCGGGTCACCAACCGCCTGGTTCTAATGCAAAGTGAAAAGTGGTTGGCCCACTGATTGTGTGTTGTCTTCATGTATGTCTTCTATTTTGGTGTAGCGGGTCAACATGCAAAACGGCTCGGCAAATATTCATCAGCAGGTGTGGTGATTATTAAATACTCTCTCAGCCAGTCACAGTACTGGTCTCATAGTTGGAAAAGAGGCTATGATGCGCTCCGGAAACCAGACATCTCGTCCATAATAAAACAGCAGAATATCGAGTTATAACCGACAAGTCTGATGGCCGTTAACCTTGTTTTGTTGTAATTGTAAACACTTTTACTAAACACAATTTCAATCAAATATTATCCATAAAAATAACTCAACTTAATAGAAACATATGCATGTTTATGTTTAAAGAATTATGGCTTATATAAATCAGATCCATATGCAAGACTCAGTGTTTTCTGTGGATATATCATCCGATAAACTCAAAAGCTGCTGTTCTTGTCCATTATTTCTTTGAAAGTAGTTATTTAGGGTGTTAGTTTTCTTGCCTTTACAGCTGGGCTTGGTTTGGTTCCAGGTTCCATCTTTAGTGCAGAGCAGAACGCTGCGTCCAGGTGGCTCCATCAGGTAACCAGGGTTACAGCGGTAGTTCACCGTGTGGTTGAAGGCAAACTCCCTCCCCAGACAGATCCCATTGGCTACTGGGCCAGGATCTCCGCAAGTGATCACTGAAGAAGGTGCGATAAATTTGACAGGAATACATTATTTAGGGTGTATATCTATCTGTTGTTCTTGAAGTCCTGCAGTAGTATAGCAGCACACAAGGGCAGTACCATTTTTGGACAAATCAATCTTACCGTATCCAATCTTTTTACTACAACTATAACTCATTGTGCTTTTCAACATAGCCTGAAAAAACTATGTTTTTACTTGCCTGACCCTTAACTTTGTCCTCCTAATCAACTCTCTCACAGACTTTCCTGAAGGATATCCCTGCTTCTTTTCCTCCTGAATCCCAAACTTCTGTCTGGCTCTGTTTAACTATACAAGTTGAAATCTCAGACACGACAACCTTACCCATGCACAGGCCTGTACCTGCACAGCAGCAGGTTGACGATTCCTTGCACAATTTCGACTACTCTTGGATCCTGTACGAAAAAAACACCACTATGCACGCACCAACCCTGATAATATTTTCAGTAGTATTTAAATGCTAATGAAACTGGTTCAACCATTGCTTTTTCCCCACAATAATGACTAGACCTACTGCTGCTACCACTAATAATTACAGTAGTGATAGTAAGAGGAGAGGCAATGCTATGAAATCTATCCTACCAGTGCAATCTGGGGGTTGTCCTGTCCATGTCCCATTTGTTGTGCAGTGCCTGGTTGTCAGGCCTGATGTTTTGAAGCCGTCCCAGCATGCATAAGCCACCGAGCTTCCGAAGGTGATGCCATCACTGAAGACAATTCTGCCGTGTGCTGGGGTGCCAGGGTTACCACAGGATATAGCTGAGAATTGAGGAAATATAAAACCGCAGTTATTAATCATTAATCATAGTGGAAATATCAATGTGAGCAATGTTGTCTTGCTGTCACTCAAGGCTGATCAGCTGTAAGCTCCAATGATGAGCGTATCACTGGAGTCAGCTAAAAATAATACAAAATTGATTCCCAGCCCTGAATGGTAGCTATACAGTATTCCAGTGGTGTGCCAGAGGCTGGTAATACTCACTACAGCAACCAATAGAACTGCCAATGTGCCACTGAGCTAAGCTAACCCTATCAGGTCTCACTCCCAGCTCTCAAATACCCAAATACAATGCTTAGTCCCGGTGTTGTGGCTAGCACTGCCGTCTCACTTCAAGAGGGACCCGATCCCCGGGCTGCACGCCCCTTCTGTGTGGAGTTTGCGTGTTCTCCCCATTGCAGCGTGGGTTCTCTGCAGGTTCTCCGGCACCCACAGCCCAAAGACATGCAACTATGCATGTAACAAGTGGAAACTAAAACCAAAACTGACGCTATAGAGGCGTACCTAGAGCATCATAGTTTGAAGCTTATTCTGCTTTTGCACCACGAGCAGCACAGCAACATTCTACAAGCAGGTGACATGAAGCTACAAACTGATACGCTGTACGCTGCAAATTAAAGTTTTTTCAGCACACCCTTTTCGGTTTCTTCTTAAAGAAAAGTTGTTGGCCAGTTCCTAGTGCTGGTTAACGACATAACTACGTCAATGAGCAGTTGAGCAGGACTTAAAAAGTAGCTGAAAATGTAGCTGACCACACTTGGCTGTTTTGATGCTTTCGGCGCTCGTAGTTTGAACATAGCATTAGGGCCACTGATCAAGCGCCGGTATTTGAAGAATGAGTTGCAAACAAAAAAAGACTTGAGGTCTGCAAATATGTATGCGACAGTGTTTCAAATGAGATTGCCATGGCCTATACAATGTGTTGTTCTCATAGTGAACTGTGAGAATGCTGTGTTCAGACGACGAGCGACTGAGCAACAAAACAGCCAACCATGGAGAACAGAGTGTGTAGGTGGTGCACGTCATGCGTGTGTATGTGTACAGCAGCTTAATGTTTGTGCCTGTGAGTGTTATCAGTATACGTGATGTGAGCAACAGTCTATATAAGTGTATGTGTGTATGGATTTATTTGTGTTTGTGTCTCAGTGATAGATGTCTCATCAGCTTTTAACCACTATTAGCTTAATGAAAAAGCACTGTAGACAGACATAAATAATTAGGGTTGCACAAACACAACACTGATGGGGACACAAGAGACACATACACACACGGTAAGACTAAAGTGTTGTCTCTAGAGGTAGAGGTGATGTTAGTGATTCAGTACATGTAGGCAAACCAAGACTCAAAATAGGGGAAGTAAAATGCAGTAGCTCCTTGTCAAACAGTCTCAACCACAAACTGTTACAAAGTTGGAAAACTGTTTAATACGAGTTTAATACAGGTCAGAGTCCTGTATTTGGTAGCTCTAAAGTAGTTTTGGAGGAGGGTTGCTTCTGTTTTTTCCCCCCTAGAATGAGATACTCTGAAAATATGGATTCCTGGCATGGAGGAAAATCCCATTATGGGTTTTCTATTATTATTATTATTTCTACATAGTAACGCTCTCCAAACTACCATTACCTTTTAAATTTAAATCAACAGATGAAAATGACTTAACAAAATATATAACATTTTGGCAGTTCAATTTAGCAGCCACAAATATGTGAATAGATCTAATGATGATTGTTCCTATTTAAGTCAGTGGGGCTTTTAAGCAGTATACTGGTGTTGTTTTGGGTCACAACCACACAATAATATAGAATAGTATACTGAAACATATGACTCACTCTTCCTCCCCCTATCCACTTAAATTAGTCATAGGACAGCTCATCTATCTAACCGAATATAACATCTGTGTCATAGTACAAGTTATGGTTGGGAATAAGGAGGAAATACAGGCAGCAGTTTAGGATTCCAGTGTCTCTACAGCACTATGAGGACCCAGTTTAATTTCCCCTAAACTCCCATGGGTTAAAGAGAGTGTCTTTGAAAACTGCTGTTGTATAGGACACATTTTATTACCACAGCGCTGTGGAAGATCCAGCTCAGTCAGTTAGGAGTGACACACTTCAATCCTTTATATCTGGGCCACACAGATATAAACATTCACACACACATACATTTGAATCTTCATATTTTGCCACTGCTGGTTCACTAAACCTCTTACATTATGTTAGCTTGAACTAGATCACCAAAGGTACTGTTTTTGGGTTGTGTAGGGCAGTTGTGTGAATTACAGACTCTAGTAATTAAATACAAATCAGCTGGAGAATGTAAATGTATCATATTATGATACATACATGCATAATATACATTTACAGTCAGGGCCATAAGTATTTGGACTGATTTTTCAAATTTTGCCTATTTACACTAATGCAATGGCATTAACTGTTTAGGAATTACAGCCATTTTTACACAGTCACTCACGTTTTCAGAGGTTCAGAAGTAATTGGAAAAACTAACATAATAGTGAATATAATGATAATTTGTAAAACTTGGAGAAAAATCCTTTGCAGTCAATGATTGCCTGAAGTCTTCCACCCATAGTCATCACCAAATGCTGAGTTTCCCCCTTTAAGATGCTTTGCCAGAACTTTACTGCAGCCTCCTTCAGGTGCTGCTTGTTTGTGGGTCTTTCTGCCTTCAGTTCTATCTGAAGTAAATTAAAAGCATGCTCACTTGGGTTGAGACCAGGTGACTGACTTGGCCATTTAAGAATATTCCATTTATTTTCCTTGAGAAGATCTTGGGCTGTTTTCACAGTATGTTTTGGGTCATTATCCATCTGTACTGAGAAGCACAGTCCAATCAGTTTCGCAGCATTTGGCGGAATCTGAGCAGATAGTAAAGCTGTGTAAAAGGACTGTGTAAAAATGTAATTCCTAAACGGTTAATGCAATAGTTTTGTTTTATCTATTAAATTAAAGCTGAAAGTCTACACTTCAACCACATATTGACTGCATCATTTCAAAGTTATGTAAAGAGGAAAATAAGAAACATTGTGTCACAGTCCAAATACTTATAACCCTGACTGCAACTATGCTTAAATACGTACTTCTACTTATTTTTTATGAAGTACATTCTTCTCAATGAATGTATTTATAAGCAAGGTGCAAGCTTTGGTGTGAATGTAGAGTGTGAATGTAAGCAATGCACTTTAAGCTATGTTTGGTAATGGATTAGTTGCTTACTGTCACCAGCATGCCAAGTAGCCTGATGCTACTGTATTTTCCAAAGCAAAGATTAAGCTGTTTAACTTTGGAGGCTGTGCTGATTTATTTTCACATAAAATGCTGAATAATTAAGGGTTTATATAAAATCTGCACTACTTTCCTTTACAGCAATATATATATATATATATATATATAATAGCAACGTTTTATAGAATCTGGGTTGGGACCCAAAGGTAACCTCAAATTAGACAGGGATACCTTGATATGAAAATGTACGATGTTTTCTAAATGGTGTTCAGCATATATGAAGTTATCAAATCTATGTATTTGTATAAAATACATGTTTTACTGTTAAACAGGGTCAATAAAGAGTGCACATGAAAAGATTATTGTGTAAAACAGCTTATGAATATCCATTTTGACTCCAGGCGAAATTAATGATATTCAATACTATAGAAACAAGAGCTATGATGGAATTTAAAGGAACGTAATCGGTGAAAAATAAAGGTGATTTGTCTGCTTTGTCTGTTTGAAGCGTGAGCTGCATTATAGGTGTCTTGTGACATTCATTCCTTTTTTCAGTATAATTAAATGTTTATGTAGCCACATAAGTCATGTAAAGTCATTGCCACACTTCCACACCTTGACAGACAAGCTGTGTGCCGCTCCAGGTGCCGTTGTGAAGGCAGGTCCTCTCGGCTGAGCCAATCAGACTGTATCCCGCTTCGCAGCTGAAACGCAGCAGGCTCTTGGTTTTAAATTCTTCCCCTCCCAGACGGGCACCGTGGGGAGGCATCCCTGGGTCTCCACAGATTCCTGGACTTACCCCTATTTTGAGAAAAGAGACAATAAGTTAATGTACAAAACATACACCAACAGCCAGATACGTATACACCACTGAATTAACCAAGAAATGTCAACAAAGTCCTGAGCAGATGAGACCCACACATGCATAGAAAATCTAAGACACTCAATACAGTAAATGTGAAACCACAGCTGCATTGAATGATGTCCATTAGTCTCCTAATCGGTTTTAGTGATTTTATGTCAGTAAATAGTAACACACTGAGCTAAGAGGTAGTCTAAAAATATAGGCGAGCATTCATGCTACAGGTCAACAACAATAACAAAAAAGCATTTGTGATGTTTGTCATCTCATAACCTCTGTTGCAGGATGCACAAATATTTCACCTACTCAACCTTTCATATACAGTGACACATATACTTTACAGTACACGTACATACTCATATATGCAAAAGTGGTAGAACTGAACTTTGCATTTGTTCTAGCAGTAAAAGCACTGAGCGTGTCACAGTTTTAGCAGCTTAAATTCCATCGGTAGGGATTTGTGAGTAAGAGGGTACAGCTCCAAATGCAGCGCCTTGCATCTCAATGAGGTCTTCAGCTGCAGGATGGATTCTGTCCTGCTGAGCGTTCTGTTTTGAGGCCAGCAGAGTAAGCTTATTGCATTTCAGCTATTGAGACAGTTGATGCCGAGTTTGGAAACGATCATTTGTAGTGTTGTAGTGTTGTGTTCTGCTTAAGCCTACTGTAGAGCAGCACTCACAACCTGAGAAATAAACCCGGACTCTTCCACCTCATTTCCCCTGCCTGTTCCTTGCACATCCATCTCAAGCCAGGTAACATACAGTAGGCTTCAACAAGGGTCTCAGTTTATACTTGAAACACACTATGTTCATTTCTCTGTATTGTTCAAAATGAATACTTTAAAGTTACAGAGTTTGTATTTTAGACAGTGAAGTCGTTATTTTGTTTTGTAGCTCGTTCTATGTATAGCATATATGTATAGCATCATCTACTGGTCAGCTTACTTTGGCAATATTTTTTTTGGCTGGAGGAGATACTTCTTCTTGTGATCTCATGATACACATTTCTCTGTTGGAAGTCTCAATATAGATGCTGTTAAATTTCAATGAGTGTGATTGCTGTATTATTGCTCTGGATTTAAAACACAGCAAACATGCCAGTATGGAAATACATGACAAGTAAACAGACTTATCTAGGCTCTGCAATTCTACAAGCTGAATACCACTAGGCATGCTTCTTTATCGACCAGTGTGCTTTTACCAGTGCAGTATGGTGGCGCTCCACTCCATGAGCCGTCCTCTTGACAGTGGCGAGTAGTATTTCCCACCAGCAGCCCTCCAGGCAGACAGGAGTACTGTAGCACTGAACTGTATGTCCAACTGTGGGTTCCAGTCACTACTGCATTAGGAGGCACACCCGGGTCACCACAGGAAATGGCTAAAGAGACAGTGAGAGATTGAAAGAGAGGGTGTGTGTGTGTGTGTGTGTGTGTGTGTGTGTGTGTGTGTGTGTGTGTGTGTGTGTGTGTGTATACACAGATAAAACATTCATTAAGTTTGTGGAGGGGGGCAAAAAAATAAACATTTTTTTTGACTTATCATATCTTTTTATTTTAAACTTGAGATATTGCGCAATGACAACTTAAAAGACAAGGTTATTTATACTCATTTTTACCTTTATTGTATGTAGAGAAGGACCATATATGTGTGGGGAAGAGAGACAAGCCCCCCCCCCCCTTTGTTATTTTGCTATATAACTTGTACACACATGATTAAACAGAACTTATACTGCTTCGCTTATGGCTAGATATATAGTCATGCCAGTAAAGCTTATTTGTATTGAGTTTAATTGAACTGCTTGTGAGAGAACCAATAACTCACCTCAAATTAAATTCATTTTAGAAAACCGCTCTGTGTAGAAAACTAGTTGAAATCGTTTCACAGTGTCAAAGCAACGGACATCAGTGAAAGAATCTTCAATTTTTTTTCTTCAATTTAGGAATAAAATGGCGTTTTACAGATCACAGATTTCTGGAGGACACAGATATGAAACTGTTCTTGATTTTCTATTTCTGCCAAATGACTGGCCCTCCTCCGATATCTCCCCTTACCCCCAAATTGTATTCCCTCCATCCTCAGTCATCACCCCTCTCCCCCCAATTTTTCCCATAAGACCTTACTTCTCGAATGCAATGCTCGATGCACAGACACCAGCGTCTCACCAGTGTCTGCTACTCTCTCTCTCCCTCTCGGTCTAGTCCCTCCTTTGTTCTGTTACTGTGTCCTTGTTCTGTGGTCCTGTTCACCTCTCTGTGTTTCTCTCTCCATCTCTGAATCAGCCTTCTTGAATCTCTATGGTTTCATCGGCCATTGTGGGTCTCTGACAACAATACCTATTGCTCTAAGAGACACATGCTCAGCTTTTTTTTCTGAGCACACACACGCTCAAACCTTTAAGCCTCTTTCTTTCATACTCTTGTCCTCTTTTTATGATTACTTCCCTCCCATTTTCGCCCTAGAACCCTCTCTTATTCTCTCAGTTTCTCATTTGCTCCTCATCTTCCTTCCAGTGGCTCTCCACGCCATTTCACTCCTCAAATGGCTTTTCTTGACAAATGTAAAGACAAAATAAATAGAAAACCACCTGTCTATGACTACCTGTGTTCAGCATGACAAACTTTAGCAGACATTTTTTTTTGCAGAATTCCGAAAAGTTGTAACTTCTTCGCAATAAGGCAAACCTTTTTCATTATGGGCCTATGCATGTCAATCTATTGCTCGTTCTGTCTCAGCTTCTGTCTCATTTGTCTTCTGAACTTGTTTCGACATTGTTCCTTTCAATTCAAATAATGCTTGAACTTCCTGTATTTGTCCATCCATACCTAGGCATCGAGGGATTGGTCGGTCCCACCGTCCATCATGCTGGCATGTAAGGAGCGCAGAGCCCAGTAGGTAGAAGCCTCGTTTACAGTGTATTGCCACAGTTACACCATAGCTGAAGACTTCTGGGTAACGTAGACCAGACTGGCGCACACCATTCTCCACATGGCCGGGGTCAGAACAGTTTACCACTGCAAAAGAGAGCAGAAGACACTGTTGGAACCTATTTAAATAGGTCTTATTGAAGGGAATGTTTCTTCACTTTGTTTAGGTCCAAGCAGTTCACATGGATATAGATGGATAAACAATACATTGTACTAAGACAACAAGTATTCAAAGAAAGAAGAGTAGAGACGAGAAGAGAAGAAAATAGGTGAGGACAGAAGATGAGACGAGAGAAAGCAAGAGAAGAGAAGACAAAACTAGGTAAGAGAAGATATACAAGAGAAGAGATAAAAAAGAGAAGACAAGAGAAACAAAAGAGAAGACAAGACAAGAAAAGAGAAGAGGTGAGAACAGAAGACGAGACGAGAAGAGATACAAGAGAAGACAAGACAAAAGAAGAGAAGAGATACAAGAGAAGACAAGACAAAAGGAGACGAGACAAGACAAGAGAAGGCAAGAGAAGAGATACAAGATAAGAGAAGACAAAAGAAGAGAAGACAAGACAAGAGGAGACGAGACAAGTGAAGAGAAGACAAGAGAAGGCAAGAGGAGACGAGAAGAGAGAAGAGATACAAGAGAAGACAAGACAAGATAAGACACTTGTTTGTCTTCCTAAATTTGAAATAACTATTATTTTGATGACAATAACATCGTCAGTAACATTGGCTGTTTCTAAAATCCCTCAATGACAGTTTGCTTTCAAGTGAGCAGTAAATTGATATTTTGGACACACTTTATTCATCATCATTTTGCCTCATCCATGCATTTGGGATTGTTAGTGGAATGTAGTGGCGATGTAATGGATGCTAGTTTTCTGCTCTATTGTGGGAATATTTTAGAATACTATATTGTGCATACATTTCACACTCAGGAGGGAACACTTAGGGCACTAAAATAAAACAGTTTACAGTAAATAAAGTGCCCTATAAAGTCAATAGGGAGAAATTCCGGACATAACTAACTCAACCAACTCTGAATGTGATGGAGCTGAAACTTCACAGAAAACAGGACACAGTTGGGTTCTTTTAGTGAACTACATCTTTGATCACTGTGTTACAAAATCCTATATTTGTTGCTCTGCTCTGGTCATCTCTAAACTGCTCTTTTGTCATACCCTGCTCTGTTTTCTGGATTTCTTTGTTCTCTTCTCTCTCCTCTGGTCCCCTTTACTCTGCTTTGCTCTCTGGGTGGATGCCAGTCCAATAAAAGTGGAGTTTTATTTTTCACATGTCACAGGGGAGACTGACATTCACTCAAATTCAAGTCCATGGGGGACATGGACTGTGTGTGTGTGTGTGTGTGTGTGTCTGGCACCCTATGGGAACAAAGAAAGTTTCAGTCTCATAATTGACAGCTGCTGCTGGGAGGGAGAGAGGGATAAAACAGAAAAAGGGAGGGAGATGAAGATGGAGATGGAGAAAGCAAGAAAGCGAGGATGAATCCCCTCAATGGTAAACCCATGTGAGCAACTAAGTTGAATCGATCTGCTCTCAAGGCGGTGCACAATGCCTGTGTCTGCGTGTCTTAGTATATTATAACTGTTACACGACCAGAGATTTGGAGAGGCTTGTAGTGGAACGACCATGTATGGTTAGCAGAGTAGAAGAACTCTGTGTCTCACACACACACCCAGCTGTGTGTGTGTACGTATGAATTTGTTAGTCTATTTAGAGAGACACCACACTGATTGTGGCTGAATACAGCTCAATGTTAAGAGTGTAATTACGCTACAATTACTCAGTTCTCAATTTTACAGTCTGCTGGCAGCAGATACGGCCAAAATGTTCCAGTTGACATATTGTATAGCTGGAAGCAAATCGTGCCAACAAATACTGAATACATGCTGACCATCTCAAATGCATGGTTTTATGCTGACTTTTTACTGTTGCCTCAAGGAGGTGGCAACGTAAGTAAAACAATGTTATCTCAATCAAATAATTTGAGAGTGAAAATAAAAGGGAAGGCAACGGAAACGTTCATTACAGTCATCCACCAATGACAAAGCATGTGTGCACAACTAATATTTTTTGTTCTTAGCATATACCAGGAGAGAAATGGAAGACACCATCTGTCTTGTATGTATGCACTAAATCTGAAGATCTGATTTAAATAAAGCATTTACAGGGATGTGCATGGATAAATCTGTAAATCTGTAACCATAGACGTGTTTGTCACCTTTGCAGACAGGTAGGGGGCTGCTCCACTGTCCGTTGAGTCGGCACTGAGCACGAGCATTTCCACTGAGGATGTAACCTTTGTTACAGGTGAAGTTGACAACATCATTGAGGTTGAACTCGCTGCCATTAGTCCGTCCGTTGCCTGGGTTGCCAGGGTGACCACAAGTGATAGCTGAGGGAGTAGAGAAAAGTATGATGAGAGTGGAAAAAGTAATATGTGCAGCATTGTGTTAGTTTTGACTTGATATTTTGTGTTATTCTTTGGAACATATGCTGCAGAGATGAACTGAAAGAACAATTTCAACCCCAAAATATTTATTTTCAGACACTAGTGTGTAATGGATTTACTTTATATAGAAAAATGACTATAGCTCTTTACATTAACTGAAAGAGCAATGAATCATCATACAATAAAGATAAGCTACAATGGTTTTGGTATCATAAAGAACTTACGGACGCAAACGGGTGTTGTTCCAGACCACCGATGGTCTTGCTGACAGATCCTGACTGATGTGCCGATGAGGCGATATCCTAACATGCACTGGTACACCACTGTGTCACGGTAACTAGAGCCATCTCCACTAATGTGCCCATTGACTATAGGATCTGGAGAGTCACAGTGACCAGCTGTGGAGGACAAAATGATAGAGAAGAATGCAGTATAATGAAAAACAACTTAAAGTCACTTTCACTTTGGCTTCAGAGTCAGCAGTGCTGGTCCCATATTCCCACACTCTTGCTCATTGTCCCAACAGTTAGACTACTAAACAATGTAATACAGCTGTCTCAGAGTGCATCTACAAATCAATGTTCAAAAGTCACTGCACTAAAGGTCTGTTAAAATCAGAACATTAACACTATTTCTTTGCGTTCTCTCAGTGGCCTTGAAGTGTCACATCCTTTCATGATTTCTTAAAACTTGAGCACATTGTAGGACAGATCTTTAGAGCTGAGGTGAGGAGAATCATTGAATTGTATTCAATACCATTGCAACTATTGTTAGATCAATCACCTGTGTTTCACGGTCAACACTCGCCTCATGTTTCTGTGCCTCATGAAGTCAATGACTGAGGCCCAGTACCTTTTGATCTATTGGCCATTTCATTTTTCTGAAATGCTTCACACATACAACACTGTCTCATGATTAATGCTGTGAAAATACGAATCCAGAACATTGATTATTTTTCCCAAAACTCATTGGAGAGAGCTGTTAATGTAATGCAGATATTTCAATCACTTTTCTCAACAACATCTACTCAAAATCATTATCTCAGATTTTATAAAGCCGCTAAGATAAGTGGTCTTATCTTGAATACCAAAAATGTTTAGAGCAATAAAGTGTTTGACGGTTCTTCTGAAGCGAATTATGATTGTGTCATCAATATTTGCACCTCCTGAATACACAGAGGACTGGGTTAAAGTGCTGCATGTTACACACAGCAAATTATAGTCTTTCCAAATTGTGAGGAATAAGATGTTTTGCTTAAACTTCAATGAATTCATTAAAAACAGAATATACATATATATAGATGGTGATTTAGTCTAATTTAAACTCTACTTTCAACAACTTTTAGGTATATTTTGCCTAACCTTGTTAGTGTGGGGATTCTCAGATTAATAAGGTTACGGTAGACCTGATTAATAAATGCATGACATAAAAGTGCATCTTATTCAGGCATGTAACTTTAAGGCTGAATCATTGGAGTAGAGTGTGTACAGTATGCAAAACCTGAATTAATCAACTCTGGTCAGTGCTTACTGAAGGTCTAAATCAAGTCCTTAATGTATTCAGAAATAAAATGTCTTAGTAGTAGATCATTTGAATTTCTGAGGCATGTGCGTAGTTTATCCATAGACCTTACACAGACACCGTTAAGGCTTGGATGTCAAATTTAAATGATCAAACATTTCCATTAGAAATTACGTCTTTATAAAGAGTCCTTGACACAAGTCCTACGGACAGCTTAGCCCTCCTACCCAGGTTGTGCAGACAGATATAGTGAGACCACTACTTACAGCATAGAAATATTTACATCTCATCATATGCATTTTGTATTTTGTAAATATTGGCCTCTACGTTGGCACTACACTGTCTTCTTCTTGGGTGCTGTATTGGATATGATTAAAAATAGAGCCAGTATAGCTTACTGTATGTAATGTAAAAAAAAAATTATACAGAAAACAACAGAAGAGATAATTCATGATTTTATTCTATGACAACTTGCTACATTTCATTCCCAAAAATGTGCCCTCTCTTCTGTTGTTAATGATTCACACCATTTATCCTCCTGAATATATTTTCATAAATTATCAGATTGTAAATTTTTTAGGTCAAAGTGGCATTGGGAAAGACCATAACACATCGTACACTCTATCACATTTAAATAACCTTACCTAGACATCTGGTCTCTGCACCACTCCACAGCCCGTTAGCGCCGCATTCTCTGACATGTGACCCTACCAGCGTGTAACCATGGTTGCACATAAAGATTGCGGTTGCTCCAAATGTGGTCAATGTGCCAAGTTTGGTCCCAAAGGGTGGAGAAGGAAGTTCACCACAGGAGATGACTAAATATAAAAACAAATATGATGAGATCATGTTGTGACATAAGAACAGTGGGAATTATACATAACATTGTGGGGTTACTGGTATTGTTAGATTTTCTGTGTTTTCAAAAATCAAAATATGAAGTGGTTGATGTTGCCAAATCTTCACAGTAGTACTGTTGGTAAGATAACAATATAAGTCATCCTGAATTTAAACACTGTAAATGTAGTTGTCCATATGCAATACCTGGCTGAATTAGATTTAGGTCAAGGGATTTAAGATTGTATTTTTCCTTAATATCCTAAGAGACATGTTTTCAAACCAGTGGCCAACTTAAAGAATAGTCACATCTGTTGCATTGCCAAATCCCCCTGAGCTGCTGCCGTGTTAGGTAGGTCAACTCAAATACCGGATAAAGATTTTTATTTTATTTTTTATTGTAGCAAAATAAAGTTTGAAAACCACTGGTCTGATGCACGATGTAGCAGTAATATTTATTTATTTTACTTTTCAAGTGGACTCACTCAACATTGGCATGTCATATATTATGCAATGCTTAAAAATTCTGTAGCTAATGCAAAGTGTGTAATGCAAAAACGTCCCTTTATAAAAGAAGCAGGCTTTTGCATTGCATTGCAACACTCTATTTAAAAAAAATTATCTTCCATTATTGCTCAAATATACCGCACATTTAGGAAGCAAAGGCTGCATTCTGTTTGAAATAGCTATCATAGTCCCAATGTGCAGCGGTAAAGATACCCCTGGTAACTCATAACAAAAATAAAGTAGTAGTGGAAAAACACACAGACAAAAAGTAACTCCCTCTCAAGCTGTCCTTTAAGTAGGTTTGCAAATGGATGGTAGGCACATGTCCCTATTAATATTTTGGGAGGACAGAATTGTCCCTTCCAATATTTGAGCAAACTCTTGTATTATACTTGGAGTGAACTGATACACAGCAAAATATAGAGAAAAGCACCTCTGGTGTGAGCAGCATGGCTGTGGCCAGGTATGAGGTCACTGAGGTCTGAACTGTGTCGACCATTTCCTAAAAAGCCCACTGTCTCTCTGCCTCTGAATGACATGAAACTGCTTGAAACCGACAGCTATCAATAAGAGTGAGAGGGCAGAGGGCCTGACAGCACTGTTGTGTTCCCTGCAGCGATTTTACATACAGAAACTATATTAAAGCTGTTATCGTACTTAGTGATATATGCACAGTATTATAAGATATTATTGAAATATATTGATGCTCTGTTGTGCCATTCTTTAATGCTATTTTAGGTTTTATCTTGGATTTCTACAGGCAATGATTATCATTTTTAACAGCTGCGGTGAGCTACACTGCTGACCACTGTAGAAGCAACATTTGCAACGGAGTTAGACTCAGTAAATTACCACCGTCTTGTGGATGACTTTGTATGCAGTATTTTTCCACTTGTCTTGTTTTGCAAATGATTGTGTAAAGAGTGTGTTTTGGGAAAGGAAACTGTTGTGGCAAGTGAGTCTTATAAGCCTCTAACTTCATGAGACTTTGCCACCCACTCCCTTCCCACACTAACACACTCTAAAACGTTTTTACACTGCAGGGTCGCTCTGCTTCGACAGATGATTTCCACCACATCCTCATAAGTTTGAGGTGAAAATTGTCTGTAGAAGTTCAGAAACAAAAGTTTTCAACACAAACATTGCTAAATGTTGTCCTTCTTTAATGTGGCAAAGACTATTTAGTAGAGTTAAATAGGATTTCAGCTGAAAGGCTGATGCTTCTTCATGCACGGATGAGAGCAGATCGACCCTGCATTAGTATTATAATGGAACGCTTCCAATCAAAACAAGAAAAACACATGATATCTAGAATAACTTTCCCTGACTTCCTTAACTGTTTTGTTTGTTACAGGGTGATTACGCTGTTTGATAACTTATCGTGGCAGGTTGTGGCAGCAAATGCAATACAGTTTTATTCTTTTGATGTGTGTGTGTGTGTGTGTGTGTGTGTGTGTGTGTGTGCGTGTGCGTGTGCGTGTGTGTGTGTGTGTGTGTGTGTGCGTGTGCGTGTGTGTGTGTTTCTATCTACTATTTCATAAACATGTATGTGAAAATATGTGTACCAAATATAAAAGGAATCTCTTGTAATAAAATTGTAGGCGTAATAAAATTGTTGGCGTAGACTCATAAATAGTTATGTAATTTAGAGTGCCGGGGGAGGTTAACAAGCACACAAAACACAATATCATAGTGGAGTTTTATTATCTTGTTTAGAGGGCAAGAGGTCAGATTGGAGACACTAGTTGAAATATATTTTGCACGGGGGAAACACAACGGTATTTGTATTATACTCACTCTTGCATGTAGCTAGGTCATCTGACCCCTCCCAGCTCCCATTGGCAAGGCAGCAAAGAGTTCGATGCCCCACGCCCAAATAGTAACCTGTTGAGCATTCTAGCATCACCATAGAACCAAACTCTCCCAAATGACCAGAGAGCAGGCGGGAGGTCATGTGATCTGACAAGGTGCTATCTGTGCTGGGGCAGTGGACCGCTGGAAGACAAAATGTAATCAAATTGCGATTAAATAAAACATTTAATTAAGGTTTTCAAGCTTTATTTGTGTAATTAATCATCATATATTTGTTACCATATGGTTTACATACATGGCAACACTAAATCACACATGAACCTGTATAATCTATCATTTATAAATAATAAATCACAAAAATCCATAATCATGTCATGTATTTGGCCATATACCTTTTCTGAATGAAATATGAAATGTTACTATTGACCTTGGCAACAGTGAAAATGTAAATTTAAATCATCTTATTTTGTCAAACATGTACACAACAGAACACATCTAACCTCTGAATTAATCTATCCTCATATTAAGAGCAGTAGGCATATACTATACAGCGCACAGGGAGCAGTTTGGGGGTCCGGTGGCTTGCTCAAGGGCAACTCAACAGTGCCCAGGCAGCAAACTGGCACCTCTCCAGTTCCCAGTCCGCGCTCCATACCTGGCTACCTCAATACTTCCAAAACACATGCATTTTCACTAAAACCGTACTATGTAAATCATTTCTGCCACTAAGGTCGATTGCTTGTGCAGGCACGAGTTCTGCGCATAGGCCAGTGTTTTGAATTCTCCGGCATGTGTGCAAGTTTTCATCAATAATTCAAGGGAACACACCATGATAAATTGATATACAAATGGTAATTATAAGGGTGAAGTATTCCTTTCAGATGTTTTTTTCTTTTTGTCAACTACTTTCATAAACTTACGTAGGCATCTGGGTGCTACGGCAGCATTGCTCCAGCTGCCTTCCTCCAGACACACTGCCATCATTTGAACATCAGGGTCAAGGTGGAAACCATGGTTACAATGATAGGTGATTTGGCTACCCACGGTGTACTGATTAGCATGGAAACTGCCGTTGCCCGGCGACTGAGGGATTCCACACGAGACAGCTGCCGCATCACAAAGACAGAAAAGTTCAAAGGGGAATCCTTCTCAAACATAAAAGGTTGTCATGCTTGTCAACTCTTTTGAAGAATGTGTTTCATATTTTACCTTGACAAAAAGGTGGTGGTACATCCCACTGGAAAAGCCCATTGGGGTGGAGCCTGCAGGTGGCATTGCTTGAGCCTATCATACGGTAACCACGGTTACAATAGAACTGAAGTCTGCTACCTGGCCGGAGTTTGGTTCGGTTGACCACGCCCCCGTTCACAGGAGGATCATTGATGCTACAGTAGGCAGCTGGAGAGACAGAGGAAGAACAACTTAATACAAAGTATTTCTCTGTGTTCTCACTTCGCAGGAAACTCTACCAATTACCCTTCTAAATCATTTTCTATGCAAAAAATAATTAGTTTTTTTTGTGAAAAAAAGTTGCGTCTGGAAACAATATGGCACTAATACTCCCATTACCAGGCATTTTTGATAAAAGAGATACCAAATATTATATATGTTTCTCCTGGCATTACAGCTGGCAACATTGTCAGTGAGTTAATCAACATATACAGATTTAAAGCCTTGAAACGAGTAACTAATACAAACAGATTACTCAAAAACTGATAGCAAATAAAGTACTTTCAATGCATTGCAATATTTTTGCCTTCCTGGAACAGAGTATAAAAGCATAACTGCTCGAGCGAGGAGAAAACGCCACAATGGGCCACCTGGCTCTCGCTTCTCTGTCCGATGTGGTCAATATTCCACCTGGCTTTGGCTTTTCTCCCTTTTGTCTTCACACTGGTGGAATTACTTTCCAATCCAGTTAGGACAACAGAGTCACTGTAATTGTAATCCAAAAAAAATATTTTTATTTTATAATAAAAAAAATGGAGAAGTATCTTAGTTCTCCTCCTCAATGAGTCATATGGCCTTTATTTTTGCTCACTCTATCTACACTAAAATCAATCTGTTTCATATGCACCACTAATTTTATATATTATAAACACAACATCTTTACTAACATGACTATTCAATGTTGCGGAGAAATCCACTCAAGGAATGAAGGCCCAGTCTTTCAATTCCTTCCAACTGAATTTAAGAGTAGACTTAAGACTTTCCTCTTTGATAGCGCTTATACTTAGGGCTGTTTCAGGCTTATAGTTAGGGCTGGCTCAGGTTTGCCCTGGTCCAGCCCCTAGATATGCTGCTATAGGCCTAGACTGCTGGGGGACATCTTAGGATACACTGAGCTCCTCTTCTCTTCCTCTTTCGCTCCTCTTCTCTTCCTCTTTCACTCCTCCTCTCCTCTTCTTTCTCTCCATCTGGATAAACTATTGTCTCTTCAATGCACATTACTAACTCTACTTTCTTTTTCCATGGATTCATGGCTGCCTGGAACCGGTCCTGCCCCGGGTCCTGCCCCGGGTCCTGCCCCGGGTCCTGCCGCCCCCCCACCCACCCCCCCTGCCATGGATCCATGGCTGCCTGGAACCGGTCCTGCCTGCTGCCATGGCCCTGCTGATGGAACCGGCCTGGAACCGGTCCTACCTGCTGCCATGGCCCTTCTGATGCCCCCCTCCTCTCTACCGCCTTCTGCTTCATGGATTATCAGGATCATGGACCATGCCTAATACTCATTATATGAATAATTTCTGTCATATTCATTGAATGTGCTGTAACTACGCTATTCATTCTGGCCACATGACATCTATTGCTTCTGTCCATCCGGGAAGAGGGATCCTCCTCTGTTGCTCTCCCTCAGGTTTCTTCCCTTTTTTCCCTGTGAAAGGGTTTTTACTATCTTTTTAGGGGAGTTTTTCCTGATCCGATGTGAGGTCCCGGGACAGGGATGTTATGTGTACAGATTGTAAAGCCCTCCGAGGCAAACTTGTATTTGTGATGTTGGGCTATATAAAATAAACTGAATTGAATTGAATTGAATTGAATTGAATGTTTATAATTCTGATAAAGGGACAAAAACTCCTCTTGGATATTAGAATATAATCTTTCTCAGGGCGTCCATATCGGAGGATCAGTTGTTGTTTAAGACTGAATTTTAGACCGTCTGGGTTGAAATTTCTTCCGTTCCAGTCTACGGGTAACATTGAATTTTACTTCCTACATAAAGAAAAATCTAAATTTATCTTAGAGAAAAAAAACACATGTTGGACACATCACACCTATATTTAACTGTCTTACAATTATGAGATGACAAGTGCGGCCCTTTATTATTCCCAGTGGGAAATTGAGGAAGAGAAAAGAAAAAGTCCTGTCAAACAAAACACACAAAACACACAAAACACACTTTCACTTGCATGTGAAAGCTCATGAACCGTGCAACGTGCTGTTCTGGCAAATGAAAAGAGAGAGTTAGTACAGTCCTTGTCGATCAGCTGCAGGACAATGAACAATGCAGAGGCAAAGAATGACACATGCTGGATTGGGACACATTGCAGCATATCATTTTCTTTTTCCATGGTCACATACTAAAGAAACCAAGAAAAGACTACACTGAAAAAATGACTTTTTGGCCATATAATTATTACCTTGATTATATGTGTAAATTCTATAATAAATTCGTATTTCAGTCCTTTTACTTTAAAAGGTCACCTTTTATTGAATTTGTTACTTTGTGTTTGTTTGTAATTATTAATATATATTTATATATATAATATTTTGATAAGTACATTTGATCATTCACACCAAGTAATATTAACTAAACTACTGGATTGACTGCACAACCTGACACAACAAAGTAAAGTACTTGGTAATATAAGTAAACCTGGCAACCGTGCGCATGCTCAGGGGGTGACGTCACTCACGTCAGAGAAGAATTTCTTCAGCGAAACGACCTAACAGAAGAACTTGGGAAAGGACGACCGACTTTAACCAGTCACGAGACAATTCATGGACAGGAGCCACTGGGTAGGTTATATGTTTAATGAACCCTTTACATTCTTATTTACTCGTCAGTGAAAGTCCGTGTTTGAGCATCTGGTTAAGTGCAGCTGGATACCTGAGGGAAACCCCGGGTATGTTAATCCAGCTTCGTGAGACAGGCCTCGGGTCAGTTTAGGTTAGCTAGTGAGGCTCTGGTGCTGGTTAACTTGGGCCGCTTTACAGACGTGGAAGAACCGCTACATTTTGTGGCAACGTTTTGTGGCTAACGTTTTTGGTCCACTTTACGAGTGAGCTCTGTGCTCACAGCGCAGAGAACTGTAGTTGTTTCAGCAAGGTGGATCATCTTGATCATGTTGTTGTTTTTCATCTTCTGTTTCAGATTAAAGAGGAGTTCAGAAGAATAAGGACAGTTCATCTGGAGCAAAGCGCTTCCAAAGTCTTGATGATATTCTGGACCAAGAAGGGTTGCAGGGACTAGAATGAGGCCAATGCTGGATTTACTCAGCTTGATAAAGTTTAAAAATGAGATAATTGTGGTCAAATTATGTTAGGCTCATATACACAGAGAATAGATACCTGATGACATATTTGCACACATTAAATATTTCTGTTGGTTTCACCCACCATTGTTCTATTTTGAGAACACATATAATTGACATAGATAATAATGATAATTGTTTGGTAACATGAGCCCTGCTTTACAGAAATGTCTTCAATAAAAAAGAATATTTATTCATGTACAAGTCCATATGCCAGTTTAAACATTGGCATTCCTCCTGATATCCTACAAAGTCAATTCAGACAAGCTAAATGCAATGTGTTGCAGGCAGAAGAGACGTCATCATCCGCTGCTGGATGGAGTTACTCGGAGAGTCTGGAGAGGAACTCCATCAATACCAGGTAAATTCAGAAAATGTGGGGCGTTCTGATGATTATTCTGACCATAGTAAACTTATCTATGTAAAATTAAATAAATCCGTAGATACACAAATACTTACCCAGCATGTAACCAATGTCTTGCTGTGAGCATCTTATTTCTGTTGCATTATTGTATCTGTAGACTGTATTAATTGGCCACTTCAACCCAGAGAATAATCAGGAACTTAATAGAAAACATCTGTCGTCTGCTGACCTCTGATTCACATGTTTTTGACAGGATGTCAGTGACGATGCCATCTAAGAGGACTATGCTCATCATCTCGCTGAGATCTTTTGTCCTACATGGAAATTCAGCACATAAAGGCTTCACCCTGTCCATGTGTCGGATTGACATCGAGGGAAAATAAGTTCTTGATGACTGAAGGCTTGCCTTCTACTTTATCTTTGCAATGAACTTGACTTGCCCACCAAAGTTGAAATACACATTTGAAATGTTTCAGAAGCTCTTTTTTTTATGTTGCTTGATGTCCTGAAGATATCTCTCCAGACTATAGTATAAGCTGTATTGGTACATGTCTGTAAACAGTTACCTCTTTCCAAGTGTTGACAAATAAAGGTGCTGTAGTTTAAAAGCAGCTGTTGTTTCATGTTTTGTGGAAGCTTTACTGTTTTATTTAGCCCTGGTTAATAAATGTAATACATTTATATTTGAATAATGGTGTAGCGTAGTGGTAGATGAATGATTTATTATGTAAATAGTATTTAATATTTTTCAATAGAAACAGTTAAGAAAAGCTAGTTATAACCATACAATATTAAATTATGTTTACAGGGGTTTTGTAATTAGATGCAAAGGTAGCCTGAGTAAAAAATACTATTGAAAGGCTGAGTACATTTTATGTTTAAGGAAGTCAAATATTATTTGAACATTTTGGATAAAAGACAATTCTTACTAGTAAGTAAACTTAACTTGATAATTTCCTGATTAAACGGTACTCAGAATTTCTGTGTTGAAATTGTTACCTAGCTTTTTTTTAAGTAAATGTCACTCCGAATGTTTTTCAGTGTAGCCTGAGTAAAGATTACTATTAAATGCTGAGTAAAGATTACTAGCAAAGGCTGAGTAAATGTTAAGTAAAATTTACTAACATTCTTAGTAGTAAGTAAACTTAACTTGTGTGGAAATTGTTACTTAGCCTTTTTTAAGTAAATGGCACTCCCATTTTTTTTTCAGTGTATGTAGTGTTGGTTTTGTTGACCCACTCTTTAAAACATAGCACAAAGCATCAGTACTGTTGCTATGGTTAGGCAGCTTCATCTGAAGGCCATGGTCCGCTCAATTGTCCAATTAACATCCCTGCATATCTAATTCCATTCGTCTTACAAATAACCATGGTCTTGATATAATTTACTATATGCATACTAGAGTTATGAAGTGTCAACACAATTCCTATCTTTATAATTATACTGAATGCTTTCCGTTTTATTGTCCCCCTGAGATACTGATACAATTGTTTATTTTGGCTTTAGTTCCATCTGAATTAGCTTTAGCTGACTTATACAAAACCCCTAAATATTTATGTGAGAACAATGATCGCTTTTCTCTCATATTTACTGTAAAGTATGTTGAGATACATATTACTGATACAACTACTACAGATACCTACTTAAAACTTAATAACTCCCACAATAGTTTACAGCCTGACCCAAGTCAGACGCTACAGACACATTGAAGCAGCAAAAAAAAAGAGAACAAAAAATAAACACAGTAGAGAGACTGAGATAGAAAGAGAGTGGATTTTCAAAGTGAATCACCATGAAGCATGTGCACTCGCGATGAGGCTATTGCTGCTTTTAGAAAGGTCAGTGGATACATAAACATGATACCATTAAGAACAATGCCTTCAAGGTCATTTCACAGCTAAACAATTTAAAGAATGAAAAGAATAAAGCAAAAATCAGTAGTGTTTGTTACAGCCCAAGCCGTAGGCAACACAGTAACACAAATTACTACATGTTTTAAGACCTTCATAGACATAATACATTCCCTTGACTTTAACCTTAAACTTAATTGGTACATTTCCCTAAAACACAGTCTTAATTCTCAAATAGCCCCTCGATAAAGAAGTACATGTTAAACTGTAAGCAACTGATGAACAGACATATACATACTGTACAATATGCAGTCAACATAAAGGTCACCAGAGCATTAACAGTGTAAGTGTATACAGTGTGAACAGTCTTAACTATAAATTCCTGTTATCTGTATAGCTGTCATTGTCAGGGCACTACAACACCCTTGGGGAAGAAACAATAATACAACTTCGGCGATTGTGCCGATATGAACCCCAGACTTTTCAGAGAGCCAGGAGACGGACCTTGTGAAACAGTCCTCTCAAGTCCAAACAGGATCAGTCTCTCTGTAAATTGTATTTTATATGACTGAAACAAACTTCACAAATTCTTCACAAGTAAAAACCTCTGATTGAGGAGCAGCTGAAAAACCTCACAACCCCAACCAAACAAAGCTAATGATCAGAGCACAACAGTGTTGGCAAGAACCTGCAAATAAATACAGAGAATACACTCTGAAACACAGTGATTCAAATCAACAAAGTGGATTTTCTAATTCTTAATTATTAGCCTGATGCAATACAAATAATGTCTCCCATTAGGAGTGTATTCTAAATGATCACAGTTCAGGTACCAGCATCCTTGATGCATCAATTCATTTTCATGAGGAGAAAGGCGTTGGGGTTGATTATTCATGTTAATCACAAAGACAAATCACTTCAGCATACAGCATTAGTGTTAAAGCAGAGATAAAGCAGAGGAGTCACCTGACAGTTGTCTTGACATGGTAGAAGATCATCTTCTAGTTTGTGTGAAAAAAACCCCGCAGGTTCTAGCATTCCTCCCTGACATTTACATTTCAAGATTGATCTTTTTGCATTTAAAGGTATAATATGCAACAATAAAAAAAAAAAAAAAAGTATAGACAAATACAGAATAATCCCTTCAATCATCACTTAGTAGTGTGTGCCCTGCCCTGTCTATTATTTCTCTTTTGTTATTAATTTGCTGTGTTCGGAACGCTCATGGGAGTCAGCAACGAGCATTTGGACCCCACGTGGGGGTCCAAATGCTAACAATAACACAACTAGCTGATAAACAGAGCAATGAACAAAAAGAATGATAGAAAAGGAAATATAGTGTATATACCTGAGTATCGTATCTTGAATCCTCTCTTGTTGGTTGCATGGTCAGTGGACCATCGTAGGTAGAGCTGGTTTGTTTTGGATGTGAAGTTCAGCTGAGATGAGTGATTACCACTTAGAGCGACAAGCAAAGGGCTCTGCCCTGAGGATCCTAGAGAAAAAAAAGTGAATGACACTTCAGATGTGTGTACAGCACACTGGGTATTTGCTTGTTTTCATGTATACGCATACATGTACAATATTATGTTTAGTGGACGGTATGTGTTGGGGTGGAATTTCTTCTTTCAAATTCACAAATTCCAATAAACCAGACAGAGATGAACAATATGCTGCAGTCAGAATGTGTTTTATTGTTTCTGTGACATGCAGCGCATGAAGGTGACAGCATCATTAAGTTGCCAAGTACCTCCAAATGACATGTCGTACATGATTCTGATTGAAGCTTTAGCTTCATCTCAGGTTTATTGACCACGACCGACCACCTGTGCTAATGGCTGTTGTGTGAACCAAGCAGGGGATGGAGCCTGAATTAAGTTCAGAAACAACTCCAGTCACAGACATCTACTCCACAATGATGCCATTGCAACATCGAAGACAGCTGTTTAGGACCAGGCGAGATAGACACAAAGAGACACAGCTGAGCGGGATACACAACGGGTATTAGTACTATATACTGTATGCTCATTCCTGTTTCTGAATTTCAATACAAATCACATATTTCAAAAGCAGGTATGGGATTTTTGTGTTTTAAAGGGTTGTTATAATGTTTGCTGTTTTACAAACTAAGCTGTGGGCACTGTCAGTGGGTCTCGTGATTTGAAGAACTGATATTCTGAGCCTGTCAAAAATTCTCACAAAACAATGTTAGTTGTCACTAGTTTTATAAAGTTATTAATATACTATGTAAATAAAAATGAATACATAAAGTAGAAGAAAGTTAAATAACACACACACACACACACACAATCTCATCTGCACACTTTTAAATGTACTGTTATACAAGCTAGTTGGAACTCCTGCGGGGAAAATTCCCAACACCACAAATGAGAATTAAGTGTTGTGCATCTTATTAACTGTTGTGCTACTTTTCATAAACAAACATGAATTAAAGCTGGATGTGAGGATGTGAGGATGTGTGTGTGTGTGTGTGTGTGTGTGTGTGTGTGTGTGTGTGTGTGTGTGTGTGTGTGTGTGTGTGTGTGTGTGTGTGTGTGTGTGTGTGTGTGTGTGTGTGTGTGTGTGTGTGAGAGAGAGACGATCTGTGTCTAAGTGTAGGAGGAGAAAAAAAAGAGGTGTAAAGCTTTGGATACCGTCAAAAATCTCCAGTTCATCAAACTGCTTCTCGCTGTGGAACATCTCTACATAGATATTGATGGTGTAACCTGGAAAACAACAACAATTATTGACAGACACGTCCAGAAACCTGCAGAATGCTATATAAAGTATACCTCACAATCAAATGAAGGATGGCATGCACAAACCTTTTACATATTTATGTCTAAAGTACAAATTCCCATACATATATGCACACACAGCCTTACAAACATCACTTGATACATTCTGTATTTTACAGTACTAGCACTTCCATACATTAAAATACAGTCTACTGTACAACACACCCCTACACATACAAACAGCAGTCTAAACACAAACTGGTTGCATCCCATCATCACACACTGTACCTGGAACCATATGTAGAAGCCAGGAGCATGTCTGGCTGTTGGGATAGTTACTAGGGAACCCAGGGCTCAGTATCACTCCTGATGACAAAGACCGCTCCTCATTGGCTGGGCACTGGGCTGGAAGGGTCATAGACAAACAGCACGTCAGACTGATCAAAACATTCAACATTTCTCAGAATTTTGTCTGAACATTTCTAGCTTCCAGCAATTCTTTCCCAAATTGCATCCTTTCCATCCCTCTCTCTATTCTTGTTTACCTGCCCACTTCTTTTATCTGTATCCTTTCTCCAACACACATGCAAAAAGAACACAACTTTGGAAAAGTATTTTTCATACAACTTGCTTGCATGCCTTAAGGGTCATGTTGGGTCGAAGACAGAATGTGTCGAATCTCAAAGTCACATGCCCATTTTCTCTGCCCATTTAGCCGGCCCAAGCACAAACGAGACACTGGATCTTTCTGCTTTTGTGTCGGGAAGCACTTTGGTTGCATGTTCTTTTACAAGAGGGCTGGCTTCCTTTGCTCCTGCTTTATAATGGAAAGGACACTCTGTCCATCGCACATGGCGGTGAGGGTTGTGCATCTCTTCGACACAAAAAATATATTTTCTCAAAAGAGAAATTCTAATTAATATTCAGTTGTCTCATAGAAATGCCAGGAGCTGCAACCAGCACTTCCCAGTGTGGATGTACTACTGCTTCTAACTGCGAATATAAAGTGCTTCTTTCCTGAGGTCTCTCTCTTCTGTCTTAAAATAAATACTCAAATGCATACCACATGATCAACTGCTGTACTACTAAAGAGACATATTCAATAACTTTTGAATTATAGGGTAATGAGGAGTGGACTGAGTTTTTAGTTTTCCTCCAACAATTTCAACACACAACTCTCGGACTGTTGGTTATTTGTTATTTATTAAGGATCCCCATTAGTCTACACCAGGGGTGGGCAAACTTTTTGGCTCAGGGGCCACATTGAATTAAAAAATTTGACAGACGGGCCGGGCCAGTATCAGATGGATGGAGAGTGTTTGACAAAGGGGGCGTGGCTTATCGCCGTCGGGTCTCTTCGTGAAAAAGAGCTGTCTTTTCCGGTATCGATTATGGAATAAATAACCACTAGTTTTGCTTTATACTTGTTGTGGAAGTCCCAAACATGTCGGAACATGAAACACCCTTGTGTTTGGGTTCATAATATTATCCGTAGCCGCACACAGCTCGGTGAATTTCTCCGACTCCTCCGGGAACTGCGCCGGTCTTATCTCCGTAAAACGGATACCGATTCTGCCATCCACCTTGGAAATAACCACCAGTTCTGCTTTATACTTGTTGTGTAAACTCCACATACGTCGGAACATCAAACTCCGTGGTGTCTGGGTTCATAATATTATCCGTAGTCCCACAACAGCGTCTGAATGACAGCCGCTGCACACACGAAAAGCCTAAAAGAGCGCTGTGCAATAAATAAGCATGAAGAAACATCAACGCTGGTCTGTTGTGGTCATCGTGCTTCGGGAAACTGAACTTGGGAACGGAGAAGCGCTACAGCGGTCTTTACTATAACTTATAATTATTTAAAATAAAAAACTTTTTTTTAATATATTTTTTTAATAACTTTTTTTAAATATTTTTTTTTAATGTTATAATAATTATAATACTCGGCGGGCCGTATATTAATACTCGGCGGGCCGTATCCGGCCCGCGGGCCGTAGTTTGCCCACCTCTGGTCTACACCGTAGTGGAGACTATTCTTCCTGTATCCGGTATTATAACCATGCCTCTCATTTGCATGTGATAGCTGTAAAGACAAACTGACGGGTTTCTGTGAGGAATACACATTATTTAAAAACAGAATAAGTCTGCATGCCAGTCTTGCATACACCATCATCCATGACAGCCTAGCATGCATAGCATCCACACTACTCCTGACAGAGCAGTGAAGTGCTAGTCTTGCCGCTCTGTTCTGAGCAACCTGAAGTCTACTAATTTCTTGCTTTGATGCGCTAGACCAGATAACAGGACAGTAGTCCAGATTTGACAGAACTAGAGATTGTATGACTAGTCTAATTGTTGTGTTAGTTAGCAGATGAGCACTCCTTCTAATGGCATGGATACTATTAATCATTCTCACCACTGTATTATTAATCTGAGTGGACCATGACAGTGTTTCGTCAATAGTGACACCCAGCAGTTTGACTTCCTTAACCTGTTCCATAGTAATACCCTCCAAAGAGAGGCTTAATTTCTGATCTGTCCTGAGAGCACATTTAGAACCTATTACCATGCATTTAGTTTTTAAGACATTCAACTTCAGCTTATTTTCCATGATCCATTCAGTAACCAGCTTTAACTCTTGTTGAAGCACCTCATTAACATGTTCAATGCTGTCTGACGATACATACATAGTCGTGTCATCCGCATAAATCCCCATTCCTGCATTTTTTAATATATATGGCATGTCATTTACAAAAATAGAACAGAGAAGGGGGCCAAGGCAGCTTCCCTGAGGAATTCCACACTGAAGCATCTCAATATTTGAAAGGGAGCCATTGAACATTACACATTGTTGCCTGTTCACTAAATAGCCCTTCAATAAATCAATAGCAGACTCTTTGAATCCATACGCCGATAGTTTCATGAGTAGTAGCTCATGATCTATGATGTCAAAGGCTGCACTGAAATCCAAGAGCACCACCCCAACAACTGACTTCATGTCAATCTGTTTGAACCACTCGTCAGTAAGACATGTCAGTGCAGTGCTTGTAGAGTAACCTGCTTTGTATGCATGCTGTAGATCTGAGTTAATGTTGTTTTCTGCAAAATATTGCTGGATCTGCTTAAATATAATTCCCTCCAAAAGTTTACTCAAGACAGGTAAAATGCTGATAGGCCTACTGTTTGGACCTGTAAATGTTGGTGCTAATGGGATTGCATTTCTGCTGATTTTGAAAACTCTTTGAAAACTTTGATTCACCTTGGCCCATTTATTTCATATTTTCACAGCATTTAGATGTATTGACTCTTCTGACTAGTATATCTTTCTGGCAGCAGACATTTTGGCAAGTCATAGACACAAAAGCAAGTAATTTGACAACATTAAAAAACACTGCTGTCCAATTAGGTGACCTAGTTCCAGGGTCCCGGTGTAACAGGCCAAATTAACCCCCGCCCAGATTAAACCTGGGTATACTTTGGCCCAGGCCAGAGTATACCCCGGGGATAGACTGTCCTAGGCCAAACTATACCCGGGGGTGTAAAATAGCCTAGGCCAGACTATACCCCTCCAGGCCAGAGTATACCCCAAACTGTCTGTTGAGTTGCGACATCGTCATCCACACAAAAGTCGGTGACTCCATGGATTGGTTGACCTATCCCGCAAGCTTCAATCTGCAGTCATCAACAGAACATGCACTTTATCTTGAAAACAAGCATGATCATTTTGATGTTGTTATCAGTGTTTGAACATTTATATTGTAGCAAGGACTTGCTAGTCTTAGAAGTTGAAGTTTCAGGAAGTAGTAATCTTTGATCTTTGTGGAAGTCTAATAATGTTTCTGTTTTTCTGGTTGAAGTAATACAAGTCTATGTTTTAGAGTTTTAAGATTTAAGTCAGTTAGCTTTCTCACTTAACTTACCTGACAAAGCTAAACCCCCAATAAAATGTTGAAAAATTAAGTAATTCTTGTGTATATAACTCAACACTACTGATTGCATGGGGGTATAATCTGGCCTGAGGGGTATGAATTGGCCTGTAACCAGAAAGTAGCTACGTTGCAATTTAGCCTTTTCTACTTTTTATTGTATTGGCCTAGGCCAATTCATACCCTGGAGTATAAATTGGCCAATTCATACCCCGGAGTATAAATTGGCCTAGGCTATAATATACCCAGGGTACAATCTAGCCTAGGCCCCTTTAACCCCAGGTATAGTCCGGACTGGGGGTATACTATGGCCTGTTACACCGGTATTGTGGATGTTGGCTAAATGGCGTGGCTTACTAAGACAAAACACAATTTGTTTCACCTGTGCTTTTCCCTCTCTGACATGTCTAAATGCATGTCTCTTCTATAATGGATTTCATCTTGACTCTGGACATATTCTGTTCCCCTGTGGGTAGCAGCAGCAGTAGTAGTAGGATTGATATTTGTATTAATATCATCATGAAACACGAGAACCTTACTTGCCAATTTATGTAAACATTAGCATTAAGGCTGTTCAAAGGTCTTCAATGCAAGTTGAGAGAACATTTGGAGAATAGCTTGGTTCAGACAATGTGGGTTTTTGGGTTATGTTTTCCATAAGGAGGCCTCCTTCAAACCATTACAGTTATTTACTAGCATTTTGCATTCAAACTTAAATCTTGGTTAACATTTACTCCAAACCTTAATGATATAACGATACCTTCATCTATGTATAAGGATCTGCAATCCTGTGTAATAAATAAAGGTATAAAATAAAAATAAAGGTAACCATCAGATTATATGATTTAATGTCTATGAACGCTTTGGAACAATGGGTGGAGAGATCATCGTTTTTTTTAAACTGTCAGATATATTTTCAAGACTGGATTAAAGGGGATCTCCATAAATTTCACAACTCAATATCATTTTACTATTTATGTGGAGTATCCTTTAGCACAGTGGTTCTCAACTGGTCTGGCTCCAGGACCCACTATCATCCCTGAATGACAAGCCGCGACCCAAATCGAGGAACATTCTCGACTTCTCCAATGTATTTAATGAAAAGATCGTGCAGTTTGAACCTGAGATAGTACAGGATATGTATGCTAACACAAAAACAAGTTTAATGACCAAAACGAGCAGTTGGTGGCGATGATAGAGAGGGAACTATTCCCTTTTACACTCAATTAGCTGCATTTTAATAAAAAAAACTAAAACTGCATCTTCAGGACACGAGGTATTACAACATATATAACAATTCAGAATCTTCAGCTATTTTTAAACAGACTCAACAGCTTTCATGCAAACAGTCCAACAACTAAGAAGTAGTTTCAAAAAGACTGAAATGACCTAACTTTAACTGAGAACACACACTCACCGAATCTATGACAAACACTTTACTGTGGAACACGTCACTGTGTTGAGGAGCAGCTTTTCCACTAACTCAAAATAAATTAAACAAAAGTGGAATTCAAAAGTATTCATATATACAACATTAACTTTTCTTGTGATTACCATATCAGTAAATATTGAAAAACATTGTGCTTTACAGAAAATTAAGCAGCACTCAATTCTCCTCCCAACCCCTGAGTTTTTTCCTGTCATGCAGGCAGCGCCATCAGTTGTCAATGTTATATTCAGTAGGCTGTTTAATTTAATTATCCTAAAAACCCAGAGTCTCCCCCATATCAGGATGGTTTGACCCAACCTGGCCCACGCTGCTGAAAACATGGAGGGACAAGTGCAAAACCAGTTGAAACCAGAGCCGGCAAAATAATGACACTCCGCTGCATAAAAAAGTCCTTTCAAAATAAAACCACAGGATGAAAAAAAAAAAGAAAAGAGATTTGTTTTTTTGTTGCTTTTTTTTTCTTTTTCAGGCAACTGAAAACGCGACCCACTGAAAACGGGGACCCACCAGTTGAGAATCACTGCTTTAGCAGGTGTAAACAGCTGTGTGATAAATCTCCTGTGGCTCTGGAGAAAACGTTGTCAACAAAATGAGTGGGTCTAACAAAAACACGTGTAAAGTTAGATTATGGAAAGTGTAGGATCTGGATGTTTTGGAGTTAATTAAATCTCAGGATATCTCACCCTGTATTGATTTTTACTTTTCTTCTATCTGTTTCCTATAAATCCCTGAACTTATCGAAGTGAACAATCTTTTTTTTTTATGAAAAGGTGTTCTGACAGTTTTTAACATGTGAGTAAACTATATAATTGTCAAGTTAATATTTCTACAATGTTGAAACATACATAAATCTCTGTTCTACAGACAAATGAAAAACAAGAGAGTAAATTCAGTTTAACAGAACAGAAGCTATGCTGTGGAAAATATGAATACTGTAACGGACAGTGACATGGCATTTGAACCTGTTATTTTATAAGCGTTATTGTGTTTACAGGAAGAAATTGTTCCAGATAAGCGGAATGGTTATTGTATTTACTGAGTTCATGAGGTTAGTGAAGGTCTCATGACCTGTGAAGTTGTTAAAGCTGTCAATCATTCTTTCTTCTTATGGGGCCAGGTGGCACAAGTGAGTGTACCTGGGATTGAATGAGAGAGTGAGGTGGCATGTTTTTGTTGTCCTGCTAGCCTGTTGAGAGTTAGTCTATGACTGGGAGCGGATTGTTAAGCATGTTAAGAGAATATTTAGTGATGTTGACTGTTTCTTTTAGGTGTAGGTTACGGCCCACAGCCTGTGTACTGTCCACTAATACAGTGATTGTCAACCACTGTGCCGCGGCACACCAGTGTGCCGTGAGAGATCGTCAGGTGTGCCGTGGGAAAATGTCCAATTTCACTTAATTGGTCCAAAAAAATATTATTTAGTTGCTGCAAATTATTTTTCATTATTGAGCGTCTGAGCTGCAATATAGTGGCTGGCAGAGTAATATAGAACAGGTCTGCACTTTGTTCTGCTATAAAACAAACTAAACGGCCGTATGTTATTGATCGTATCTACACAGCATGTCATTTCTGGGTTGCGTCTATACAACTCTGCACGCGGAGTTCCACCCGATGCGCGCAGGTGAGACACAGCGGAGAGAGAGACAGAGCGGCGAAAAATATGTCAAGTTCATGTATTTGCAGGTCAAGACAAACAGCCTGGAGCTCCATCAATGATGTTTCTGACTCAGAGAGGCTCTGGAAATATTCTTCCAAAAGCCTGAAAAACACCCTGCAGTGATAAAGCCTGCTCACTTTGTGGTCGTCATTAAAATAAATGAACACCATGTTTCCTTTAAGTCAGTATTTATCAAACTGGGCGGTATTTATTACAGGTGTAATACCTTTATTACAGGTATTTATTACAGGTGTGGCGCAAGAGGAAATGCTGGTTTTAAATGTTCACAGTCTGCCGTTAACAGGTTACGCTTGCGCATGCGCCGATTCTTGGCATTTCGCCAAAAGCCGATCTTTATGAGATCTCCGTGAGGTCGGCTTTCTGCTGTTGTCTCTCATCATGGAGCATGAACTGAGAGCCGTATCAAATCTACAACCCCGTTTTAAAAAGATTTGTAGAGGAAAGCAGCCACTAATACTGATACAACGTGATGCTCACACATCTCACTCATTCCGTTTTGTTTTGCAATAGCTTATTGTTTTCCACAATAAGCTATTTAGTAGTAACTAAATATTAGTTATTTTTTGCATAACTTTATTTTCATTTTTCTAACAAAGTGATAACACTTTTTTTTTGTCTGATGGAGCAATCTGGTTTACTTGAAACACTGAATACTCTTCCATGCCAGTAGGTTGTGCAATAACGATCTACCATATATGCTGTATTATGCTACAATGTGACATTTTGTAACTTTTTAGGTTGTTGGTGTGCCGCAGGATTTTTTTATTGTAGAAAATGTGCCGCGGCTCAAAAAAGGTTGAAAAACACTGCACTAATATAATGTGCATAGCCTTAGTTGTAAAGAATGTACTCAGATCTATTTGAGGAAAATCTTTAAACAACATAACCTAAACCTTAATTAAGATTCAATCCATTTTGATTCAGTACCACCAGATGATTTTCATATCAACATGCACACACGGTATACAGTGTATCAGGAGTTGTCTTACCTTCACATGTGGGGGGTGGGGCTTCAAAAAGCAAATGGGAATTGAGTTTACACATCAGCTCTGCCTTTCCGACCAATGTGTATCCAGGCAAACAGCGGTACTTCACAATATCACCTGACATGAAAAGATAAAAACTTAAGTAGTCACAGATTATACATGTAACATGTGTTTCTGCAGAGCAAAGTACAAATCTGGGGCAAATACAAATTAAAAGGTAGATTCAGCTTCTTTTTTTTAAATGAAAAATTTGCCTATTTTCAACCTTATCTCTAACTATTTAAGTTTATGTATATAGTGTTCAAAACTGTATATAGTGATCAAAACACCTGCTGATATTAATTATGTTCTCTGTGTCTCTGGTGCACAGCTGCAAAATCTGTTGTTCTTTCCTATACCAGTGACGTAACAGTGACATACTTGGTTTAAAGAATGACTGAGTGCTCCTTCAGCTTTGGTAGGAGTGGGGCGCAATTCCGCTCAAAAACTTCTTTGTTCTCTTTGCCTGTGCTACGTTTCCAAGAGCAACAATGTTAACAAGTTGTTGCTCCATTTTAAGAAGCAACATTTGACAGGCTTAACATATTACAAGGGGTGCAGATCTACCGCCTTTGCTTCGGTTCAGACCTTTGAATCGGTCCACTCCAATTCTGTCTGATATCAGGCAACTACCACCTGTCAGGTATGTAATGCTTGCTTCAAACCTTGTCCGGGAGGTATACAATGTTTGAGCTCACACCCATTATGGATTCTAAAATTGTTGAACAGAACAAACAAAAAACATTTAGCCTTTTCTTGAACTTGTTCACAGATTGTTTAATTGTTTATTAAACTGACCAACAACAAAGCCGTCCCTGAGGTACTCCATTCTGCCAGGATTTGTGGATGTACAAGTCACAGTACATTCACTCCAATGTTCTGAGGGCTTGAGAAATGTCTTTGTATGATTATCCTACTCCCTTTGGTCTTTACTCTGTCACAGAGAATGGCTTCACTATCGCTATGAACAGGTGCACGATGCAACTGTGGTGTAATGCCAGTGTAAATTATTTGACGTCATCTTTTTAAATTACCACTCTGGTGTAGTACTATCAATTGATTATTTCTCAATAAATAGATTGTTTTTCAAAAGCTTGGGAGACCATATTTGGTGTTACATTTGGCCAAGCTTAACACAGTGGATATACAACACAATATATACATGCATACACACATACATAGAGGATAACATGTCTGTGTGACACATACACGTGCAAACACAGTGGTAGCCTAAATTAATTTTACTTGTGGCTCAGCTTCACTAATAATGCAAAATATAATTAACAGTGACAGACTAACGTTAGACTGCTATAGTTTGATTATGCATGTCCTGTAAACAGTAATGTTGCCCATTAGTTGGGTAATTTAGAGAAATTTACACTCAGCAGGATAATGACCTCCTAAAATCCTGATAATGAGATTGTCAGTCCTGTCAAGTAAGAGTCATTTTAATCATAAAGATGTGCCAAACGTGACAAGGTTGAAGATACGTTTTAATTTTGAAGAATGTACTGAACAATTTGTTTGAAAAACTAACAAACATGCGGTTCAGTAAAATGGTCTGTATCAAAGGGTCATATTATTAGTAATCAGGATAGTTACCTATCTGGAAGTCTTCATCTTCATAGATCACCTCTGCATTCTCCACAACAGGGGGCTCAGGGCATTTCTTCAGACGGTAGGCTGGAGAGAAGTGAAAAATAAGGTACTTTAAATGTCAATTGAAAAATAAATATACCATGGTCCAATAAAGTCAAAATTATTGTACCTGTGAGATCAGAGTGGGGAGTGTGTGTGTGTGTGTGTGGGGGGGGGGACTACAGTGGCCTTCAGGAAGAAATAGGTATCTTTAGGATTTTAGTACAACTAGGACCTACTCACAAAAATATGTATTGCAGTACAGTAACAGCACTTAAGTTGCCATTCGCCTGGTTCACTCCACCACAGCAGCATATCTGAAACAGACTTGGTTCTTGCTGTATCAGTCCCTCTACCTGCGTGTTCATATGTGTCGAACTGAATCTACTGTACTGTATCTGCTGTACATACACATATGAGCATAGTTATACGACAGGTAAAAGTGTATGTGAGTGTGTATCTGCACCATGAAAGTTGAGAATGAAGAACCCTCCAGTTGAAAAGTCAGAGTGAAAGCGGATCAGGACCTTCGGGCTGGTACTGTAGGCTGACTCTAATGCTGTGTTGCCACTGAAGACGCCCAGCTGAGGACTAGACGTATCTGAGCCATCCCTAAATACAAAGAGAGAACAAAGACAACTGGCAATGCTTAAACTGGAAGCAGGATACATTTGAACAACTGAAAAAGAAGGATGGGGAGAGAGAAACTAAGAGCCACATAACATTTGGCAAAAAGATTGGCAAAAAGAACACTATGCATTCGATGAATTTACTTTTACTCCTCAAATCATATTTTTTTTTTAAATTGGGAGATGACATACTGTGGAGGATGTTTAAAAACGCTCATGTACTATAATACTACTTAGAATAAGTATAAAAAGTATGGATTCGGAAAAATTATATGAAGGATAGTATCTCAAAGTTCAAAATTATAAATAAAACACCCTGAATAGTCCACGATTTCAAGATTTGATCTCAGGAGCCTGATTCAACTGCCAATCTTACAGTCATATCATTGTAGTGAGAGGAAACGAAGAATCAAGCGATAAAAAAAGATTCGACAATCAGTCGACAAGTGGCCAGATTTGACCAATCAGATTTGGCAAAGCAAATTCTTTGTCGGGGACATCCCTAAATATAATTATTATGTAAAAATATACTTAAAATATTATATATGTTCTGGTCTGTCCTTTGCGGGAGCGCACCTTAATGTTTGTGAGTCTGTAAGGGTGGAGATTGTGATTGGGCCAGTGTGGCAGACAGCAATGCATGCCACTTAACTCTCTCACTGCTGTCCACAAAAAAGAAAAACATAATTAATTATTAATTCAGTATTATCATAATTACAGATTCCACCTATAGGCGCTTTAAACAAACTTCTACTGATCAAGTTAAGCTGTCTGACTCTATGGGACTTTTACTTATGGGATAATGAGGATTTTTATGATATTTATTTAGTTTCTTATCGGTAACCTGAGGATAACTATCGAACCAACCTGCACTGCTTCTGCTCAGGTTTAACCTCCATTAGTTTTGTTTGCCACAGTTTCATCTATTATGTATTCTGTAGAAATAAATAGATTGTTGTCATGGATCTGCCTCCCAAAAATATGTTATTACAACTCTACAATTATCTCCAAAAGTGCCTCTGTATATTCCCTATAATGGAAATCCATAATTGTGATGAAAACCTCTATACATATTGATTGGATAAAAAAATAATCAGGCTGAATAAACAAACTGCTGACTGGTGTCACACATCAACAGCGTGCTGGTGCATGTGTCTGCCACAGCTCTACAGGCCGGTCAGGGGCTTCTTATGAAATGCTAGTTGGGGATTTGCTCTCATTGACAAGATCTAATTACAATGAAGAAGAGAAACCAAAAGCAGCCTTTGTTCATTCAACATATATGTTATGTCCACATGCTTGTATTTGTACAGATTGTAAAGCCTTCTGATGCAAATTTGTGATTTGGGGCTATAATACATTTATTTTTTGAATTGTTCTTTGAAAGGGCAGCAACATATTTTATTTCCCGCCCCATTTCAAACAAGGTCATTGAACAAAGCCTGTGGATTAAAGACTCGACTTACCTCATTAAATATTGAATGTTGCTGACATTTTATATTTTATAAAGTCCCTAAATGCCCAGTTTTAGGTTTTTAACGAACATGCCATTGGATGAAACAAGGGTTTTAAAAATGTAATTCATGAAGAGTGCCTGGGATCTCTTGGCTCCTCAATAATGCAAGGCCTTCTGAAGGTGTTGGAGCTCATTTGGAGTATCAAAATGTTCTATGTGGGTCATTTAATTTAAAACAGATAGCATTTTGTGGCTTTATCTTTACTCACTGAAAGAATATGCATGCCCACTCTGGTGTAGTACTACTGTGTGTGAGAGTATATATCACACACAGTATATATATACACACATATACACACACATACACACACACACACACGTTCAGGGACTGACTGAAATGGTCAGGACACCTTCAAAGTAAGCCTTACCGCTCCAAATTAAGATAAAAAAGTTTGATTTATTAATATTGATCTACTTTTTCTACTAAAGAAGATTGACTCAGGCACAGTGCAGTTGAGAATAAGAGGGGATTGGGAGGAGAACATTAACAGAGTGACATGGGCTGATGGATTCACCATCAACCGAATCACTATTTTCCCTTTACAGTAAAAGCAGTGCAATTTTCACACTCAGACTCCTACGATGGAGAGAACATCAACCTGTTTAAACTGAAATCTTAATGCTAGTGATGTAAAATTACCAGGTGAAAGAGTTAGAAGAGACGATACATTGACATAACAACAATACTGTGATATGAGAACAGGCCCCCATTCCTCGTACCTGGCTTATTGAGTTAGGTGGATAATTTTCAGGAGGCAAGTTTGGAAAAATTACCATAGCAACACATCCAAATCCCTTAACCTGCTCTAGCCCAGGTTTACTGAAATTCACTGGATAAGATGGCCACTCCCACCGGATAAAAAAGGCAGCTCCCTTCCTCATTGATGAAGGAGCGATATTAGTTATATTAGTTTTATAGGGAGAGATCGCCAAGATCCGTTCTCACATCATCATGACTTCCTGTACGAGCGCTATCGATTCTGCCGAGACCTCCTCGGGCCGTACATTGAAAACACGGTGCAGCCGAGCATCGACCGTCTCACATACTGTATGCAGACTGGATCACAGAGTGTCTCACAGACTGGATCCCAGCTTTGCGCTTTTTTGCGACTGGTACATGTTTGTACAGTGTCTGCGATGCGGAGAACATCGGGAAAGCCGCTGCATACCGTGCTGTTCGTAACGTTTATTTAGCGCTTAAGAAACTTATGGATGTGTTGAAAGCACTCATAATTATATGACAGTGTTATTAGTACACCATACATATATCATTATTGTAGAAAATGATTAAGGTGGACGCGTGATAAGAATACAGAGAATCACACACAATTTCTTTTCACTGCTTCAATTGATTGAATTTCTGATTATGAATAATACATACATACTGATCCACCCATACACATATTCAAACTCCTAGTTATATGGTCATCTACCCATACATGTATATACACATATATAGTACATGATACATACGCGCATACAGTACATATATCCTCATAAGTATATATTAATTTGTATACTACTGCCAGCAGGCACATTTAAATAAATATAATCTGATTGATTTGGGTGATGATCCACTTAAAATTAGCCGATACATTCTCCCAACACTTACGTATTTAACTTGTCTGATATTTTGCCATGCTTATGTCGGCAGCGGTGGTGGAGTTAAACTGCGTTCACAGCAAAAGCGTTGTGAATATTTGCAACACTTTTGATGTGAACGCAGCTTTTGAAGCCATGATTATCGTCTTGACTTCCTCATATGCGTTCATGATCATCTCCTGCTTGTCAGCGGAGAAAAAAAAAGAGGCTCTTCCTTTGAGTTTATTTGCCATGTTGTAGCGTTAGAACATCATGGATTTCGGTGCTTCACGACTCCCCCTTTTGAACTAGGACGAGCACGCGCAATTATCCAGATGACTGACATCTGTTTCGAATTAACAAGACTGTTTGAGCGCGGATCAGCCTTTATGAAACCGAGATAGCCTGACGTCAATCATCGGGGTAATTTAAGCTTGATAATAGGACATTTGATCGATTTAGTTGAACCACGTATGAGGAACGGGGCCCTGTTGCTACATTAGCCACTGTTAAAAATGGTGCAGTGATATTAGGCAACAAGCCAAAACTCAACTAGTGGCCGATCACATAGACAGTTTGGCTTCAATCCCTAACATCTGGATGTAGCAGTCGTGACATAAACCCCAGGGGTAAAAAGGGCACAAACCAGAAGACACACATCACTGAGATTTGGAATATACAGGACATTGTGACGCACAGGACGGAAAACCTTTTGATTAAGTTCAAGTTTCAAGATTCAAGTTTGATAAATGAGTAACAAGAACCCAAAGGCCGGTGGAGGTGGAAATAATCATAACCACTGACATCAGCAGTAGAATTAATGATTAGAGAAATTGAAGGCTTCTCAGATTTACCAAACTTTTTTTGAATGGAAGAGGATTGTAAATCAGCTGCTACTGATTACTTAATTGCACAAATTCCATGCCAAGCCTCAACTAAAGCAATGCTCTAAGAACACATTACTCTGCATTTCATCTTACGTTCATTGCTCAACACTTGTATTACACATAAAACACTTTTTTTAGAGTGACTATGTATAAACCTCTTTAATCAACAGTAGGCTTGCTTTGGTCCGCTTATTCAAATCTAGTACACTTTTCTAACTCTTCATTAAAATTGTCATATTTAATAGAAATCCAACAGTCAAATTTCCAAATCACGACAAAAGCAATGGCCATGATCATAAGCTCTTCAGAGTACAATGAGATGAAGTCTGCAATCTTGTTTTCACAGTTGCACAATATAAGGTATTCTATTATTAAAAAACAATTTCAGAAGGCCACAGACTATTATCTAAATAGGATTAAGGCCATTAAGGCCATGACTTCACTGTAAACCAATTGTGCCTCTTGCACTGCTTTAACTTTACAGATGAAAAGCACATTTGTTTCTCTCTGGGAAAGTCAAAACAACTCAAAAATATTGCTTCACACCTCAAGGATTTTAAGATAGAATACACAATCTGTTGGAGCACACAGAATGAGTGAGTGCATTTCTGTCAAACAGAGAAGTGGCTAGAGTCACTGATGCAACAACCTTTGGTCTGACTGACAACAACGGGTAATGATGGATGATCCCCCTGTGCTGACAGCACCATACAGTACAGCTGTCTTAGAGTAAACCTAAAGATTTTTTTCAAAAATCTTTCTGATATTTATGCCAGTAAATCCTATAATATAGAAATTAGTAATTCATTTTTGACACATTAGATCATCTAATAATCAAAATCTAAAGACTGTTTAAATGATTATTCAGGACCCAGTAAGCTGATCATGCAGTAGCAGTAGACCTTTGGATCACCCACTCTGAATCTGTCGAGACCCCTGGAAGGTAGATGCTATCCCACTGGCTCTGAGCAAAGCACTCCTCTCTTCAGTGTTGGCCCCGAGTCACTTCCAAAAATATTCATGTGTTGAAGATGGATATAGTGAGATGGAGTGGTGCAACTGGCCATCATTTAAGCAATAATCTAACATTACAGATGTCTTTTCTGTACTCTACAATCTAGGAATGTGATTTTAGATTTGTACTCCCTGTAAAATGTGATAAAAACACTTGAATCAGAATCAGAAGTGTTTATTGCCAGGTACGTTGAACATACGAGGAATTTGACTCGGTGAATCACCACAATCAATTTGCAACTGCAAAATAATGCCATGCCGCCTGCGCCTCTACATAGCGATATTCATGGTTTTAGGTTGTGAGATTGAAAGTGATTAGTCACAGTGTGATTATATTACTTCCCACAGCCTGCATTTCAACTACTCACTTCTCATAGCTTGACTTTTGAGCGTGAAAATAAAAGACTAACTCAACCAAACACCAAATGTTTATTTTCAAAACCAAATCAACACCAAATAATGAGTGCACTAATCCCACTTGATTTACATTGTTTTCATAATACATTTACTGTTCTATAATATTTGTATCATACTGAAACTATTAGGTGAGAAATTTCTCTTGGACTGACCCAAACTTGTCAGATCCAGCCGAGTCCCGTTGGATTTGTAAACCCAGCTCCACCGCTCCTTTCATTACATTTCCCACTCCCCACTGAATCTCATCATTACTGCCAGAGTTCCTGAGCCCTCTTCGGGTCTGCGTATGGCCATGGTACTGAGTTAGATCGAATTGGTCAGTGGTCCCATTGTAAATGCATTACTCTCACACTCCCTATTACAATCTTACCTCCACACTGAATCCAATTATTACTGCAGGAGAGTCAGTGTATGCATAGCACAGAGTATGAGTGTATGTATTAGGAGTGTATGGAGCTGTGATCCCTGTGTATCAACCATACCATATACAGATCCAAATGTGTTTTTGTTTATGTCCCGTATGATAGTCATAAACAATTGACACATATTGATGCATGCCTTTATATGGGAAAAACTGTATTTATATAAAGTAAAAGATGAATAAATAAAAATGCAATCAATACCAGGAATAAGGTTACCATCGATAAAATATATCCCAATAAATCAGTGTGACAGAAAGTGTGTGAGAGGGATAGAAAGAGATGAAAAAAATAGAAGTAAAAGTTGATACAACTTCTTATTAGTGTGCAGAGAGGAGGCAGGATATAAGTAAATTCAAGACTTACCTGTCAGTGATGCAATCAGTGCCAGGATAAAGGGCAACATTGAAAAGAAGCTTATGCATTTGTGTGCATGTGTGCGTGCGTGTGTGTGTGTGTGTGTGTGTGTGTGTGTGTGTGTGTGTGTGTGTGTGTGTGTGTGTGTGTGTGTGTGTGTGTGTGTGTGTGTGTGCGCACGTAAGTTCAAGTGTAATAGTTCCCAGACTTACCAGACAGCGATGTAATCAGTGACAGGCTCTGTCTGCAATAAGGTAAAGTTTATATAAACTCCATGTCCGTGTGGAACAGTGATGAGCCAGCTGCAATCTTGGGAGTTGGGGTATTCATTGGGATACTGAGGTGAATAGATTGTCCCGTTTTCAGCCGTGACATTATAGCCACAAGGAGCTGTAAAAAGAGTTATAAGATTATCTATTTGCAATTTTTTCACTTTCTTCTAACTTGCTAGACCTGCAAGGATCAGGGGAAAAGAACAATTGTTGAGCTGTCGACAGTGAGGAATATAATCACCATTATTATTTGCAGGTGTAGAAGAAGTAGAAGCAGCAATAATAGTAGTGTTAGTAATAAGAGCAAATATTGTGCGACTGATTTATGAAGTATAGTAAATGATCCAAGTGACACAGGAATTTCTACTTTCTTACACGTCTGGCTTGTGATAGCGGTGAAAGATGAGATAACATTTACTGAAATTCAAGTAAGATAACAACATTTTTGAAATGTCTAGATTTTAAATTACCATTGTTACCTGAGGGACGGGTACGTTCTGGGATAGAATTATATGATGTGTTATAACACAACATAAACTAGCTACTGTGAGAAGAGTACATTTTTTCAACATCTTAATTCCAATCATGGTGAATAGAAAAGTAATTGTCTGTTCTTACCCTCACAGCGTGGGAATGGGTGGTTCCACTTCCGGTTGGTCCCGTGCAAGCATGTTAGTACTGGGTGTCCAATCAAAACATAACCAGAGTAGCAGTGAAAGGTTACTGATTGGCCAGCGCTGTAGTCACTGTTGATAATGTCACCGTTAGGGAAAGGAAAGGGGTCCTGGCAGTTTTGAAGTTGATAGGCTAAAAGAGAGATGAAGAAAAATGAATGCAGTTTAATTTCCGATTCACCTCTATTTTAGGTTTCATGGAAATAAAACAAGCTGATCTTTGGCGAACAGGATAAGCAGCCATACAGTTATACTCAGACTAACAAATACAATGTAGTTGCATATGTTTTCCTCTACATTCTACTGTGTTGCAATACTTTGTGTTCGAACCAGTCGACAACTAATTCAAGGAGTTCAAGGAGCATTAATAAAATCTATGACACAGAGAGGCTACCGGGCTACCAAAGTTCAGCAAGGTCAATAGATCTGATATCCTACAGTTATCTGGCACATGTATGCAGACTGTCTGAAATGCAGGATCCAAGATGTAGGAGGTGCATACAACACAATCAAGAGGCAGGATGTGTACAGGAACGCCTGGTTGCTGTATATGTTAAAGTCCAGATGAGAGACGCCACAAGGGATGATCAAGAATATGGTAAATGTAAGCCAATGGTTGTCAATGTGGTCGTGGGAGTACTTGCAGCAGTGAAACTACAACTAAGAAGAAGCAATGTCACAGTGCCATACACTAAAACTGGTATCATGGCTCCCGTAAGATCTTATTAGCGACGTTTGGATCAAAACATCACTGTGAGGGTACCTTCTATTGATTTCTATTGAGACTTATTCCACTGGTGTTTTGCGGATGAGCACATGGACATTCAGTCTATTGAACCCATTAGCTCCGAGGCCTTGAGTAAAAAACCTGAATTTGTGTCATCGATACAAGGGGAGAAAAGTGCAGGAGTGAAAGCATCAACCCAGACTGGAGCGATACCAGTGCTATTATTCAACATTACTGAGGGCAGCATCATGAATCTGTGTGTATCGAAAAAAAAGCATCTGGTGCAACTTTATGTCAGGAAACATGTCCACAAGCTTCACGCACCAACAGTGGAAGTTAGCAAAGACAAGAGCTGCAGTGGTAGAGGACTTGGTCATTGCAAATTGGGAGTAAAAATGGAAACATTATTACATGCATGTAAATGTGGGTTAGCTTATGTGGAAGTTAGCAAGCCTTGTTCTACTTATGTTGGCATATAGGCCCATAGTGCATCGCTTGTGTCTTTGAAGTGAAGCACTCAGGGCTACAAGTAAAGCCTGCTGGACAAGATGCCAGTCTCTCACAGGGGCTTACTAACAATCCATCTCTTTTAATGATGAGAGGAAAGCCACAAGATTTTTTAAGTCTTTAGCATGACTCATCCACGGATCAAAGCTCAAAACCTCTCAGCAATACGTTTTTTCATCCTATCCTTCATTTTTTGGAGTTGGGAAGGCTTTGTAATTTGGCAACTAGGTTTGGATGTTAATTTATTCAGAACATTTTAGCAGACCATTTAGTTTTTCTAAATCATTCAAGCAACCAATTTGTGTTCCCAAACTAAACAGTTGGCTCATTTTGAAAACAGGTCTGTTTTCTCAGTGTCCCTTGAGGGGCTGCTTTCATAATGGAAACGCCTGCAGTAATACCTCAGGGCTTGTGGGATATTTGTGTCTGCAGTCATCGGTCAAAAGTCAAAAATCACACGTGAACCCACCCTGATAGGCCAGTTTGAACCCTGGCCTGTTCTCTGAGTGGTCACTGTAGAAGTGGATGATCGTGAGGTGGGTAGTGCTCAGCAAAGGTGGTGGAATCTGCGAGCCAGTAAACTGTCCAATAAGAGCAGAGCTGTGCTGTGGTCCAGCCCTGACCTCTAGGAAGTCATGGTTGTCTTCAGAAGAGAAGTTCTGAAACTGAATATGGGCTCCTAGAATACAAACAGAGATTATAATAGACTATATACAATACACAATAACGATATATCAGATCACAGATTTGATACCTGATGGGATCTTTAATTGCATGCCATATACCTGGCCAAAACTTAACAGATCTGTGGAGATGTTACATTATTTTCAGAGTGTGTATACACCGTAAAGATACAGTATGTTGTATGCATAGAGACCAAGTACAGTAAGTTTACATCATTCCACACAACTCCATATTTTTATGTTGGTACTTGTATATTATTACTTTCATATTTTAATATCCTGCACCAAAGATACAACTGTAATTTTGTTACAACAAGACAATACAGCTGTCTTGTTGTAATTTGAGTATACTATTATCCTTTTCTAAAAAGTAATCTATTCAAACCATCAGTTATTGTAATCATTAAAAGCACACACTGTGTTTCAGCTTTTCAATAAATCATGTGTTGCTACTGCAGAGTTTATGCTAAAAAAGAAGGTCTGTGTTTCCCAAATAGTCACACATTCTTTTAAGGAATGCTCCTCCATTCCATAATATTTACCATATCCAGTTGGCAGGGTGATTTGCCAGGTGCAGTCCAGGTTGCCGGGGTAGTTGCCAGGGAAACCTGGACTGAGGATGACACCACTCATCTCAGACAACACCCCACCGCAACGAGCTGATGACAAGGGCACAGCATAAACATTGTTAAAACAGGCAATGCATGAGCAATGTACAGTAGAAATCACAGTAGAAACCAACACTTTATTGTCTTTGGCTTGACAGAAAGAAGGTTACACCACAGCAGCACGCAGCAACCACAGGGTTTGAGCACCGGGACAGGGGTAAAGTCGGATTTGTAGTATCAATATTGAAACATAATGTTCACTTTATTAGGTACACTTGTACAATCTAATACATTTGCTAAAAATTCTACATTTATAGAGTTTAAAATGTTCAGCTTTGTTACTGAGGTCATAGTTAAAGGGGGTGTTGGACTGAATTATATTGAGAGGTGTTTCTTATTTTCTATCCTCCCTTTCTACATACACATTATGAATATTAATGTGCAAGATAAACAGTAACTATGACCTCAACCCTAAAACATACATGAATACCTATCTGACAAAGAAGATTGGTAAAAACAAACTTGATGCAATTAGCAACTGATAATACAGAAAGAAACATGCATAAAGCGTTTCTCTAAACACTTGAGAACCAATGGGGGCAGACATATATTTTAAATACGTATGGCACATTATTATGGGACATCCTTCTATTGACAGAGACTAGACATGATTTGGTGACGCGAGTGAAATTGGAAATGCTGGATTTGACACAGACTGAAAGGGGCTGTGGCAGGGCTGAGTTTAGTTAGTCCTGACATGTCAAGGTTGAATCGAACTAGAAGTGGCTTCCCAGACCTGCTGCAAGTTTTCACCAAACAGACACATCGATGTAATCAAGGTCCCTTAACTATTGCAGAAGTTAGGAAGCCTTGGCTTTCAGCACAAGGTACAACATTCTGTTTGTATCCAGCAGCTGTATTGATCCTTTACTGTAAGAACTTGCACACTTCCACAAATCTTATTCCAAGGTTAAAACATTACATATACAAATTGAAACATAAGAACTACACTTCCTCATTCAGTTATTACTGTTATCTATTCATTTGATCAATACATAATATTCCTGTAATATGTTACTGTGATTGGATGACGTGTCATTTTACACAATATTCAACTGCCAGATTAGTCTCGACAACTATCAAGTCTTTATATAAAATAAACTGTGTTTCCTGACATGCATCGAGTTTTAACTTCAAAAGATAATATCCATTTTAACTGACTTTGTTCTTGTAACATACATATTGCTATGTGACATAATTATGTGATGTGCATCTGAGGAATTCCACACACATGTAATGAATTGACTTCAAGTAAATTATTTTGTATTACCCTCAAAATGGACATTTTGGTTTTTAGACGGTGGTATGCTCACATCTTTGATCTACTGAAACGCTTGTCACTTTGCTGTGCAAATCTATAAGTTCAATGTGAAATTCACACCTGAAGGACACATTTTCCCCAGATTGGATCAATCTTTCAAAACACAATTTAGCCAACAGAGCAGAGTGTGTGTATGTGTTACCTATGCAAAGAGGAGGTGGGTAATTCCATCGACGCACAGTCCCAGGCATGCAGGAAATGTGTGAGTGGCCCTGAAAGCATGAGTAAAGTGGAGAAAAAAAAGTAACATAATGAAGCAGAAAAAAGTGTGCAAATATTAACATTTTCTAAGATTGGGAATTTGATTTTTTTTTACTTAATCTAAGAACATGACAATCATTTTGGAGTGTATTTAACAAAAGTCAAAAAGCATTGAATGTGTACATTTCATTTTATTGCATGCTTGCTTATCATTAATGTCCCAATATGTACTGCATTTATTAAACAACATTTGAAAATCAAATGTTCTGTCCAATTAATTCCAGCCAAAACAACAAAAAAAGCAGTATTTAACTATGTACAATCAGTATGTCACCATTTACATGTATGTATTAATACATTTGTTTATAGGTGAGTTTGTGTGTCTGTTTTCATTACCTGTAATGTGTACCCCGGTTCACAGGTGAATGCCACCACCTCATTGACCATATATCTGTCCCCTGCTTTAATGCCATTGGCTGGTATCATTGGCTCTGGACAAGTGGTGAGACCAACAGCTAAAAACAAATAAAACAGAACATAAACATAATTAACTTTGTAATTACTATTATTTGTTAGGTTTTATATGTAAGCATAGCTTGGCTTAAGTGGACTCTGGACAAATTACTTGAGCCAGATGTGGAAAAATAAAGAAACTATGATATGATCATCTCTTCGAGCTAGACAGCTAATCCCACATTGCTGTCTTAACCGTCAAACCTATTATGACACACAAAAACAATTATATATATTACACAACAATGACAATAAAATAAGTTATCTCCTCTACTCTCTTTGTTATCTTTGCTTCAGTATGTATCAATACAAGTTTTTAAAATTAGAGGAGAAAATTACAATATTTAGATGAATGTGATGAAGAACTAATGTTTACAAACGGTCTTAAATCCGAAAGAGCCTTTTTATGAACTGACGGCTAATATATTAAAAAAGCTTGTACGTTGTCAGTGTTGACAACAGCCTCTGAAAATGGACCTAAAAATATGTGAAAGTAACAACATTACTTTTGTTGTGTATTCCCAAGGTTAAACACATCCTTAATAAGTTTGACAGCAGCCAGCTCTTCATCAAGTAGCATCAGTATCTGTGTGTACATGTGTGTGAGCCTGGTTGTGTGTTTCACATGGAAACTTCCGCAGGAGACTGCCCTCGAGCGGTTACCATGGCAACACAGGGGTAGAGGAATAAAGAGTGAAAGACGGGGAGAGAGGCATGAATGTGTGTGTGTGTGTGTGTGTGTGTGTGTGTGTGTGGGTGTGTGTGTGCGTCTGTTCTTGTTGGTTCATTATCCACCTTCCTACCAGCAAAACGATGTGATCCCACTGAGCTCACACACACACACACACACGTACACCCCCCCCCCCCCCCCCCCCCCCCCCCCCACACACACACACATCAAGGTGGCCTAGCCCCACTGTGCATGACTGACTGTTACATGAGTGTGTGCCTGCTGCGAGGGATGAGGGCGACTTTTATTAGATCGAACGTATGTGAAAAAGCTGCATGAGACTGTAAATTGGAGACACACACACCCATGCACACACAGTGTTTTATTAGGCAGAGCATCAGCAGGCTGTCAGGACAACTGATCAATGAAACTATTCCATTTGGCTGACCATCTCTCTCTCACTGTGTGTGTGTGTGTGCTCGCAAACTGCTCCCTCTTTTCCCTGGGTATGACAGAGCTGTGATGCTTTGTAAAATGCTGACAATACCACAAACCTTCCCACAAGGGCCACTGGACTACAACTAGACAGTGTTAGCAATTAAGTCTTACTGACATGATTTACTATACTTCTGTTTCGCTTTATTTGAGGACAGACGAGGGAGAGAGACGTCTTACTCTATCCTTCAGAGGAAAGGCCCTTTAGTCAGCTTAAAACAATGAGAACATCATCACCACGATCATTCACGTGTCCTCAGCAGACGATTGCGTCCACTTGTAGAAGCTACCACATTACTACAAAACTGACAAGGAGGATTTTTAGATGCTCGGATGGTCGTATTGTTCCTGGAAACATAGGAAACAGACAGTAAGGTGACATAAATCTGTTCGTAGCACAATGTGTCAGAAACAGTAACACTATTTTTATGCTATTGAGTTGACAATCATTGTTGTGAATTCAAGGACCATAAAGCGAAAATTATTAACAAAAGTCTATTGATCTAATATTCTAGGAATCTTTTTGGAGTTGTAAGATCTGTTTTTACAAGAGTCTTTGCAAAGAAAAACAGCACGAGCATGAACAATTCTTTTTGCAAATAATAACGTTGGTGTCTCTGTTCTTGTCACCTATTGAAAAGGTAAGTTGACTAATGTTGGCAAAACTTTGCGTTTAATGGAAAAAGTTAAAAGCTCACTCTGTGGCGAGACCTCCTGTTAAGAACCTCTTAGGCAAACTTGGAACAAATTCTGCTCCAGATTAAAGTGTTGGCACTCATTTTGAGATAAGCAAAACTACCATCTGAGTCCTGCAAGAGCTCTTATGGCGGAAAATATATTTTTGAAAGTGTTCTTGGAAAAACTTCAGTTCTCAGCAACTTTGACTAACATACATAAGGATTATTTACACATATGCTCAGATACACATAGTGGCACACAGACCAAGGACCTACAAGATGTAATTAGACTGAATATGATTTGAGCTCAAGCCTGACTCGGGTCTCAAGTTGACTCTTGATTACGAAGCACTGAGAGTACCCATGAAGACCTCTACTCCCAATCTTCCTGCCAGCACAGTTCCACCCAAATATATATATAACTAAATTAATGCTGAAACATACTACTGACAACAATCTCTGTGTCTTAAGTGAAGCCAATGTGGAAGTGTATTCTTTCAAATTGCCAACAGGGGGCAACTCCTCGGGCTACAAAAAGAAGTCCAACTGCATAGAAGTCTATGAGAAAATGACCTTTCTTCTCACTTGATTTATTACCTCAGTATACATTGTAAACATGAGTTTATGGTATCAATCGCTAGTTACAAGGTGTCTTCAATACAGCATGATGCACCTTTTCCAGTGTGTTTTTAGTTAAAGAAAGTTCACTGTAGCTGTTTTGATCGCCAGAAAATGCCTTATTCAGCATCAGGTTTAATTTAGTTTGACCTTATCGAGTCACTTCTAGTTGCAAGATACATACTGAACTCAAGACTTCATAACGCCCATTTCATATATAGTCTATGGGCTTGACCCACAAGGAGTTCCATTTTCATCTGATGGTTATTTAGGACATCGTACAGGAAGTTCAAATTCAAGTGTAACACAAGGATCTGGCACATCCAGTAAAACAAAAAAAAACACACTTAAAAGATGAGAGACCGCAATGAAATAGACATGATGAACTGTCCCTAAAAGAGACCTTTCTTCCAGGCTTTCATTATTAGTGAATGCATGTTGCATGCCTACAGGCAGTCACCTACACACACACACACACACACACACACACACACACACACACACACACACACACACACACACACACACACACACACACACACAAATACTCTCATACTCACAAAAGGGGACATGTTCATTGATCTAGAAGTGATTCTAAGCTAAAACAACTACAAAGGACTGAAAAGCACAACCGTGCCCTGACAGGTGTGTCTGTGTGGAAAAAATGCATGATGTTAATATCCATGTCTATACCTTTGCCTGTCTACACATTTATCTTTTTTTGGACTTATGTGCATGTAGGACACAAGCAAAAGCACTTGTGTATGTGTATGTACGTGTTTCCCTCTCGGTGTGTGTTCTGTGTGTGCGCTCCAATTTGGGTCTCAGTCACTGTGTGTATGCTTTCCGGCAGTACTAGTTCAGGTCACTGACTCTTGTTATTTCATGTTGAAGTTTGGGCTTCAGTGATGTGTGTGTTTGTGCTCAAGTGTGTCTGCGGGTTTGTGCGCATTTGTGGATTCTGATAAGAAGTCAACCAATAATCACTACTTAGTTGTTCCTCCCCAGTAGCATAATCTTTTTTATTTTATTTTGATCAATCTACCATTTCTGTATGTATGCCAGTCTGTCTGTCTATCTTTAAATCTAAGCTTTAACTTACTCTTGTATTCGAGGTGAAAACCTGCTGCCACCACACTGATGTCGCTCTGAAAGTGCAGAAGGAGCTGATTGGACGTTGAGTTAAGGAGGGCGGGGGCAGTTGTTCCTGTAAAAGACAGAGATAAACATGAAACCGAATATAAAAACATAGCACACGTTTGTGTGAGACAACAATGGGCATACATTGAGAAATTAAGTTAAAATAGATGCTGATGCTTTTTCACCAAGGAAGATTTTGACCATAAGTATTGTTTAAATCCCAAGACCAGCAGCAACAGTATGCGTAGAGAAGGTGAAGGACCCCTGGCCCCCCATGAACAGCTAGCATTATGGTGTCTTTATGTGAAGCAACCCTCATCCGCCCCAGTGAAGCTTCTCAGAGGCCAACATCATACCTCTGTGGTTATAGTGGGTAGCTCCCTGGTGTGCTTTCTTGAGAAGGGCACAGTCACTTGTGTAGGTGTAGGTATGTGCGTGTGCATGCGTGTGTTGCCCTATGGCCGGCACGTTTTATGTGTGATAGGTGTGTGACAAGTATGTGCTTGGGGCAGGTCACAGGGGAAACTCCGCTGGGAAATTGGAAAAGGTTAGATCATTTTTTTATCCCTCCCTGTCTTCTTCCTCTCCTTTTTTCTTCCACGCTTCACTCACCCTCGCAGTGAAACTCTTCTCTACCCTCCCTTCCTCCTTTCTTCTCTTCCTTTCACTGACTACCTGGAAATCGGATGCATTCGAAGTCTTTTCAGACATGTATTATTTATTTAAGATATATATCATGTTTTTGGGTATTACAACTCATACATCATACCTCCAGTGTATGCTGTATGTGTGTGTGTCTATAGTTCAAGACTGTCATATCTCATTCATCATAGATCTTGTGTGTGTGTGTGTGTGTGTGTGTGTGTGTGTGTGTGTGTGTGTGTGTGTGTGTGTGTGTGTGTGTGTGTGTGTGTGTGTGTATATATGTATCTATAGTTTTGGAGTTGTCATATCTCATCCATCATAGATCTCTGGAGTGTTTGTGTGCATGAGTGTCTTTGCACAAGTTTGTGTGTGTGTGTGTGAGCATATTGTCATACCAGAAAATGACCCTAATTTAGGAGCTGTCATGTCTCCTCCATCGTAGATCTCCAGAGAGTCCCAGTTGTGCTCAGTAGCAAACGTCATCACTTGGATCTAAATAACAAACAAATAAATAAGCATAACAAACTCTGAGTTTATGTGCGTCTTCTATATTCCATATGTATTTACATGTGTATAGATATCTGTACCTGTATCCCAGCCCCTTCACTGACATGGATCCTCCAGAGACAGTTGAGACTGTTTGGATAGGGTTCAGGATAGCCAGGAGACAGTATTGTACCGCGTCGTTCAGTCAAATTGCCACTGCAGGGAACTAGAATGGAGACATGAAATATGAATGTATTGGCAAAGTGTATTAACTAAACAGCTAACAGATAAGACAGGTTGTTGGAATATTGCTCTGCATACCCTGGGACAATATGGTGTTCAAAATTACCACTACAGGGAGCCAGAGAGGGACAACATGATAAACATTATTTATAGTATAAACTGAGGTGACAGTTGAAGCTGTTTGCAAAAGGCCTGCTCTCAGCAGAGAGAGATTTCACACAGGCATACATTTAGTTTTTTAGAATCAATGTCAAAATCCAAGTACTGTAATATTCACAGAAAGGACGGATTTCTTACTTTATATGTTGCTACATAGTATTTTCATTTTAGGCGCACTCAGCCTTACCTATACAGGTTGGTGTTGTTGCATTCCATTGTGCGAGTGCACCTGGCACAGCCTGGCACCAGATAGCACTGGATCCTTTCAGTAGATACCCTGGACTGCACTCGAACCGGACTACAGAGCCAGCTGAGAACTCTGAACTGAGCCGCCTACCGTACCGAGGCTCTGGCACTGAACTGCACTGACTGTCACTGGTGCGAGGAACAGCTACAATGATGATGGTAATTACATAAAATAAAAAGAAGAAGGCCATGCACATTAGAAATATAGTAATCAGATGAGAGACTTTCACATTTTACTGTGGGTGAGTGTATTTATGTGAGCGAAAGAGACAAACAGATTGAGAGTTACCTTGATAGACGAAGTGAAAGCCTCGAGCTGATTGGCCACTTTTAGCATTGAACCGCAGCATGATCTGATTGGAAGTTGCCAATGGCAATGTTTCTCCTAGCACAAATAATTAATCACAAAATGAATGTTAATGAAAAAACATCATTTAACAGCAATTATATATATTTTTTTTCTTCTTAACAAATTTGCATACAATTGAGACAATAACAAACATACAATTATATGAACACATACACTCGGAAACATAAATCTTCACGGAGAGTCATAACCATACATTAAACAGTACTGCTTTACATTCAAGTAGAGGTTTCTCCCCTTTCACTGGTAAAATGTGATACTCGCAAGAATAAGAATGTAAGAAAAAACACACACACCAACTCACAGGCTCATACACACAGAGATGTATATCAACACACATATACACAAACAAACGAAGTAACAATGAGAAATGAGAAAGAAAACATGGTCTGGTGTGGCTGACATTTAGAACCATCATTAGCTGTGTCGGGATGTGTGTGTATGTGTAAGTTGGGTATGCGTGCATGTTTGTTGATATGTTTGTGTGTCAGGATAATCAGTCAGTTAGCTGGAAAAATGTGCTACAAAGCTGTTTGCCTGTGTGTACGTGTGTGTATGTGTGTGTATGTGTGCATGTGGCATAGGGTAATGATGCGGCTAACATTATTTTGTAGCGCCTGGTGTGTTTCATTCTTTGCTGCCAGTTTTAGCCAAAAGGGGAATTCCCAACCCAAATTAACTTTAAGGAATAAGCCCCCCATTCTACATTACATAAACTGGCCTCTTTCCTTTTAACTAACTTAGATGGATAGTAGTTGGAAGGAAATCATTTGCATAATGTGCAGCTACATTTAGCCAAACAGAAAACTGTCAAATCCTCCTCATTAATATGATGTTGAAATAAGCTCACTGATCCACTCCATGAAAGAAAGAGCATAGAAAAAGAAACGTGCACCTTAGTGTGAAAATAGAAAGAAACGCTTTCTGCACCTATCATATCGATGTAGATATATTTGTTTTTCCACTCTTTTGATTCATGTTTTTATCATCAAGTTCTATCGTACTCCATCATTTGAATAACCGTTTTTCAATAGCTCATAATTCTTCAAGCACATACATTAATACACATTACAAAGAAAACATATTAAAAGCCATGATTTCTACAGAAAGAAACAAAATGTCAATTCCAGAGGGATTTCCCTGCGGCATGCCCCCTGGTCATGATACACAACAGAAGAACACGTAACTCTGAGGTAATGAGATCACATTTTGCCAACAACTATGTAACCAATTTGTTTTCACATTCCATTCTTTATTTCATCTCTATAGATTTTGCCTCATCTCTGAATCCTGATTCATGCTGTGTAGTGACTAAAAATGTTGCATGCTCGGATGACTCAAATTTAGAGGATAAGGAAACCCAGGGAGGATTGTGTTAAGGAGTTTCAGTGCTACTCTATAATGTAGGGCCCCAGTGAGACGCTTTCCACTGCTGATTTCTTCTTGTAAAGATAACCCATAATGGATTTTCATGAAATACATCACTGTCAAATAAAGTGTGATAACGACCACTGGTGCTGTGTTATACAGCCCCCAAGTGCTGCTTTCTGTGAAACAAATTTATTATTTTTCTCTTTCAAAGATTCACAAAAAAATGTTAAATTGGAAAAATGTTACAACATTACAAATGAATAGCAGCTTTTGAAAAAAGAATAAAGTATTTTAAGTCACAAAAATAAAGAAAGCAACCATGTCTGACACTCACCTGAATGTGACCCAGCCAGGGAGCTGAGCAATCGAGCATTCTCATTGGCTCCATCAAACAGCTCCACAGAGTCATTCATTGCTGTCTGGAAAACAGCAAACTGACCAAATACCACTAAAGAAGATGAAGGGGTAAGAGGGGGTACAAATATATCAATTTGCTTTTGACTTGGTGATTCAATTACAAACCCATTGTAAGAATGTTTGGTGTGATCTTTTATAAATTTACCAAACTGTGTGGACACAGTGATGTAGTAGGAGCAGGTCTGTCTTGTGGTGTAGTTGAGAGGATAGTTTGGAGACAAAACAACTCCTTCCGATCCACCATACTGTCCTCCGCAAGGAGCTATAGAAAGACAGAGAAAAGGAATTTCATTATTTTGTTGTAGTTTACTTGTTTTGAACAGTGCATATTTTCCAAAAAGAGAGAGCAAACCCTTTTGCAACTTCAGACACACTCTGCGCGTATTGACGTGCATATCAATCATCACACAGATTGCCCAGTCTAGAAATGCACTCTGCCTGTTTACCAAGGAGTATCTTCTGTAAATGCAGCACTCTCTTCTTTATGCTCATGCAATTTCAGAAGGACTGTGTAAATGGGAGGATGATAAACGTCCAGATGTCCTGCACTTCATGTTCACACATTTGCAAGAGCCGTGTGGGCAATACTTCACCTTTAAATAGCATATGCAACTTTGTGCATATTTAATAATCAAAGCTTTCAATGGGAAGTGGGATAATTTAATTAAGCTACAATTTATTCTCTAGAAATATCAACACACAATGCGTAAACACAGCCACTTAAAGATGTGCAATGAATTACACACAAAACAAAAACCCGCTTTTGAGAAATAAAGAGAAAGCTGAATACACATTATCGGAAAATTCAATAACATCAATCATTACATCGGCGACCTTGCAAACTTGACGTCACAAAAGGGAGCACTTCAGACACATTACATAACAACACAACAGTGATTAACAGTACTAACGAAGTATCTTATCGTTTTAGGGATTTTCAATTCAAAATTGTTTTTGTTTTTAAAAAGCATTCTTTTTAGATTCCTTGTATTAAATGAATGACCCACTCCTTAATTTTACAAATATTTAAATCAAATAAGATTATCATTTTTGAAATGATGCATGGTCAAATGTTTCTTGGAGGCAGCCTAAGTCAATATTCTTAGTCTCGTTACCTTGTGACCTTACAGCTCTCAGAAAAACAACAACTCTGATCTGCTCCATTTGAGTGCACAAAATCAACTACATGTAAACGGCAGTGCTAGTCATTTACTGAGTAATAGGCTAATGCCTTTCTAAACCTGATGCTAATTCCACACAGACTTCAAGCACAAATTGATTGATTTTTGTTGCACGTGGTGTCTCGCCTACAATTCGATTCGGAAGAAAAATCGATGATCATGAAGATGCTGATGATGCTGATGATGAAAAAAAAGTTCATTGAATGATTGTCTATCTATGTTTTAGCCCCGTGACAGACTGGCAACCTGTCCAGGGGGTATAATACCTCTCGCCCAGTGCATGCTGGGAACCCATCCCAACCCTGTATAGTGTGTAATGATAGATAGAGAATGGACATATACAGTAAGTACTTCGGCATATTGACTTTGTAATGAAATAATGACTATGAAGTTTAACTGCTGGGATTCAGCTTATATTTAAGGGTGTTTATATTCACATCAGAGAAATGTCATAGGGATTGCAGCAATTTCTAAATCTAGTTCCCCAACTTTAAGCAGCAAAATGTATTGTAACACTTTGAAGAAGGAAGAAGAGTTACATTTTAAATCACCATATACAGTTTTTTACATGTGATACCCTGACCAGTAGGATACATCTGGGTGGAGAAAGTGAAAGAGTAACCCTAACCCTGTAAGTTAGGATCACTGTACTGCTGCAATGTCCTAAAACTGGAAGACTGTATAAACAAGGCAACACTGATCACTTGGTATAGATCTCAACACCCTTAAATACCCTTAAAGCTAAAGGTCAGCACTTTAACATCATTGCCATTGTTTCACTTAAATCCAGCTTGCGGGATACAAAATACAAATACAAAAATGTCAATAAACTAATACTTACGGACTAACCTACACTGTAACTGCTGTCAAACTAAGGTAACAAAACTTACAACACTTCTGGCAGCCCAAACAGCGTCATCCCCTGTGTTGCTTTAAGCATTTATAGACATTATGTTGAAATGAGGCTTTCACATTTTAACCGTGTGCCTCTTCTTTCATGTTCTATTTCCCTGCTGCTGGGAGCACTGCCCATTACACTCAAAGCTGGCAAGCGTATCACTACTCTAATCTGTTGTTCTTATGTATTTAAAAAAAATGCATGGCTCAAAAGTTGTTTAGTTTAGCAGAAAATTCATGTTGTCCCTAAATATCACTTGGACTCTTGTGGCTCCAAGGCTTTGTTATATAATGTCAAAATATAGTGCGTTTGATCTGTGTGTGTATGTGCGTCCATATGAAGCTATTGCCAAGTTGATATCAGCTGTTCTGATCAGCTCGTCTCTTCTATCCAATAGCAGAGCGACACAATTCAATTGTTAGCCTATCATCTTGCTGCTGTCTCTTTTAAATTTGATTGTCTCTCTACTTTCAGTATGTTCATGCTGCTGTTACGGGTCATCATTCTATCGGCCTCACCAGCCACCACCACAACCAGTATCTGGACTCCACAAGGGGCTTATCTTGCAGCTGCTCAGGGCAGACACTCCTGATTACAAATCTCACTTTAGAGTCCAAGAGCCAACGTCTCTGTCAATTTTATCATTATATATCATCTGTTCAATTTATTTTTTCTTCATCTGACTTGTCTCTCCTGATTGAAATGTATTTATGCTTGCAAATAACCCAAAACATATCAAAGATCTAGTTGAGTACATAGGCTCCAATTGTAACCTTATAATATATGATGGTAAATTAATGGAAAACATATTTAAAAAGTAGTCATGCCCTTTAGGAAAAAATTAATGTATTTACCTGAAACCAACACATATTGTGGTACTATGGATTAGTAGCTAATATACAACAGCAGTATTTGGTAGCTGTAGCTCAGGGGGATGAGTGGTCGTTCCCACAAGGTAGCCGGTGCAATCCCTGGTCCCCCCATAGTTCGCATGTCAAAGTGTTCTTGAGCAAGACACTTAACCCCTAGTTGCTCCCCGGGCGCCTCACAGGGCTGCCCACTGCTCCTTAATCAAGGATGGGTCAAATGCAGAGAAAGATTTTCCCAAGGGGATTAATAAAGGATACATTATTATCAAAATATCAGATAAAAAACAATCCAGATGTAAATTGCTGTTACATAGTGGCTTGTATCATATAATTGAGATGGCAGCTCTGCTGCACCCTCTCCAGAGTAGCAGGATAAAACTTTAGTGAATGAATTTATGTGCTGCTGAGCCAGTGCACAGTGTGGGATCTCCCGTATCAGCATACAGCAATTTCAAAAAGCCTATTAATCCCTACTACCGTTGCATGACCCACAAGAAGCAGACCTAACACTAGCTTGATCCATCTTCAGCACACAGAGTTACAAACCATGTGTGTGAAAACCATGTGGGCGTGTGCACATTTATACTGCAGCTAAGGCCAGCAGAGGTCGATGAAATTAGTGTAATAGTGTCTGTGAATGTGTGTGTGTGTGTGTGTGTGTGTGTGTGTGTGTGTGTGTGTGTGTGTGTGTGTGCACGTGTAGAAAACAGCAGCAACAAGCATGTTGTCAATGTCATCAACACAAACATGGTGCATTCTTATTGCTTCTTCTCTCTCCTTATCTTGTCTTGTTTTGGTTGCTAGCGTGTGTATAGTCACCCAGTCCCAATGTCCACCCACACTATCAGTTGTGATCCTTAACAAACTTTAACTATCATGACCCCTGTGGACATGTGAGAGCACAAGGTTGCAGAGGTTAAAAATGCTGTGTGAGAAATGGGACAGCACTTTGGGAATTCATATGGTGGCTGAATGTATATGTTGTCTAAGGCAACGCAGAAAAAACAGAACAATTTGTCCTGATTATGTCATACTTAAATAAAAAATTTTTTAAAGGTAATTGGTGTTGTGAACATGTCCACGTTCTTCCAGCTTCTTCAGTGTTTTTTGTACAACCCTATGAGGGTAATTCTCTCGAGCAAAGTCATTTCAGTGGAAACTGAGCATAAAGGCTTTAACAAGAGAACCGGAGAACCCTCAAGCACTTTCTGATTTCACAGTGGGACAGCCCTGAGCCCATGCAGACTTATCGGGAACAAAGCCTATGAGACCGTGAGTGTGGACATTAAGACAGGCCCATATTCTTGGCTATGGCTTGCTCAGTGAAACTGATTTATATGCCTAGAATAAAAAAATACAGTAAAACTTGGTTTGGTCTCAGTTGTTGTACTCACACCCACTCATCCTCCTCCTCTCCCTCTCTTCTTTTTGTTTCCTTAAGCATCAGTGTAATCACCCTCTTTCATTCCACGCCTCCTGATATTGATTCATATTTCTTTTGATTAATTATTGTTGTGGTGCTGCATTCAAACCCTCAGGTCTGGAGGTCTTGTCTTGATCTACCCACAATCCCCAGTGGTGCTGCTCTAGGCTCAGGTGTCAGTCACACACACACACACACACACACACACACACACACACACACACACACACACACACACACACACACACACACACACACACACACACACACACGTGTTTTGATCACTCACACCCTCTGACACACAAATGAATGTAGAAAAATTGATCATATCCAAACATACACAAGAACACAGATGTAAATAACGCCCTTTGTAGCTCTCGCTGTCTGTGTCTCACAAAAAGTAGAGTAGATTGATCACAACAATATAAATGACCACACACTCTTGAGTGAGCACAACAGATACATAGATACATAATAGAGTCCATTTACTTTCATTACTTTACTTTCATTACTTTACATTCATCACTTTCATTTGTATATATGGTGCAAAAAATATATATGGTGCAAAAAAGCTGAAGCTCGAGTCCTCACTAAGACCAAGAAAGTGGATCACATCACTCCAGTTCTGAGGTATTTGCACTGGCTTCCTGTCAAACAAAGAATTGACTTTAAAATCCTGCTGCTGGTTTAGAACACACTGAATGGTGTAGGGCCTAAATAGTGTGATGTGCTGCTACCTTATGAACCATCCCGGCGTCTGGGACGGGTCTACTTTCTGTTCCAAGAGTCAGAACTAAACATGGAGAAGCAGCGTTCAGCTTTTCTGCTCCACATATCTGGAACAAGGTCCCTGAAAGCTGCAAGTCTGCTGAGACCCTCAGCTCCTTTAAATCCAGATTGAAGATTTTTCTGTTTACTGTTGCCTTTAATTGAACCAGATTCAAGGATATTAATACATTTCTGCATCTCACTACTGCATTTTATTTTTTAAACTGCACTGCAACTTTTATTCAATTTTTTTTGTTTAGCTTTTTAAGGTTTTACTGACTGTTGTTAACGTTTCAATTAATGTTCTTAATTGTTTTTAAATCTTCTTTTCTTTTGCATTATTTTTTTATGCTTTTTGTTTTATGTGAAGCACTTTGAATTGCCTTGTTGTTGAAATGTGGTATACAAATAAACTTGCCTGTGATTAAAAGCACATTAATGGCCTTTTTAGAGAGTAAGGGGTACTTGTGTTGTAGCTAGCAGCTCTGCTATGAGAAGCCGACTGGTGTGTGTGTCAAAACATAGTCGTAACCATGCTATTTCCCATGGTTAACATTACTGTTTGCCCTAAATATCAATTTAAACTGAATATAAGACTGTTATCAGCACCCATGTGTTGTGTTTATTGCTACTGAATCTTGTTAATTTTCTGTCGGCGCTTATTGGGCTTGCACTACTGCTAACAGACATGATAGACACACCTGTGTGTACACTAGCAGCTGAACTAAACTTTCAAATCCAAGCAGACACATACAAGCTAAACCTGACGACACACCGTATGTGTTGTTTGGGAAATTTCACCTGTATTCACATCATATGCCAACAAGAATTTTTACAACTATACGGTGCAAGTTCCTCTTTAGCTGATCAATAAATGCATATATGAGTGGTATTCAGTATTTGGTTAGTATGTTTGTTAGTATGTTTATGTGTATTAACCTCTAGGCGGCACTCTATAGTAGCTATGTCTCTCCATTTCATTTAGCCTCTGCGTCTCTCTCTCACTCTCTTTTGCACACACACACACACACACACACACACACACACACACACACACACACACCCCTATCAACAGTCATGGAGAATTCCTTCTTTCTCACACCAGCTCTTAGTTACCATGGAAACCAATAAAAGAGCGGGTTAAGATGGGAGGTGCCTGTATGTGAGAGAGAGACGAAGAGAGAGAGAGAGAGAAATTATGAGAGAAAATATAGTGTAAATCAGAGACAGACAGAGGAGGTGGAAGGAAGCTGGAATAAGAGAGAATAAAAACATTAAAAAAAACAGGAAGAGAGAGAGGAGAAAAGTTACAGAGAAAAGGAAGGAGAAGGAGAAGGAGGAGGTTTGAAAGGGAAGAAGAGAGCGAGACGACAGTAAGTGGAAATGTATTATTTAAAGAGGTCTCACCCCTTCTAATGAGTTTGGTCTAAAAGCCCTAAGAGCTGCCCAAAGACAGACCGACAGACACACAGAGAAACCTCCCTAACTATGTGGGGAGAAAATCCAATGTGCAAAAAGAGCGGCAGAAGAAAAAGAGCAAGATTAGTGGGTAGGAGTGGATTTAGTCAAATTGTTCTGCTTTGATTATGTGAACTGTAGGTGATACAAATCTGGGGCAGATCAATTCATGTATCTGGGAAACAGAAAGGGCTGGGGCCAGGAAGCAGGTGTGTCTCCTGTGAGGAAACAGCCCCATTGAAGAGAAGGGCTAACACTGTTGAATTATAACGTACAACTGTGACTGCAAATGTTACCTTACCGTGTGTTGATTCTTTTCAAGCTGAAACAATGAATACCAGAACTTGTCTATGAAATAATGTATTCCCTGTGCAGCGAAGAGGCACCATTATACAGAGTCACTATGAGTCTGCCCAAGGATGCACCGAGGAGTGACAATTCATATATATATATATATAATAAGAGAGGAAAGGTGGGGGTTACAAAGGAACATATGGTTTCAGGTTGCGGTAAGAACAAAGGGACTGGGTTAGTGTGGCAATCAAAACATCTAACGGTCTTTAGTTTTTAATTTATGACCTGTCCCCACAAATGATTGATTACTTGACACCAAGTTTGTAAACCAGTTCACTCCGATAGAAGTACAAAATGCAACTAAGAATAGAAAATTCCCATTACACAACACACAGTCCCTAAAGTAAATGTGAATACAAAAATGTGTTTTGGGCCATTTATGATATTTAAAGTAATATAACATTTTTCAAGCCATATGTTTCATAGTAGCCAATATGATACTCTGTCCCTGCATTGTGATGTACCCAGAATGAGAATGTGGAAAATACATTCTTAATGTGTAATGAAAATCTGTGTATTAGATTTGAATGTTGCAATATATTCATTTTTTAACAAAAGTAACAAGCTGAAAGAAACACACCATGTAAAAAAATTATGTCAACATCAATTACAGTAAATAGACATGAATCAATTGCCAGATGAAGTTTCACAGTTGAACATCATTTTTTATTTGATAGAAGATCATTATGTGGTCTTCAATTGAAAGCCTTCAAATGTGACTAAAAGATCAATACTTGGCTTCTGTTTATAAATACATTATTGTGGGAGAAAGCATCTAAATATTACACTGAATCAATTTCAGACACCCCTATTTGCTAATGAACACAAGCTCTTTATGTTACCATGTTACCACAAATAATGTCTTTAACGTTACCGGATCCTGGAATAGCTTCATTTAGCCCATCAAAGAATTGTAACAGCAGGTGACCCATTCACTGATTAAGTCTGACTGTTTAAAGATCTGATCAAATAACAATCTAACTGTTTGATGGTTCAAAGCATGCCCTAAATGACTGACGGTCTAACTGACTTCTTGATGTCTTATCTGGCTGGCCAACTCATTGGATTATAAAAATGACAAAATACCAATGTTTTTTCTTGTCTATTAATAGAAGAAGTAAGGTTACCTCAAATATGTACTTTTGATGCTCTCAAAGAATAACAAAAGAAAGTGCAACGTTATTTCCTTTGAAAGGAATCAAAGTTCTCATCTGCTCCTGAAAAACAGAGTATTGCATCTTCAAAACCACGACTTTACCAAGAAATCCCACAGAGAAATTTCCAGTTCTGAGCTTGGTTAAGTAAGTGTAATACATCTTAGGTTGATAAGTAGAAGTACAATCTTGAAATAAACTAGACTAATGTGAACATGAGATCAAATTACTTGATGAGCTTTTTTTCTGTCAGTCTGTCTGTTATTCGTTGCTGTTTTCAAATAGCTTCTGCGAGTGTAATTATCTCATCTTTATTCTTTCCCACCCACAACCCCCCTCTCCACTGTCTCTCAGACATTATTAAACAGAGCTTTCAGAGGAGCCTTTTTCAATGTGTTAAGAGGTATAATTAAGTGTGCATTGTCTGTACGTGTGTGTGTGTGTGTGTGTCTTTTGTGCTCATTTAAAAAATCCTTCCTTGTCCTGAACCTTACTCTGTGGCTTATTTGAATTTTGTACCTATATGGCACAAGGCCAGGTATCTGTCACTTTAGAGATCACGCATGCGCACGCGCACGCGCACGCGCACACACACACACACACACACACACACACACACACACACACACACACACAAATACACTGAATGGCAGTTTGGCAGGTGTCACTTCCTTGGCTCTCTGAACTGTCAATCAATTAGACAGTTCAGCCTTCCAATCCCTGACACTCTCTGTCTCTGTCTCGCGTCCACACACACACACACACACACACACACACACACACACACACACACACACACACACACACACACACACACACACACACACACACATACCATAGCAAAAACTGAACAGTATAGGCATCGTAAAAGTACTCTTTATGGTAGAACGGTTGTAATGGATTGCATTCAATTGTACAAATGTGCCTAATAAACCGGCACTGAGTGTTTGTGGCAGCAGGTTACTTTTTAATAGTCCAACATAAGCAGGTTTTGCAAAATGTGAGCTTTCCATAATCTTAGTGTTTGTAAGGATGCAGTTCTTGATTCCTCTCTCCTACCTTTACATGATGGCAGAGCCTTGTCCCACACCGGCTTCTCATCATTCCCCATGACACAGGTGATGGTATCCCCACCCACTATTGTGTAGCCATGGTGACAGTTGTAAGAGACCTGAGATCCCAGTTTATAGTCATATCCCGTACGACTGCCGTTCATAATGTTACCAGGGTCAAAACAGGCTTCTCTTGGTTTTTCTGTGGAGAGAGGAGAAAACAATTTACACAACTTAAATAAATAGTTGTAAATGTCTAACCCATGTCTAAATTGTTAATGCAACCCAATAATGTACATTTTTTAATTCCATTCAGGGTCAAAACTTTTGGTGGAAATTTTGGGCCAAACTTAGGTGGTATTGAATATTCTATATGGGTGGTATTGAATATTCTTAAATAACTAATATATATTTTAGGAGGAACAAATAAGGGTAATTGTGGAGTCACAAAAACTCAAAACTGTCTTGACTCTTTATGATTTGGCGTAGGGCCAACTTGTTTGCTTTACTGTGATTGCCTAAAGAGAATAAGCTATTGGGCTTGACAGATGGAAACCGACAGTCAGAGAGAGAGAGAGAGGTGGAGGGCAAGATGGAAGTGAAACAGGGAGATGATTAAGGTTGTATTTTAATTAGGGAGATGGCAGATGAAAGGTAGTGAATTAATGACAAAAGTACAAAGGTGTGAGGTAGCGTGAGGAGACAGACAACAGAGAGGGAGATAATCTTTTTTTAATTAGAGATAAATGGAGTGAGAGAAACAAGAGAAAAATACACTTTATAAAACTTGACAGAGCAGATCTAGTCTCTACTCAGTCAAACAACTAATTGCCAACTCCACAGTGACTCGAGCTGTTAATTCACCCCCAGTCAAGCAACATCTGTAACACCAGGATGAGTCACAATCTGTGAAAGTGAACGACTTGTGGGCTGACATGGAACAGCATGCTCAATCCACTGACAATGACTGATTCTTATTTTAGTGTCCTTAAAACTAATTAAAGGTTAATTTATCAAAGACAGAGATCATTTTCATTGCATCTGCAATCTGCATGTATTCAACCGATTTACTCAGATAGCAGTTCATGACGCAGTAAGCTCCTGGACTGAATCTGAGACACACTGTGCACTTGGACCGGTATTGTAAATTAGCGTTTCGCTACAAACACTTAACACAGTGCATCTAGTTATTGTGCATAAATGTATGTTACAATTCTAATGCCATGTCCATATCAAATAAAGTCAAGTGAAGGGGAGCTCATAGGCTCCGTTCAGCAGTGGGATATACTGTATACGATACTGTATATGATACTGTATACATGTATGTTGAATAAAAACACTCAGTTGAGTCTTTGGCTGCATTTACCCTCAGGTCTAACATTTACCAACATTTACTTAAAAGATAAGTTCAGTTACAGCCTGTGGTGATTTTACAGTTCATTGATGGATAAGTAAAAAAAAAAAGAAGCTTGATAAACACAAACCAAATATTAATATACGTAATTAAATATTAATGTGAAATAATGTAAATATAAGTTTATGTAACAATAATCAGAGATTGTGATTATTTTGAATAGCCTCGGTCCTTTATTTTGTTCAGTTTGTAGTTATAACATGACTATATTTAATTGCAAACACTCACTAAAATGACACGCAAACTGTGACTCCAGTCAGATGCATCTGATGAACATACAGTATGTGTGTGTTTGGGTCACAATGTGTCCCATCTGCACCATAAAACAGCAGCGAAAGCTTTACTATATCTGGCCCACACAATATAATAATAATAATAATATTAAGGAGAGATACCATACTGAATTGACTTTTCCCCCCAATCACCTAATAATCACAGTTATTGGCTCGTTAATGGTTCAGAGTGCAGTGCTATGTTGAGATCAATTGATTACTATTGCTGCTACTTTACTACAAATGCTGTCACCACCTAATACTGACCCTACAATTACTGAGCTGCTGCTAATACTAATGCAGCTGCACTCCTGCTACTACTACTACTACTAATGATGCTGCTGCTACCGTACTATCACTACTATTATTACTACTACAAGTACTTTTACAACTACTGCTCCTGCTACTAGCAGTACGACTGCAATATGTGTACTACCACAACCAATCAATAGTCAGAGGCATATTAGAGTGCTTTAAAACATTTCCAGTTGTTTAAATGTAACAAGGACTTTATATGAAGGCAATGTTTTGGGGTTTAATTACCTCTGTATTCAATGGCGAACCCAGACATGCCCAGTGAGGCATCAGATCTGAATGCCAGGAAGAGACCGTTACTGCTGCTCTCTATTCGCTCTGGGGCCTGGTTGCCTTGGAGACTTGCTAGTAACGGCCCATTAGAGTCTTCACCCTCATAGATGTGCAGGAAGTCGTAACTTGGCTCCATGTTGAAACTGGGGGATAAAAACAAAGCAAAACAGGCAAATTTGGGTTTCAGAATCAAATAAGATTAAAAGCGCGGTTTGTTTGTGTTCTTGTTCAAATTCTTCAAACAATTAATCTGATGATGTGTGTTAAATTCAAAGACCTGCTTCATTTAATGAATGACAATTAGTTTGTGCTATCTCTCTTCTAATCGTCTGCTAATCTTACTTTCAGTTTGACAGGTGTTCTGGATGTACTGCATTACAAATGAGAACTTTAAATGTTTGTTGTTGTTTTCCTCTTAAAGCAGTAAAAAATAATAAAAAGTCAAAAACATTAGTTTCATTGATAATATAAAAATAAAGAAGAAGAAAAAAAAATCCTGCAAAAGCAGTCATGCTGCATCATCTGAATATTGAGTTAATAGTCCTGTTGTCTTCTCGTGAAAGGGCATTTCTTCATCTATTTTGATTTACATTCTCAGTATGTGTGTGTATGTGTTTCCGTGTAAACGAAAATACAGTATGTGCCATTAATATTATATTTGTTATTTATCAACCTAAACCCACAGTGGATCCTAACAACTTATTTTTGTAAAGGTTTATCTGGTTCTCTCTTTGACAGCCTCTCTCCTCGTCTCTCTACACATACGTAAAGGTATCTGATCCTCATGAGGGTAAAATATAAGGACACACACAGAGTCTGAGTGTTTGTCTTGACAGTGGCTGTGCTGACCCTGTCTCCCACCTGTCACACAGAGACAAATTTGTATGTGCACACACACACACACACACACACACCTATATCTATGTTTTTTATCAGCTCAGTCTCCCATATGTCTGGTTATACTATCCTGCTAAGTGTTTGGCTGTAAGCCTGTGTGTCTATTTGTGTCGGAGCAAAGTCACATAGAAGTAAGAAGGAAAGAGGCGATGTATTGTGCATATTAAAGTGTAGCATTTTATTTTACTACCATAGAAGTACCATGTGGAGTTTTTGAAAACCAGGGGCGCTGTAGAGCAACATTTAGATGATACATAATGTATGATACTTGAATACTACCTGAATACTTGAATTAGTTCTATCAACTACAGAAAATAACCTGGATTAATTCATACCACAAGCACTGACATGATGCAATACACCATTCTACGCAAACCATTATGTAGCAGAGGGGAGCTTTATTCGCTGGGTCTCGGCGCATCCTGTTAATCATAAGCCAATCACGGTGGGCGGGCAACCTATAAAGGTGACAGGGGGTGCATCCCAGGTCTCTAAATTGTCGTTTCCTCGCTCCTCGCTCCTCGATTGAACCGGAAGTGGTTCTGCGCCGCCATCTTGACGGCCGTCCCAAAGCTCGGAGGAGCGAGGAGCGAGGAGGGAAATCAGAGGAGCCATGATCGAGGAGCCCCGAGAGCAGGCTTCCAGGAAGTGTTTTAACGCTGGACACGCCCCCTCACTGTTCATCTGTTATGTGATTGGACGCTGCAGCTGAGCGGACTGATGCTGGAGTTTTATACAAGAGTGAAGACAATCACAGATTAAACTCAAGCTATATATTAAATCTGTTTTCTTATTCACAATCTGGTTAAAATATGTTCATAGTAGGTCTGAACAACAAAAGACAACTGTCTTCAAAGATTTGATCTGTTGTTTCCCTCAATAACTTGTATTATGTATGTAATTAAAACCAGAGAGAGCTGGAGAGAGGAAACACTTGTTTACAACATGTAATGAAGAGAAACTATATTTATATTGTGGGTTATTTTATAATGATGTCACAATCAGAATTTTAAAACATACCGACGTAAATAATAAATAAATAAATAAATAAGACGCATTCCGCCGGTAGAAATGGATCCTGCGCGTATAAGCAGGACACAGAACAGTATATAAATACTCAATGCAGTTTATTAAACGGTAACAGCCGACAGAGAAAACATCTCCACTCTGACACTCATGATAACTTTGTCTTTATTAATATAAGTAGTAGTTTAACAACATTAAATCAACTGAAAAGATATGATCATTTTTATCAATATTTTAAGTGTATTTTTATTGGAATGTTTGCTAAAAACTCTCCGGACAAAACTCCATCAGCTGTTAAAGCGACTGACAGCTGATCAGATGTGATCAGCTGTCAGGCGGCTGCAGTCATCATAAACCGACGTCACTTCACGTGACGCTTCAGAGGAAAGGACGTCTCATGTCTCTTAAAACATATTTCCTCGCGTCTTCTCTCCTCGCTTGGTTTCCTTGCGTCTCTCCATGCATCCCTGGTGGGAGGGACTAAGACGCAAGGAAAAGACGCAAGTGAGGGAAACGGGGATGCGATTTAGAGACTTGGGATGTACCCTCTGTGTCGGCCTACAGGACCGGAAGCGGAGCTGAACCAGCACGGCGCCCCGCCTCGTGTAGGTGACGCCATCAGACTTGTGTTTACGGAACTACTTATTTTAGTGAGCCCTTTTACTGCGGGTTTTATAATAGGTTACCCCTGCTCTCAGTTGTCGTTTGGTTCTTATTTGTCTTTTGTTTTTTATGTGTCTTTTGGTTGAGCCTGGGATTAATTGTGTTTCTTGTGTGTTTGTAGGTGCGGCTAGACCAAGGTGGTGGGAGTGGTGCCTCCGGGTGTTGGGGTCCCCCTTCGTGTGGTGTGTTTTAGGGTACCCCTGGTCCAGGACCCTCACGTGTGGCTGTGTGTGTGTGTTGTGAGTACACGTGTGATCGGGGTGCTTTCTTTCCTTTTCGGGACCCTCACCTGTGCGGGTCCACCTCGCTCGCCCTTGGTCAGTCCCAGCCCTACACTCCTTTTTATATTAACGGCTCTTTTATTAGTATAGTGTATTAGTATAGTGTATTTTATTAGTATCATTGAACATTGTGATTATAATAAAGACTGTTCATTGTATTGGAACCACGTCTCCGCCTAACTACGTACAAGGAACCTGAGTGTTCTCCGAGTGTCCTCCAGTCTGGAAGACTGTGGGCACAAACCTAATCTTGCCACAATTACAAACAAAGCTGTCCAAAAATGTTATGAGCAAGGAGACTCATTTCACAAGTTGTCAGGCCTTTAGGGTGTATGCAATTTGTTTTGGTTAGACAGGTAAAATGCAAAAAAAGGATACCTCATAGACCAGGCAGAGATTTTGATACATCCAATATTTTCAACCAGACATGCCCCACTCATCTGTCATTTTACAGGATTCTTCTGACCCTTACATTTTCAAACTCATCCCTTTACTCTTCAACACAAAACGATGGGAAAAGCTGAGTTTGGTCAAAAGAGGTGTTATTGACGTTTGGCTGACAACAATATGTATCATGGGAAAGGACGTCTTGAAGTTATAAAAGCAACCAAAGTTAAAGTAAGTGTGCAGAATGCCCCAGTTTAAGCCCTGTGTTTCAAGCGTCTGCAGAATGGGTTTAACAGCACATAAGCCCTTTTTTGCACTGACAAAGCATTAAAATGATCCATGCTAATACCTCTTGCATTAGTGATACATTCTGGGTCTGAATGTTTAAGCTACTAAATGTCATAAAATGAACATAAAGATCTCACAGAGCAGAAATGAGATGGCATCATAACCTCTTGTGACCAAAGAAGAGTTACACAAGGGTCTAACGTGGATGTAAAACGAGAGCAATCATGCGAACTTGAGAAACTATATTTCAGTTTGTTTCGTAATGAATTGTACATCTTGAAATATACAGTGCCATAAAACAGTCAGCACTTTCATTATGAGTAGAATACAAATGCTTTCCCACTCATAAGTATTCAGTATATTTGAAAGAAAGAAAATAGAATTACACTTCGCTTTGTTGGATGTGAACATGCTACCAAAATATGAGTTCTGATTACATTGGATATACTGATAAGACTCAAACAAGAATGAGTCATTGTTAATTCGGTCAATAGAATAGAAGTCCATTTAAGATGAGTTTATAATACAAAATTACGAGGTTAGAATTAAATAAATAATGAAAAAGAAAAGGCCCACTGGATTCACAAAACAACCAATAACAAAACAACTTAATTAAAAGGAAAATAAAAACTGTCGCATTGTTAAAACAGAAGAGAATTATTTCTTCCGTTGAAAAACATGAAGTCTAAATTGGGTCATTTTTTCTCCTGTGGCAATTTAGAGAAAGTCTGCTTTGCTTTTATATCCTTTATATGAAACTCCCAGCTTCACTTTTGCCTTAGTCATAAGCCCCTAACCACTGCGACCACTCAGGCACAATCAGGACTTGAAATGTAAATAAACACTGCCCTATTACCAAATAACAAATCATGGAAACATGAATTTCACTTTCATATAAAGGCAAGAATAGTGTATCTGTCAACATATAATAATTCAAAACGTTCCTGAGCAAATCAGTTTACTCATTTAATTTACATTATGTCTTCAATGATGCATAGAGAGTTACCTATACGTTTACACACATTAACAACAACAAAAAAGCTGATTAGTAGTTAAATGCCCTGAAAGTCAAGAACAAGTTTAAAAGATAACATCATCTCACCACAAACTAACCATTTAAGCTACTGAAATTATGTTTGAAGTGGATTTTACAGTAGACTAATGAGGTTTCCCCCCCCAAATGGGTTTATTAGTGTCTGATCCCTGACTATGCAACGCAGACCTTTATTTTACCCTGTGTGGGCTACAGCAAGTCATGAACAGTCTATTCTTAAAAAATAAACTCAAACTAAACTCATAAAACAAAGCCCATGGAGGGTAATCCATTTTTTATTTAAGCCAGAAGAAAAACATGTTTTAGAAGAGTCTTTGGGGACCCCTTCCATCCCCTAAATCTTTAAGTTTTTAATTATTTATGTTTTCTCATGTATTTGGATGAAATACAAATACAGTATATCATCAGTAAGACCATTACTCTGCTGTAATGTGTTTGATGCAGCCACAACACCTCGCTGCACTCTTATCTTTCTTGTTGTTGGTAATGTTATTTATGATCAGTTAGTAATACTAATACTTCTCACAACAAAAACATATACAATTATTGATCAGACTTAACTACTGTACCACTAATCAACACAAGGCACGTGTCAGTAACTTTTTATTTTCTAAAAAGATTCAAATCTTCAATAATAATATTTCAAATCCTGATATGAAAGTTATGGTTTCTTGCAGCATACAGTTGCCTGCTTTTAACATTATGACACAAAATGGTTTACAGCTTGAGGAAGAATGTTTAACTAACATTGATTTGTCATAACATTTTTGTTTAGACACCTGTTATTGTTGCGCTAATATTGCAGCTAAGTCCCAGACCAAAATAACATGGGCAGCCTTTGAAACTGCAAAGTCAATAGACGAGTCTGATCTCCCACAGGAAACTCTAAAATCACCCAAACGAGCCTGCACATTTTTTCAGCAATGATTTCATATTTTAGAGTGAAAAGAAAAACTTTAATCCATTCAATCGAAATATCAGAAATACCAGCTGAGAGGCAGTAGTGTTTCTACGAGCACAAATAAGCTCCTCTCCTGGTTTAAAGCCTGAGAATACATATGATAAAGGTACATAGTATATGTTGACACACATACTGTATATACAGGGCCACGTTTTAAATCTAGGTGGCTTACCTTTTGAAGATGAGAGCAATGACAAAGTCAGGGTTGACCCTGATTCTCCAATCACACTCTTTCCCAGCGGGGTAAGGCTGGGGGTAGTTAGGAGACAGAATTACTCCTGAAGGACCGCTGACGTTGCCACCACATGTCGCTGGAGATAGACAAACAGTGAGAGAGGAGACAGACAGACAGAGAAAGATGATTACACAGCATTGGGCTTAGGGTAATTTGGAAAGAGAATCACCCCTGATTGACCACTCATATAGACCCCAAAGGTAAGCAGAGTGGAAGAGAGTTAGTTAGTAATAGGAAGTATGGCAGGGGTTGGTTAGGAGAGACAGAAGTACCCCCAGTGGATCATTGATATTATCTCCACAGGTAGCTGGAGAAGGTGAAAGAGCAAGAGAGAGAGACTGTGAGAGTGTGACGCTGGGGGTCGTTAGCAGAGAGAATCACCCCTAGTGGTCCTGTTATCCCACAACAAGCCAGAAAGCAGGAAAGAGATATTAGCAAGAGAGACGGATAGATTCATTCAAGCAGCAATTTGGTGATGTGAAGAAAGAATCTGAAACATGGAGAGGTGTCTTGGGGATGGCAGGTGGGTGTGAACGGATTATCAACAGTGAAATAGAGGTAAACAAAGGCATTAACAGTTGCAAATCACTCACAGCCAGACGCATTATTGCACACTAGACTATAATGCTTGTTTAAATTTAGCAGCTTTTGAACACCCAGGGATTCAGCACCTGAAGTGAAAGTGCAAGAAAGGAAAGTACACAGGCTAAGATATAAGCCCTACATTGTATCTACAGTCGTACACAATGTGAGGTCACTGGCAAGGAGACAGAGCAGGCAATATCAGGAACAAAGCATAATGTGTTTCACAGGGATGGTTACAAGGCAAATTATTAGTCTCTGTGACTGTGTTGGAGGATGTCCCAAATGTGCTGGCTGATAAAGAGAAGGAGAAGGCAACATAAAGGGGCTTGTGGCATCTAACAGGAAGGTAAATATCTGTAGTCCCTTGCTGCAAGCTGGTGGGTGGACACCATGGTATTTTCTGCAGGAATCTTCCCCAGCTTTCCCACATTGTTTACACCTTCAGCTGTGTCTGATGTCTTACCTCATGCTAACCTTAACAGCAATCTCTGGTGATTTCCCTCATCCATCTACTCTGACTAACTCAACATGATGTTCCATGCGGAAGACAAAATTGAAGTGGATGCAGCAGTTAATGAGGAAAAATAACTAAATAACCAAATAGAGGCATGTGCTAACATATTGAGATTTGTAGGCTGCACGGCACTGAAGGACTCTTGCTGCATTACAGATACTTTCCTAGTCCTAGACAGGCTTCCTGGCTAGAAGTCCCCTCATTCCTTTAGTGAGAGAATCAAGTGTGTCATAAAAAGCTGAGGAGGAAAATAAAGGAAGGAAAGCACACCTGAAAGTGGGAGAGTGAAAAACAAACTGCAGCAGAATTGTGTGAATGAGGTGTGGAGTGGGATGTGGAAGCTCAATGGGCTACAAGCAGCAGGTGGGCCAGATGGTGGTGATAATAGAGAAACAGAGCAAACAAACTCTGGCTTTTCAGCAGTTTTCAAACAGGAATCCTATTCCAGTTTTCAGCGTCATTCTGTGATGCTTCACTTTTCTTTCCACCCTTCCTCTTCTGTGCATGTCTCATCATGCCAGTTCTGAGTTTAGGAGGTTTTGGTGATACATGTTGAATTTTTATGTGGTGCACTCACAGCAACAGTGTTCAATGCTTATTCCAACCACAGTTTCTTCGGCACCTTGTCAACTTGTCCTTGATCTTAAAGAGTATTCCTCCAGTTAGAAAAACTATCTGATGCTACAGCAGCAGCAGCATTTGGGATTTGAGATCCCTCACTAGCAGGCTTCAGTTGATTTGCCTCTAAAGTATGTCAGATGTGGCAGAACAACACAGGGGCACATAAGGGTTCTGAACTGTCTTGTTTGTTGTTTACTCTCTCCATTTCGGCCTTAAGATAAAACTCTAGATCATTCCACCTCCAGAGGTTTTGCGCTCAGTCTTCCATTTTTGGATGTATTCATTCCAGCATCTGATGGACAATATCTAAAAATCATAATATCTAGTTCATATTTAGTGCTAATTTTTTAGGGCGCAGTATGACATTGAAGTCTCAGACTCATTAACGTCTGACCACAGCATCATATTTGATTTCCATTTAATTGAATCTCGGTTTGGCAGTCAATCATCTACAGAATAATGTACACCTACCGACACACGTTGGAGGGTCAGGTTGCCAGTAGAATCGATTATCCATTCGTACACATGTGATGGTGTCCAGACCTTGCAGCTGGTAGCCTGGATCACACTGGAACGTCATACTGTCACCAGGCTCCCGACTGTCCCCATATCGAGAACCATTTACAGGGATGCCCGGGTCATTACACGTTGTTGCTGTAGTGGCTGGAGAATGTGAGACAAACAAAGAGAGACATATATTTACATATTGTTGGTTCACAGAAAGAGATTCAGGGAGAACACAGACAAAACTAATATCAGTAGCGAAAGAAAAAAAACGGAAGATGTGCTGTGTAGCATAGAGATGCACTATTGTCCCTCATGTGGTGAGTACGGATTTGGCTTACTGTCATCAGACTGAAAATATTATTAAAGAAGGCAGGGCAGATGGGGATACATGTGACAACTCAACCTGACTAGTTATGAACTAAATTATAATATTATTTATAATATAATATTCATGGCATCTCTCTTGTTTAAATTGTTGTTGCTTCTATTGTTTGTTTTTAACATGTAAAGTGCCTTGAGTACACTGTAAAGCACTACACAAATAACATTGTATTATTATTATTTTTATTAAATGGTTCATCCCTTCAGGTTCAATCAAATTATATATGTTTTTGCTTTTTAATTATTGACTCCCCATCAGGGTAAGTAGTAGTAGTAGTAGTAGCAGCAGCAGTAGTAGTATTAGCAGTAGTAGGAGTAGCAGTAGTAGGAGTAGGAGTAGCAGTAGTAGTAGGAGTAGCAATAGTAGTAGGAGCAGCAGTAGTAGTAGGAGTAGCAGTAGCAGTAGTAGGAGTAGCAGTAGTAGTAGCAGTAGCAGTAGTAGGAGTAGCAGTAGTAGTAGGAGTAGCAGTAGTAGGAGTAGCAGTAGTAGGAGTAGTAGTAGTAGTAGGAGTAGCAGTAGTAGGAGTAGCAGTAGTAGGAGTAGCAGGAGTAGCAGTAGTAGTAGCAGTAGCAGTAGTAGGAGTAGCAGTAGCAGGAGTAGCAGTAGTAGCAGTAGTAGTAGGAGTAGCAGTAGTAGGAGTAGCAGTAGCAGGAGTAGCAGTAGTAGGAGTAGCAGTAGTAGCAGTAGTAGTAGCAGTAGGAGTAGGAGTAGCAGGAGTAGCAGTAGTAGGAGTAGCAGGAGTAGCAGTAGTAGGAGTAGCAGTAGTAGCAGTAGTAGTAGCAGTAGCAGTAGTATGAGTAGCAGTAGCAGGAGTAGCAGTAGTAGGAGTAGCAGTAGCAATAGGAGTAGCAGTAGTAGGAGTAGCAGTAGTAGGAGTAGTAGTAGTAGGAGTTGCAGTAGTAGGAGTAGCAGTAGCAGGAGTTGCAGTAGTAGGAGTAGCAGTAGTAGGAGTAGTAGTAGTAGTAGGAGTAGCAGTAGTAGCAGTAGCAGTAGTAGGAGTAGCAGTAGCAGGAGTAGCAGTAGTAGTAGCAGTAGCAGTAGTAGGAGTAGCAGTAGTAGGAGTTGCAGTAGTAGGAGTAGCAGTAGTAGGAGTAGTAGTAGTAGTAGGAGTAGCAGTAGTAGCAGTAGCAGTAGTAGGAGTAGCAGTAGCAGGAGTAGCAGTAGTAGCAGTAGTAGTAGGAGTAGCAGTAGTAGCAGTAGTAGTAGCAGTAGAAGTAGGAGTAGCAGTAGTAGTAGGAGTAGCAGTAGTAGGAGTAGTAGTAGTAGGAGTAGCAGTAGTAGGAGTTGCAGTAGTAGGAGTAGCAGTAGTAGGAGTAGCAGTAGTAGGAGTAGCAGGAGTAGGAGTAGCAGGAGTAGCAGTAGTAGTAGCAGTAGCAGTAGTAGGAGTAGCAGTAGCAGGAGTAGCAGTAGTAGCAGTAGTAGTAGTAGGAGTAGCAGTAGCAGGAGTAGCAGTAGTAGCAGTAGTAGTAGGAGTAGCAGTAGTAGGAGTAGCAGTAGCAGGAGTAGCAGTAGTAGGAGTAGCAGTAGTAGCAGTAGTAGTAGCAGTAGCAGTAGGAGTAGCAGGAGTAGCAGTAGCAGTAGTAGGAGTAGTAGCAGTAGTAGCAATAGTAGTAGCAGTAGCAGTAGGAGTAGGAGTAGGAGTAGCAGTAGGAGTAGGAGTAGCAGTAGTAGTAGGAGTAGCAGTAGTAGCAGTAGTAGGAGTAGCAGTAGGAGTAGCAGTAGTAGTAGGAGTAGCAGTAGTAGTAGGAGTAGGAGTAGCAGTAGTAGCAGTAGTAGGAGTAGCAGTAGGAGTAGCAGTAGTAGTAGGAGTAGGAGTAGCAGTAGGAGTAGCAGTAGTAGTAGGAGTAGGAGTAGCAGTAGGAGTAGCAGTAGTAGTAGGAGTAGGAGTAGCAGTAGGAGTAGCAGTAGTAGCAGTAGTAGGAGTAGCAGTAGGAGTAGCAGTAGTAGCAGTAGTAGGAGTAGTAGTAGGAGTAGCAGTAGTAGCAGTAGTAGGAGTAGTAGTAGGAGTAGCAGTAGTAGCAGTAGTAGTGCCTGGTAGGGATTCATGACATCAATCAGTGTTTAAATATTTATTTCTAAAAGGCCAAACAATTTTTATCAACATTGGTGAAATACAGAATATGTGTCGGACAAATTGCATTATGTATGTAGAAATGTATATTGTATATTTAACAAAGCAGAATAGATGTATTCCTTTGTGTTATCTACATTCCTGAACTATGAGTCAGGACCTCTCAAGGGATCACACAATAAATAGGGTTGTGAGACCATTAACAAGACAGGAAAAGAGGAAGAAATAAAAACCTTTAAATAAATATTTAAATTTTTTTTTTTTCAAGCTCCTCAAACTGTTGCTCTGCTTCCTATGAATTACTGCAATATTATAATACCTCATAGTCTTCAGGACTATAATCATTACTAAAACAGTTCCGTTTACCTTTCTTCTTTACGCATAACAAATGGTCAATATATATTTGACACTGATTAAAACCATATTATACAATTATAGATTGTATAATCTTTACAATCAGTTAAAATCACATATCAAATCTTGGCCAGAGTATTATAATACCACATTAATTGTATCTTTGTTGATACAGAGTTGAGCACAATATGTATGTTGTTTTTCCAGCAGGGACACAGAGAGGGAAGTGAGAGGACAAAATAAGAGAAAAAAACTAAAACTGGTAAAGAAATCTGTCGTAACATCAACCCTATAAATCCCTCGTTCAATATATTCACAAACCCTGTTTTAAATAAATCTGTGTGGTGGCAAATACCATTACCTTTGCTTTAGTAAATCAACATTGAGGTAAATATAAGGAGTCATTACCATAGTAATGAAATAACAGTGCTTCATTAGCATGTTAGTGAGTGCAAATATTTATTGTTTTAAATATGGGGAGAAAGAAAAACAAATGACTTAATGTGTTTGGGAGAGAGAGAGAGAGAGAGAGAGAGAGAGAGAGAGAGAGAGAGAGAGAGAGAGAGAGAGAGAGAGTATTGGATATACAAATTTATGACTGGAAATTTGCATCTATTTAAAAAAGGTTTTAGGTGTACAGTATGGGTGTTTGCATGAACTGCATTAGTAATACATTGATATGAAAAGATATGCAAGCAGAAGAATTAGGGTGTGTGGATGTGGATGCACACTTGTGAATACGAAATATGGTCATGACTGTCTGCCTCTGATTGATTTTGCTCGGACAGTGGTTTGCAGAGACTTTGGCTCATGATTCTAAATAAATGGGTGAACAGACATTTTTGGGTTCAGGGGCTCACACAACAAAGACCATCCCTGCAACCAAAGGGCACAGTTATTGCCTAGGTTACTATTTGTCTTAAAAAAGGGAATAAACCACAGCAATAGTTTGTGTTCATTGACATCTCTTTGTGCAAGTGTGACAAAATATCTAAACTCTTTTTGCAAAATTGACATTCAAAGATCATTTAAATATTTATACTTGTTCACTTTGCAACTTCAAAACCCCTAAAATGAATGGAAGATACTTTGTTTATTAGCCTATACAAATACATTTTTCAGATTTGGTATTATTATTATAATACTTATTCATGAATTTCCCAAAGAAACATCTCATAATGATGTTAAATAGCTCACTAACCTGAGAATAATTTGCACTCATAGGTTTTTGACTGCACTTCCTGGTTTCCCAAACCGTGAGATACAACAAAAACTGAAGCACAGGTCTCTGTGGGCTCCTTGAGTACTTAGAGTGGTCCCCGGGTGACATATTCATTTCTCAATTGATTCTTTGGCTTTAAGTTTTTCAGAAATCCTGTTAAATGCAGCATTAATTCCAGATTAATTATTTTATAGCGAATGTAAATTAGTTTTATATAATAACTAAGACTATATATGTGTGAGTCTGTTAATTAGCTGATTTAATTACTAATTCAGTAATAGTTTTTCCCTTATAAATGGATGTTTGGGATAGAGTGAGACAGACCACCCAAATCTGTGGTTTAGTAAAATCATGGCTCACTTTTTCACAGTTTCCTCTACCATGTAAATTCTAAGTTGATGATTATGAAATTAAGTAGGTGAATTGATTCTGAATTAGAGATAAGTCTACTTACTGGAAAACTGTATGGAAAACCCTTGCTTGCTGATGAAATAATCAGAATCAAACTGCAGTGTGAGTATGTTGAACGTTGAGTGGATATCCTCAGGTAAGGCTGGGCCTGACCATTCTTTCAACAGGATCCCCCCGTCTGATGGTCCAGATGGACCATCCCAAACTCTCAGAATATCGTGGCCGACCTCAGTGTCAAAGACGATGAAGTGGAGGCTGAGAAAACACAGAAATAACAAGAGATCAGAGATTCAATACAAACATTAACAACTGTTCTATATTCAGCAGTTTTACCAAAATCAAGTCAACCATTAAATCAAATGAAGCAGAGCTGAGAATAGACAAATCACACGTACGCACACACGCACACACACATTAGACACACAGCAATGACAGCAGTAGCCTCAACCTGTTGAGAAACACGATGGTGGCATAATGACTAATGTGGTGTACTCTTCTGCGCGGCAGGGCATTGACAGTGAACATTTATCTCAAATTAGTTAATATATCTTTACCTGACAGTCTTGTGAGTGTTTACCTGTATAGTCCATGTACAGTAAGCTGGCCAGGCAGCTAACCCTATCTTGGCCAGAGCACGGCAATTCTGCAGATAATTGTTAAATAGGCCTACTTGTTGTATGAATACAAAATATTTGCTGGTTTCCTTTAATGCAAAATATAAATCTAAATAACTGCAGGCCATCGTGATACTCATGGTAGCTTCAGTACACAACTGCTTCATAATTACCTGATAGTTTTGCCGGTGTCAGCCTCTATAGTCCAGGTACAGTGGAGGTTGTTTTCATATGGAGCAGGATATCCTGGAGACAGAATCCGTCCAGACACCGCTCCAGTTATGTGACCTCCACACTCGGCTAAAAAGACACAAGCCAAAGGGATGATCAACACAGGGGGGGGGGGGGGGAAATAAATATTTTCCCCCATTTATTAATTAGGGAATTTGAAATATATCCATCAAATCAGAATTGGATACAAAACCACATGTTCTAAGTTTAACAGAACTCACACAAAACCACAGCAGATACAACACTACTAAACAGACAACTACACACATTTAACTGGACATATAAAAACAAATATCATGGCATTGTGTTGAAACCCATATATTGCAGGATTACTGCAGGGTTTCTATGAATTATAAACTCTGCATTACATAATGTTGGCAACTTGCAGCAATTGCTCTGCCATACAATCCACTCCTTTCAATAACAAAGACATTTGAACTATATTGGAGAAAATGAGACACTGAATGCAGCTTTATAGGGTGACCAAATTAAGAAAATAAATCCTTTAAAGTTGGTTCAATTAACCGGCATTGTCATGGAGAATCTGAAACCTAACACAACCTGATTTGTACATGTACAAGGTAAGATATAATTCTTGTTTGTATTAGATAACTATTAGGGAATTACAATATATTGTCTGATATTGGAACATTATCCTCTTCTATCACCCAGTTGGCAACTGAATATTCGTGAAGTTGAAAATATGATTTTTTTATATTTCTGTAAATGATTCTTTGACATATATAAAAAACTCATGACAATGTCATCTCATTGCTGCTCATCTGGAAGGCTTGTTAATCCATTAGGCACAATGCTGCTGCCAGTGTTGGCCTTCACTATAGGAACTATTCAGCTCGATCATGTTTTGGATTGGGCCCAATTATCCTCACTGCAGTCTTTCTTTTTTGAAAATGTATTCATGCACATTGAGTTTGGGTCGGCTTTCTACGGGTTCGATTTTGGATCGTGTCCAGCATGGTAGACCTGCGAAGACCACTCTCAATACAATCAGAATCTTTGGATAATTTATTTTGTTGGTCTTCCTTCTATTTCAGTTAATATCTAGAAGAGGCGGCTCCTCTACACGCCAGTAAATTACTCTAAGGTGTGAAGGTTGAGATAAATGAGTATCTGGTAAAAAAAAGGCCTTGAATCACTAAATCAACCTTGAATTATCCAAGCTCATGCTATACTGTTTCAAGGTTGGTGAATAACCTTGATGGCTGTGTTCCCTTGAGGATCTCCCAATATGTTCAAAGTTCAGGAAAGAGAGAGACAGCTTTTTGTGTTATTTTTGTATTGTTGTCAGTGGCGAGGAACAAGGGAGATAGCAGGAAGCTGGGGAAAAAGCTGGCCGCAGGTTTGAAGTCATACATGGTAGCCCACTGAGCCAGCAGATCGTTGCTGATTTTAAAACAGTTTGGTATAGAAAATGCTTTATATCAGTGTGTGCATCGTGTGTTTGTGTGAGTTAAGAATGCACTATTAACACAGCTCTGCAATCTACAATACTACGGCAACCTACTGCTAATGCATTACCATTGGCAGCATGCTCTCCAATACACATTCACACGAACAAAAAGGGGTAGCAAATAATGACACAATCACACACAAGGCCAAAAACATACTTGAGAACCCTTCTGCAGTTACACAAGTACATACCCACATTTGAATGTGTACACCCACACGTAATAAAACCAGTTGATTCAGCGATAGAAAGCAAAGGTGAAAAAGAAACTACTATGCTGTATTTTATCATTAAAAGCAGGTAGAGAGGGGAAGATGCAGTTATTCAGTAGTCTTAGGCCAATGATAACTGCAATTTCCCAGCACAGAAAAAGAAAGAGAGAATAAGAGGCATGCACATATACAGGAGATGGTTTAGAAGCCAGGTTTACTGCATGAATAGAGAATGAAAGAACATCAAAAAGAGTCAGACGTAGAACCCAACACTGTTTGACTCAATGGGGGAAAGAGAGAGCGACAGAGAGGGAGTGACAGAGAGAGAGAGAGAGAGAGAGAGAGAGAGAGAGAGTATAGAAACAGCCTGAGGCAAAACCATCACCTCATCTCCATGTAGTACATGCAGATATGGGACCGAGCCAGACAAACAGCGAAGGAGACAGTCAGAGAGGCAGAAAGACAAACGCCCCAGCAGAGACACAAAAGGAGGAAGATAGAAAGGTAGCTATAAAGGTAGTTAGCCCAGGGCTCTGCCAGCAAGTATTCTCCTGGTTGCTGGCTTACCTGAAATAAGGCAGCGACAGAGCAGCTACAAATTAATGATTGACTGCAGAAGTACACAGGGACACACTCATTGTCATTCCCATACCCACATAAATGCACTCACCGCACACACCTATGAACACACTTTTTTTTGAGTTGCCATTAGCAACCACATCAGGCCATGTTCCACCTTAGAGAGCTCAGGTGTGCTGGCAGGTTAAAAAGATACAAGGCTTGACTCTGCAGTAGGGAATTACAAATCAACATGTGCCAAGTGCCTGCGTCTACCCAACAAGGTAGGAACACTTACGAGGGAAGTGCTTTGATTTTTAAAATATGCAAAACCACAAAATATCCATGAACAAGCAGGAATTATGTATTTCAAAATTGGGAATTTGCTTAGGGATTTCAAAGCTAGCTAGGAACAATACAAACAATGCTTCATGCTTCACTGGTGGCTAATGAATGACAATCAGGACTCCAGGAGTGGCCAGTTGTCCGTAGCTGAAACACAGAACTCCATTCACCTGAATTGTTTGGCATGTTCCTTTCCAGCTAACTAAAGGTAAATCTTACCTACCTTAAAACATAGGAAATATTCAAATATGTTCTCGAAATGGCAAATGTGAAACCTCTAATTTTGTCTTTTTTGTCATGATATTGTGGGAGTGTAGATTAGCAGATACATAGATGGCTGATACATTATCATAGCCTTCCTTTGAGCTCTATAACAATTGTATTTTCTTTCAACATAATATTAATATGAATTTGATAACCTAACAATTGTTTTTATGTCACTGTTTTATTATGTTTGCTTGACATTCATATTATAAATAAGCTGTCTGCCTTATAAAGTCAATAAGAATCACAACATGTTGGTGTTATAATCAGTGGTATATACTTCTGTGCACACCTTCAGGGTACAATAAAGTAGTCTGGCTTACATTTATCCCAGTTCAATTCAGACTGTCTTCCCCTATTTGTGCACCTTAAGCATGCCATCCTTGAAAAGCACAAAAGACTGGTGCACTAAAGTATCATGCCGTGACATCCTGCTGTCCATGCTCAGAAGGCTTTGTGTGCACAGGTTGATGGATCAACAGGAGCTTTCTTTTACTCACAGAGGTGTGTCAGCGGCACTAACAAATATGTCCCACAGCCCTCTTTTCAAAGTATTCATCTGTATTGACACTCAGTCTCTCTTTAAATCATCAAGCTCTTGCTGGAGCTTAGAAACAGATATGAGTAGCTGCTTTTATTCCATGCTAAATTTCTTTTTGAATTGAAGGTTAGGAATTCAGATATCGTAATTCAGAATCATTGATGCACGTACAACCTACACGTGTTGCCATACTAACCAATACAGGAAGGAAGAGGTTTGTCCCAGACACGTCTGTCCCCGCTAAGACAGGTCAAGGTACTGGTGCCATAGAGACTGTATCCAGGGTTGCAGGAGTACAGGACAAAGGTGTTGGCATAATGGCCGTCATCTTGGATCTTATAGCCGTAACTAGGGACCCCTGGTTCCTCGCAGCGTACTAGGTCAAAACCTAAAGAGAGACACACATAGAAACACACACACAGGTATGCACATGCATACAGATTAGGTCTTTCTGTCCATGCAGTAAGAAAACATTGCATAAATGAACAGGGTGATTCATAGCAGTTTTGGACAATAGGACATAAGGTTATACTATTCCTCTCTTGAATCTCATTACTTCCTGTACACATTTCAACATTTCTGCAATCACTGTTAGTGCTGAAACACAATGTGACAGCTGCAGTGAAAGCTACGGGACATTTCAACTGACACATATGCTTGTTTCTATGATATTTTAAAACCTGCGTAGGCTTCTCGCCTCTCTGAAAGATATAATCATGTGTAGTGAGCAGTAACAGCGATTGTATTCCTGGACTGAAAAGTTGGTTTCTATATGAAAACATCAAATGATAATTTCACATCCCACAGAAACACATATATACTGAACACTTGAACGAGCATGCTCTGTTTTGAAGATAACAAAGAGAAAAGTTTCTCGCCTCAAAGACAGATGGATAAACAAAGACACAGCAATGTCAATATATTTCTTTTTCAATTAAGTCATCCCCGTATTGACTTCTTAGATCAGAAACGTTAGAGTTGCTATGTAATAGACAATGAACAGTGAATCGATCATTATCATCAACAGTTTTTTTTAACATGTGTGGCTCTGTTTATTGTATAGAATTCCACACAAGACATGCAACTCAATGAAAACATGATATAATCACATCTATACAGTAGATTGTACCATTTACAAAACCACACTGCTACTGCATACTGTAGACTGAATGTAGAGTGGACTATAATAACAGCGTTTGTCCGTCAGGCTCTTCAGCTCTTTTTTATGTAATCTAAACTTGTAATCAACTTTGTTGTAATCAAACTTGTAAATTTTGTAACAACCATGTTATAACATCAGCAGCAACATTTTTAAGTTTGCTGTCTCCACATTTTGTGCCTACAACTCTCTATCCCTTCCTGCATCCATTTCAGTAAAACTGTTGCATATCACCGTCCCCCTTTCTTGTTAATGTCTTGAACAGATGTTTGAACTTATATTACTCTTGTGAAATAGCCTCTAAAGCTGTGTAGTATAGAGTCAGTTTTACTCAAGTCCTTGACTCTATTTAAGAAAGTATCGCTGCTTCTCTTGATCACATGCTTCTTTCTCCTTTCTTCTGTATAAACCTTGTATCAATCTCTCTTATCTATCCATCGGCTCATCCATTATAACAGAACTTTGCAAAAGGTGTCACATTTTCCAGTTCAATTACTTACAGACTAACGGCTGTCTAATGGTTTACCTGACATACAGAGCATCCATATACCATATCCCTTCATCCGCTTGTCCCTCCGTCCAGTCTCTCTTCCACTCCAGATGTGTCACTTTCTACCCTACATTTAATGACTTGCAGATAAATGCTCCTCTAATAGCCTCTTTGACTTACACAGCAGCTGGTCCTGCCATCTTAACAGACTCTCTTTAAAGCCATTAAAATGCATGCATGCGTGTGTGCGAGCGTGTGTGTGTGTGTGTGTGTGTGTGTGTGTGTGTGTCAGAGAGAGCAAGAGAGAGAGAGAGAGAGAGAGAGAGAGAGAGAGAGAGTTTGGGTGGGTGCATGTATGTGTGTTTCAAGCATTTATATACTCAATTATTTTTTTCTGTATGCTTGATAAACTACTGTTGCACTTTGGACTCCACCTTCAAGAGAAATCTCTTGGAAAACATAACGTTGATCTTTTTTCAGCTGTGAGAAGTGAAATCAATAGCTTGGTAATTTGCTGACGGAGAAAGACAAGTCTCTAGAGTTTTGTAGTACATGTCTCTTATTTTGTTCTTGTATGTAGCACTTAAGAATCACTTGACTGAGGCATAGGACAGATGGAGGATATATTCATGAGTGCAATCTAACACAATCACTACCACTCTAGTTTTCAATTAAAAACATCTCCTTACAAGGACCTTCATGATGAGCTACTTCAAATTTAGGAAATTACTGTTTGTGTAGACAACTATGTGTGTGTGTGTGTGTGTGTGTGTGTGTGTGTGTGTGTGTGTGTGTGTGTGTGTGTGTGTGTGTGTGTGTGTGTGTGTGTGTGTGTGTGTGTGTGTGAGAGAGAGAGGGTTGTTTTCTTTCTTTAGCCACACTTGCCATGGCTGTAACATTAGTTATAGAAAACATCTGTATTGCTGTGCAGTTTCTAATTAGTTGATACTAAATTGAAGCTGTAATCTCAATGATTTTCGTTTAAATAAATGTCTGTTAAGTCACTACCGATAGAGGTAAAACAATGGTGGTTGAGCCCTATGGCCCACTGATTTTATATTTTTGCAGTATTATGACAAACGATTCGGTATTAGGAGCCGTTCACATGGCCCGTTTTTTGCACCCTTATGTCTATTGTTGTCAATGAAGACGGACAGAAGGCACGCTCAAAAGCAAGAACTCCCAAGCTCTATTTTTCAGGGCACGGCAGCTGTGCCTGGAGATAGAAAAAGTTGAACTCTTTGGAGCACTGCAGCACTCACCATATGTCACGTGACAAGGAATAACCAGCCTTCATCAGTGGATATATATAAATCAATTCATCTTTGTTTTGACTTTGTTTAGTTTAGTCAGTGAGGCTTACTGCTAAATTACAACAACTTCATCATCATCATCATCGCAGAGCGCAGGATTTTGTTGCTTTGCGGGGCCCAACCTTCCCAGCACATTGGATGAAAAATTAGAGTGGCACAGCTGACGTTTACCAAGCATTTTCAGACCCAAAATGTGAACAGCCCTTTTCTCCGTTGTGTATACACATTTTTTTTTACTACACATACAATTCTGAAAAGTTGAGGCTCTTGCATCAACAAAGAAACGTGACTCTAAGCACAATTCAATTGATTTCACTGAAATGTAAATTCTAAATCAAGCAGCTTGAAATCTTGAGGTTTACCACTTTAAAACTTCTTGAAAAACTCACTTGTGTATGTGAGGCGAAAGCCCTGATTGGTTCCAGAGGCGTTGCTGTTGAACTCCAGCCACAGGCGATTGGACGTACTGTTGATGACAGGACCCATCATGCCCTCATGTGTAAAGTTGCCAAGGAGACGGGATGAAGTGTTTTCTCCATCATACACCTGTCAATCAAAGCACAGGACCACAAAACATGAATGAATGAAAACATGCATCAAAAGTGTTTGTAGAGGTTTATGTGGGCGCAGATCTACCAATGTAATTAATGAGAGTGTGACAGAACTCAGATGAACAGTGCATTGCTGACCTGGTCTGGAAAAAATAACACCACAACATGTAGATAGTCCTGAAACCAAACATTGCAGGACACTGCTGTATTGCCTGTGCCTCTCCTCTGCAACACACAGTGAGTCATCCAAATGCCAAACAACACTAGCAAGGCAAAAAAAAAAAAAAAAAAACTCACTGTGCCTCAGGAAATAGATACTTTGCTTAGTTTTGCATCAGCATGGACCTTGGTGAAGCGCCACAAAGATAGAGCCAAAAATATCACATGAAAGTTGCTGAGGTCACAAGTTAGTTGTTCAGGGGCTCCCATATTCCTCATATTTATGTTAAACCATCAAGATTTTCATGCAACAATTTCTGAGAAAAAATCAACTAAAGGTTCGGGGGTTTCATGGTGGGTGAACAAATTGGTTACCTTACTTTAAATGTTGTTTGCTACTAAAGTGCATATAATTAAACAGAGAAAACAATTGAGTAATACAATGGGTTTATTGGAAATCATCAGTAAAAGTTACAATTCCCAGTATGCATGTTCTCAACTGTTTACAAAGCATTGAGGTAAAAACAGCAAAGCAATGCCTTGAGTGTGTGTGACACGCTGTCACATTAAATAGCTTCCAGTGGAAATGAAGACAAGATCGATTAGATGTACAATAACATGAGAACTGCATCATTGGACTGCAATAATATTGAAGAATTTAGCTTGTATCCCTCTTGATGACAAGCTTGTTCTTCTTTTCTTGTACAAATTATGAAATATATGAGAAAGTTAATATTTTAGGCTTCTTACTATATTCAATCTTTCTTTTTGGTCACCCAAGAATTTTTCTTATCGTCGTTTGCAACCTGTAACTGTCATTTCCGTCGCATGTGACAGCAGCAGGACGCTAGAGGCGGAGATAGACAACATTTAAAGGCGATGGCAGCAAGCTGATAGGATAGCGAGGAGGGCGCGCTATTGGCTGGGCGCGCCCAGCTGCTGAACAGCTGGTAGAGTCTGACGCTTCTGACACTTCTGACAGGGACGTCCGGTATGACGTGCGTGCTGCTGGTGAGGGACAGTATGAGTGAGAGGCCACGCCTGGTGTGAGGGGATTGTCTTCCTGTCTGAACTTACGCTCGAGCTTCATGTTTTCATCTAGCCAGTCCAGCAGCTTCCCGGTGTTTCCTCTGTATCCCTGTCCTCTTGTCTCCTGTGTGTTTCTACCCTGTCTGTCTGTCTGCAAGGAGGCGTGGCCATCTCTTCCTCCTCCTCCTGGGCGGTGGCTGCGGGAGCAGCTGGCAGCTGGCAGCAATCAGTAATCAAGAGACTGCTCTACATTAACCCGGGTCTTCCTGCCAGTCATCGGCAGATTGTTTCGTCGCTATAGTGGTAGAGACGCATTCAGGCTGCCCTTTTTTGACCCGTAACCTTTGTTCCCTGTTCCTGCTAACCTTGTTCCTCTTTGCCCTAGTGTTTCAGAATCCCTACCAGTTACCTGCCTGCTCACTCGTCGTCGTCATCACTTTCACGTCTCGCTTCCTCGAAGACCCCAGCATCCACCTGCGCCGGATTCAACCCTACCCTGTTATCTTTATTTTTGATTAGTGTAAATAAATCCTTCTATTTTTTTCCCAACTTTACCTGTGACTCCCGTGTGCTACATTTGGGTCCACGTTCGGCTTCCTGGACTTAACAGTAACTGTGCGCTCACAGACGAAGCACAAACAACAGACACGACAACTGGAAGGCTTTTATTTTAAATGAGCACTGAGAGTACAATAATGGCTGCCAGAGAGATCTTTGCAACTTGGCAACACAAGAAAGTTGGGTAGAGTGTAACAGTGTCCAATTGAACGGTTGATGTGCACAAATCACTACAGCAGCACTTTCACTTAACAAATATGTACTCCCTACAGTATGCTCTAAACTTGTGGTTTCTCCATAACGTGACTCAATACACAGTTAACTGATAAATTGTATTTATTTGAAACAAAAATAAGTTAACATACTGTACAGCAAATGAGGTTGGAAACATTTCTGTGATACTGAGACACTTTTTTTCTGCTCGTGGTCAAATATCTCTGGATGCTGCTGTAATGTGGACATAGTAGAGGCGCAGTAGTTAAAGCAGTGCAGTTTATTTTTTACCGCAGTGTGAAGGGAGAATTAGGATGCCTCATAATGCGATCTCACAGCTGAGATTTAAATGTGAACCGTCCATGCATATATCTGGCAGCCCGGGACACTTCCACAGATTGGTGGTGACAAGGCTGTAGGTGGCAGGAATACCAAAGAAAAAAGGGCTAATGGGGGTATGTCCTGTTCTATCTCAACGAGTGAATCTCAACTGCCAGTCAAAAGAAACACCTCTTTGGGAAACCAACGTAGGAGCTACAGTATGTTCATACATCTGACGAAGATAGAGAGACATGGGAAAGGATCATGTGAGTTTACGCCCCTCCCTCTCCTTTTTAGCCACTGAAACACTCATCCACGCCTTTATCATCTCTCGACTGGATTACTGCAACAGCATCCTGTACAGCACATCCACCAAAATCATCAACAAACTACAATACATCCAGAACTCCCCCCTCTCCCTCTCTCTCTCTCCCTCCATTTCAGTAAAACTCAGTATGGTTAATGAAAAGCCCTGCAGCTCATAAATCAACATGTCACCATCTGCCACCCATCCTCTCGCTGTCTGTCTTCCTCTCACCCTTTCTTGCCAACTAGCTCTATTTTTATTGTGCAATTCCTGCACACCCTTACTTTGTTTCTGTCTCACCCTCTCTTTTTTCTTCAGGGCTGGAATACATCTGAGTAAATTTGGTCAAGCACTGTATTAGAGGAAATGTTTAGGGGGGTTGAGCTTGGCTAGCCCTTTCAATACTTAGCCAATAGCGACATGAACTGTAATGAGCTGGTTTATATTTTAGAGGATATTTTAGCCTAAAGCTTGCTGGAACTGTCAAACAAATGGTTTGTGTTCAGCTGCAGGCATGCTAATTGCTAGCCTGTGTGGCACTTTGGGGCTCTTCCTTCCAGATCAATTTAGTTTCCACTATGCTTCCTGCATCTATTGTATACTTCTATAATTTGCAAATTACACATTTTTTAAATACTCATTTTAGACTGAATCCTATATTTTGGTATCAGAGCAAAGGTCAATAGCCATGCATGCAGCCTAATTTAGCTGGTATGCCCATTACACAATACAAAAGCCTGTACTTAATCATCAAATAAAAAAAGTTATTTGTTATCAGTAATTTAAAGCCAAACTGAAGCCAGTTATCTAATAATGTTGTGTGCCCTATGTTGAACGTTGTGTGTCATTCTTGCAATCAGTCTTGGGGCCTCCCATGACTTTTTGATTGCTATGTTAGCATCCAGTGCATCCTCGTTAACTTGTGTGATCTCTCGTCATTCTCTGAATTGTATTCCTCTGTTTCTGTTATTTTCTCATAAGGAATCAATTTATTACAGTAAATACAATGTCAAATGCCTTGTGAATAACACAATCATATTTTGAAAGGTGCTCTGCTCTGCAGTCTTGGTGTCCCTTTGTTGAATTACAGAGACAATGACATACTCATTAGGTGGGAGGGGGTCTGAAGTGTAAAGCAAAGCATGTTGGAAAGTAACGTAAAGAAAACCTCAGAAGGCTTTTCTTCATGCTTTTTTTGTTTAGACTTGAGGCTTTGATGGAATATACTGCATAAGCATGATTTTTACTTCTTCTGTTAACCATCTTGATGACGCTTTCCTTTCTCCCCCATATCAGGATGGTTTGACCCAACCTGGCACACGCTGCTGAAAACATGGAGGGACAAGTGCAAAACCAGTTGAAACCAGAGCCGGCAAAATAATGACACTCCGCTGCATAAAAAAGTCCTTTCAAAATAAAACCACAGGATGAAAAAAAAAAGAAAAAGAGATTTTTTTTTTTTTTGATTTTTTTTTTTCAGGCAACTGAAAACGCGACCCACTGAAAACCCACCAGTTGAGAATCACTGCTTTAGACTATTTATAGTTTGCTACGAGTGCGGCAGTGCATTAGAAAGCTACTGTTCTTGGTATTCTAAATTCAAGATCGGACCACCACAGCAGCTACAGTCAATGTTAATGTTAGACTACAACAAACAAACAAAGACAAAATCTAGGCAACTCACCGATGATGCCTCATATTGCCCATAAATCGATAACATTCCAACAACAACGGTCTTGTTACGTCGTAAAAAGGTCCAGACGATCCAATCCCGTAAAAGATTTTGTCCCAAACACATGATTCCATCCATAAATATCCACAAACTGGTGTTGCATCATTTCATATCAGCTGGCAGATATGAGAAAATATTTATTTATTTTCTCTCGCAAATCAAATTTTCATGTGAGCACTGACGAAAACTGTCAAAATGTCCGCTGAACTCTAACCTTTCAATTGATACCCCACTTGAACCAATAGGAGCTTCATGTCCTCTTCACAGGCTACACTAGACAACGAGAAGAAAAGTGTCAGCCCCTCTTCTTCCATATATGGGCCGAGACCTCCACATCCGAGAGCTTGGATGACAGAAATTTCATATAGCCCAGGGGTGTCCAAACTACGGCCCGCGTGCCAACTGCGGCCCATTTTTTATTGGCCTGCAGCAGATTCTAAAAATATAATGAAGAGAAAGTCAAGCAAATGGCAGCTAAAAATCGCTGCTCAGTCGCGGTTCCGCGCTGCAGCGGATTTATTCCCTGAGATCAGAAATTGACCAGTTTTTGAAAGAGGACCGACCTCTTCTTGAGCTGAGTGACCCTCTATGGTTGGCAGACTTCACATTTCCAGTCGATCTTACTCATCATCTCAACACACTGAACAAGAGCCTGCAAGGCAAAGAGCAGGTGGTACCACAACTTTACGCACACATGAAAGCATTCTGTGCGAAGCTCCGTCTCTTTGAGACACCCACATAACGTCAATGTTGCGCACTTCCCCACACTGTCTGCAATAAAAGTAGCTTTTCTATAGGTCAACCTTTCTGCTAAAATGGGGAAATATGTGTCTGTCATCACATCTCATGACAGAATTCAGTCAGCGCTTCCTTTTTTTTTTTAAATCAAGCTGTTCCTTCCTGATGGATACAGAAGAAGTGGAAGAGAGTCTGCAATTAGAACTGATGGAGATGCAGTGTGATGATTCTCTGAAGAATCAGCATCAGCTTCTCTCCCTATACCTGACTTCTAAGGCTTGGAAAAGGCCAAGTTTCCTCTGATGCAACGCCAAATGAATCTTGAATGAGTCTTTTCGGCTCAACATACACGTGAGCAAACATTTTCTCTGTTAACTCTGAACAAAAGCCGATTGAGAACCAAAATGACCGACAGCCATGTCTGTGATGTTCTTCGCATCTCAACCACCAAACTTGGGTATGCTTCGGATAGGCGTTTTTGGCCAATTTTACAGGAATGCTAACAGGAGGGATTTGTCTTTAACGCTGTATCTGTCCCACTGGGAACATTCCCCCCTTTACAATGCTGTTATACCTTTTCTGAAAGTCAGGGAGAACCCTGCTAATACAATCTACCCACAGACAGGCTCAGCCAATGCTCTAGGCCTTATACTGATAATACACTCTGTCCACATACTGGCTTAAACATGGCCTCAGGCCTAATACCGCTAGGAGACATTGTGAGCTGAAAAAGTTTTCGACGATGTCTGTAGGACAGCGTCAGGGCTGTAAAACAGATCACAGAGCTGCTCCTGACCGACAATCAAGAGGGCACATGGGCCCGAGAGAGGATTTATGAGGAATTATGAGCCTTGGGAACATTTGTAATTCGCATTGTATTTAAAACGTACAAAAGTATGCACATCCGATGACGTATACATGTATGCTCATCAAATGAATTCCCTATATACAGTTTATATTGTGACAACTCCGGTAGACTAAGAAGAACCATAAGAACACATTGCAGATCAAACTTGTAGCAAGCTTACCTCTCCAGTGTGTTCAAGTGCAACATGCTCAGTAAATATGGTGTTTTTTGTAAAAAAAAAAAACGTTGATAGTTGAGGCATATGTCTAAATACAAATCATTTTTTGCTATAGTCATGGAACACAAGCTGGCATTCAGGCAGTTTTACACAATGTGTGAATAACACTGTTTTGTTCCACTATTCAGGAAAGTATTCATCAGACATGCGTGTTCTTAAATAAATACATGTTCTTGTCTTTTTCTCTACCATCATCCTTTAGCAACTCGTAAAATGAAATTACCAATACCGATATTGACGGACATTACAGATATTGTGGTGCACAGATATAGAACACCAAAGAACTGATTTTTGGTATACTTAGAACATTTTAAAGGAAATTTTCACATCACATTTAACAATTCATAATTTAGAATGTGTGTGAATTTTCTTTCTCTTCTTTTTCACTGTGTTGTTATTCATGTACTTATTTGTGCAGTGGCGGGCCGTGGATTTTGTACCTATACCTGCTGTTTAACAGCTGCTCGCGGCGCGCTGTATTTGTGTTAATTGGATTGTTGTCGACTAATTGTTGTTGTTTTTTGCTTATTTGTGTGCTTTTTGTTTTCATTTATTTCTTAATGTATTTTTCTAAATCATGTAAGCTTGGTTTCTTTTTCCTTTAGTTGTTATTGTTGTTGTTTTTTTCTACATTTGCTGAGAGGAGGTCTACTGTATAAGTATGTGGCTTCTTGACCTCTCATATACATTTTTTTTTTTACATTTTCTTGATTATATAAAGTCATATGTGTGTGCAAATAAAATAATAATGAAAAAAATACATGTCTATTTGATAGCTATTTTATTTACTTAGTCTTCCCACAAACTGTATCACACTCAATAAAAGTGTATACAAACTAAGGTTAACTTTTAAATACAACAATAATACACCATAGTGGGTTTGTTAGCGGGTTAACAGAGGCTGAATGGATCCCTTTGTGCCTCTGTTTCCCAAGTATCCATTCAGCTGTGGATGACCACTGCAGCAGGAGCACCATCAGCACTAATAGAGAACATGGGTAATAAACCCCTGCAGAGATGTTACAGCTTCTTTACAACAATGTTTAACACATCAAACTGCTAGGGCACACCTTTCTAATACAATTTAGCCACACACTGGCGAAACCAAGAACTCAAAGCTCCTACTGTCGTTTAAGTTTTGACTCAAGCCTTTTTCCTGAGCACCTCATACTGTATGTCATTATAGGTTACACATTCACTGATATCTTAATTGTACCAGGTGTGCTTGACTGGAACAAAAGCTTGTACAAGGGATGTCTGAGAGGATTGCATTGAGAGAGTTTAGGATCTGCAATGCAACAAAACAATGTACCTACAATGTAAAGATGATAAATTCTTATTCAAGGGAGTTATTTTGTGTCAAATACAGAAGAGGGAGCAATCAAAGCATGGAAACCTCCCGGAAATATGTATTCAAATTGTTCTGACATCATGCAGGTTGCTGAACCTCTTGATTATAGGAAGGATATTTCTTGTTATATTGTTGAATAATATCTGAATCATGTCACCAGAGAGGTATATGGCGTTGAACATGAAAGTAACAAGCTATTTGCTGGCTGTAATGTATCTGTACTTTAACATATCTTAAATATCTCTTAATAAAGTAATCCCAAAAATTTAAATAAAACATCTCAAATACTGCCATATATTTATACCAGCTTCAAAAATAGCAGATCGCAATGTGGGCTAGTCCACAAATTTAGAGATAAACTCTACCTGCTTTTACTTGACTCCTCCCCTAATTTCTTCCTATTCATTTTTATTTAAAGACTTCGGTACACTGTCATTTGAAGCCAAGATGGAAAATTACTTCATTGTAAAAACAGAAAGACGGTCTTTCTGATGGAACTGATGGAAATGTGTCGTACATGGTAATATTAATAACAGATCCGTGATCATATATATATATTTATTTAACAAACACGTCACAATTTTTTTCCAGCACATCATGTTACTGTGTTCATGATCATGCCAGCATCCACAACTCAATTATTGTTTTCTTTTCAGCACAATTATCTGTTCAAGCATATATGTGCTTTGCATATAGACAGCTTTTGATTATAACTGTAATCCAGTGGTGTATAGTAACGAAGTAGAAATACTTCGTTACTGTATTTAAGTAGTTTTTTGGGATATCTGTACTCTACTTTACTATTTATATTTCTGTTTACTTTTACTTTTACTTCACTACATTTTGCAAAGAAATCTGGTACTTTTACTCCGATACATTTCCCCTGAAACCTTCGTTACTCGCTACAAAATCGAATCTATCTTTAGAAAAAAACAAAAACATCCGGACTGTGGTGGAACACAGACTCCACCAAGCAGGTTTGGAGAATCACAATGTTTTGCATTTTCCCTCTACATCCTCTAGTCCAGCGCTCCCAAACCTTTATTGCGCCATGGACCGGTTACGTGAAGACAATATTTTTACGGATCGGGTCAGACCTCGGGGATGCGGAAGACAACGACACCCGACTTGTGTTCGTTATGTCCAGTCTACTCCTAACTAAACCGTTATGTCCAGTCTACTGCTTAACTTATAACCCGCTGCACAAAGACAGGATGTTGAAATGGAGGCAGGTTTTCATGCTTTTTTGGCGATCTCAGGATACTTTGCCTTGGTTTTAATCCAGAACACTGGCAGAGTTGAACATTTTTAGGGTAACGTAACATCTTGACATGTGTCAAGAGGTTCCGTCTGAGGTTACCACAGACGGATGTATCCAGTCATTTTTCACAATAAAACATCTTTCCGGCCTTGATTTTTTTTTTTTTCATTCGTTCTTTCTGTGCGGAATGAGCATACTTATAACCACATTCTCAAAATTCTGACCCTTTGCTTTTTTATTAAAAGCATGTACTTGTACTTTTACTTTCAATACTTAAGTACATTTTATATCAGAAAAATACTTTTGATACTGAAGTACAGAAAATATTAGATACTTTAAGACTTTTACTCAAGTAGTATTTTAATAGGTGACTTTTACTTTTACTGGAGTAATTTTCCAGTAAGGTATCTTTACTTTTACTCAAGTACGGCTTTTGGGTACTTTATACACCACTGCTGTAATCCTGTGTATGCGTTGCATGTGTCTCTAGCTTTTTCATATTTGCGTGTGTGTGTGTGTGTGTGTGTGTGTGTGTGTGTGTGTGTGTGTGTGTATACCTTGAGATAGTCTCCGTCTAGCAATGAGAAGCTCTCAGCTTTCAGCCTGATTCCTTTGCCCTTTTCGGTGGTGATGCGGTAGATACACTCGTGGTTGTTATCATAGTTGGAGGGGAAGTTAGGAGAGAGCAGAACACCTTCTGGTCCTAGTGAGGAAGCTCCACACTCAGCTACAACAAGAGAATAAAGGGGGCAGGGACAGTGTGGATCAAGATCATAGCATTTCTTCCTAATTATTTTTGAGCAGTCAGAATATCTGGGTTGTCTTATTGTACAAACAAAAAACAGAGGAGAAGACTCACAATATCACATGAAAGAGAGAGATTTGAGAAAAGTACAGATACAGAATAACCACTAACTTTATGCATGATAACAATAACGATGATGATGACAACAGCTCATACAGTATAACATAGGCCATAAGACAATTAAGACAAGGATGAGGAACAGCAAAACACAAAAGCAAAGCATTTAAACATTAACTGAAAAAGATTAAAAAGAGGGCAAAATTAAACTATTTAAATAAAAGCAGGGCTGGATAAGTTTGCTATCCAATAAGAAAACGTGTTTCATAGAAATTATACAGAATTGTCTAGCATGCGCAGTTTCTATCAAAGTTTAGGAATTCAAATAAGTGGTACTCTGTGCAAATAGAGTTTTGTCATATGTAAATGAGGACCACCACTACTTGGAAGTAATGAGTTAGACAAGAGAGAAACCGGTGTGGAAAATGCAAAACTAAGGGGAAAAAAGATGCCGTGTTTATCAAATCTGAACAAATTAAAACAAATATGGAAAGATTTGCCACAGTTTTAGAAGCAGATTAGGATATGAGATATGAAGCACATATTCAATAATTGTACCAGCAATTCTTCAGAAACTATTTTGAAAGTGAGGACAGCACTTTTGAGAGAGTGAGTGAGAACACCCAGGGTATTGAAAGGGGGAGAACAAGAGAGCTGGAAGAGGTGGAAAATAAGAGTAGATGGCTAATGAACCAAAACAGACATGGACCTTTTGAAAATATGCACAGTAAAATTAGAAAAGGAAAAAGGGGAGTAACAAAAGACACAGTATTAATACTCTTCATATAGCAGCTAATACTCTAATTATCTACCCAAGTACTGTCTAAATACAGAGGGAGACAAGGAGAAGCTGTTAGACAGAGAGGCAGAGTGCTAAAGAAGGGACACTTGGAAATAAAGAGAGGGAGAGATAAACCAAGTGAATGTTGCCAGCTGCTATCATAGCATTTTCAGTCTGGTCTTTTTTGGGGCTTGAAAATATCCAGCAGCCAACCATCAGACTCTCATAAATTACCAGCAGCATCCAAGAAAACACTGATACTCATCAAATACCAGCAAATTACAACCTGCTAACAGCCAAATCCTGGCAAATAAAGCCAACTGTCAACCAGTCAAATAATAGTAAATTACCTTTGCGTCAGCAATAAAATACTGGTGAATTACGACCAAGAAAATGCTGATACTTTAGGTTTATTCCTATGGTGAAAAAGTTCATTTGAAAGTTCTATTTTACAAGCAGACAGATATTTTCACAGATGAAAACTCCTCCAAAGCTACAGTATATATACACTACCGTTCAAAAGTTTGGGGTCACTTAGAAATGTCCTTATTTTTCAAAGAAAAGCACTGTTTTTTTCAATGAAGATAACATTAAATTAATCAGAAATACACTATACATTGTTAATGTGGTAAATGACTATTCTAGGTGGAAACGTCTGGTTTTTAATGAAATATCTACATAGGTGTATAGAGGCCCATTTCCAGCAACTATCACTCCAGTGTTCCAATGGTACATTGTGTTTGCTAATCGCATAGAAGACTAATGGATGATTAGAAAACCCATGAAAACCATTGTGCAATTATGTTAGCTGAAAACAGTTATGCTGGTTAGAGAAGCTATAATGCCAGAAATTGTGAAGAAACTAAAAATCTGTCTGGGTGACCCCAAACTTTTGAATGGTAGTGTATATTGAAAGCAGAAACACTTTTGAAAGGCTAGTTCCAACACCACTACCTCTATATATATAAATAAAACAATGTTGTATAAGGAAAGGTCCATTAATATACAATGTGATGCCCACAATTTGGACACCTACATGTCTGTAACTATAGCCTGAATGTTTTTAATGCAGTGTCAATGATTTTTCACTGAGACACAAGTTAGTGGGTTTGTCTTACCTATACATCTGGGTAGTATGTTGCTCCACACTCGTCTACCTCCTCCCAGACAAGTTATCTTGCTCTCCCCCTCAAGTCGGTAGCCAGTGAAACAAGAGAAGTCCAACGAGTCGCCAACTCGAAATCTAAAACCCGTCCTCCTGCTGTACGCCGGTACGCCGGGATCCTCACATGGCTCCAAGTCATATTCTATACATCCAGGAGACATTCATAATATTGTTGAGAAGTCATTACAAAAGAGGCACAACACAAACAGACACTGTGTTAATATTGTTAAGTAAGCCTAGACTAAGAAATAAAAGGTAATAAATAGAAAGGAAAAAAAAATTGTGGTGTGAGACCTGAGACCAAGTTGATAGCGTGGTAGCTAAGAAGTCATATTGTTATGGGCTCGTTGTTGCCCCTTGTGGCAGTGGGGTAAAAAAAAGAATGTGGTTCTGACCAACCGTGAAATACCAGTGGGTAATTTCCCATCACAGCTTAGCACAGCAAAGCTCTGGGACAATGATTCGAACAGTAATCAGCCTAAAAATGCATACAATTAGGTTTAACATATTATGTATCTGTTACAGTTTGGCAAAGAACCTTGTGTTGTCAACATCAGCATTCATGTAGTTACTGCTCTGCCTTATTAAGCAATGAATAGTGTGCCATATTAGCATCACAGTACAACTTAATAAGACAACAATGTTTCTGTTCAGTCTGTCAGTCTAGATGTCTGGCTAAAAAGGGCTTAAATCTATTCTGTAAACAGTAAGACATATTTAAGGTTGATTTTCTGTCTGCTACATCTATGTTAACAAAAATCGGTTTCTTACCTGAAAAAGTTATATTAAATCCTTCATAACTCATGGAAAAATCCGATATGAAACGTAGCTGGGCGCTGAAGTTTCCAAAGAGCCCCGCTTTGACACTAGGGGGCAGCACTGAGCCAGTGAGTCGAGCTACTGGAATTTGGAAGTTGCTGTCCTCAGTGATGGAAAGGTAGTCATGGTTCTCCTCCAGATGGAAAGTGTGGAAAACCAGATGGACTCCTAGAAATCCATGGATGAATGGACGAATGGATGAATGGACAGATGGTTGCATGAATGGATGGACAGATACACAGTTAGTCACAGAAACCTAAATGGCAGCAGATGAACACAGAGACCAAACCAGAAACACATATCTGGCAACACATTGAGTGTAAATGCAAAGCAAACTCCTAAATATGCAAATGTTTAACATTTGAAGTAAAATATATATCTATCCAAAGCAAATTAATAGATGTTTGCATTATGACTGTGTATGTTCTTACCTTTGCCATGAGACACCTCTATAGTCCAGGTGCAGTTAAGAGAATTGGGGTAAAAGTCAGGAAAACCAGGAGACAGAATGGTTCCCGTTTTACCATAGATATAACCCCCGCAAAGGGCTATAGAGAAGAAGTGGCAGATAGAGAAGGGTGAAAAAGAAAAGGAGAAACTTAATTATTATTATTATTATTGACCTGGCAACTGCGAGTCCAATATTCATTGTGTTTTTTGCTCTCTGTCTTGGTCTCAACCAACTTGAGGAAAAATGATGTCTCTTTAGCTGCTAACTGCACCATTATGTTCACCAGCTAGTCACTAACTTTGTCCGACATTTGATGCTAAGCTAGGGTGACCAGACGTCCTCTTTTTCCCGGACAAGTCCTCTTTTCGAGACCTAAAAAAAGCGTCCGGCAGGGATTCCAAAAACGTCCGGGATTTTGCTACGTGCGGGAAAATAGTTATTACCCCCTTACAAGTTTTGGAAATGGTATCTCCCTCACGTTCCACCTTCTTGCGCAAGCTCTGACTGTAGAGAGAACTGTCATTGGTCGACCGATCTCAACGTAAATGTAAGTTCACGGCATGCTACACACCTCCTCTCTCTCTCTCTCTCTCTCTCTCCTCCCCCCCCCCCCCCCCCCCCCCCCGGAGCGAAGTGTCCTCTTTTTCACAAACTCAAATCTCAGATTTGAGTTTGTGAAAAAGAGGACACTTCGTTCCGGGGGGGGGGGGAGAGAGAGAGAGGAGGCCACTTCGTCGCGGGGGGGGGGGGGGGGGGGGGGGGGGGGGGGGGGGGGGGGTAGCAGTAGTGTGTAGCATGCCGTGAACTTACATTTACGTTGAGATCAGTCGACCAATGACAGTTCTCTCTACAGTCAGAGCTTGCGCAAGAAGGTGGAACGTGAGGGAGATACCATTTCCAAAACTTGTAAGGGGGTAATAACTATTTTCCCCGACGTAGCAAAATCCCGGACGTTTTTGGAATCCCTGCCGGACGCTTTTTTTAGGTCTTGAAAAGAGGACATGTCCGGGAAAAAGAGGACGTCTGGTCACCCTAGCTAAGCAAATGGTGTACAGTAGGTTTTCTCATGTTTTTTTTTTTTAAACTGAAAACAGCTGCTTGCTATGGAAATGCCATTACAGCAGTGAGAGTGAACCAACACAATAAGGTTGCGGTCCAGCAAGATATGAGATTGGGAGCCTTTTGATTGCCTCTCAACCAGTGGCGGTGCGTCAATAGAGGGCGCTAGGGCGCCGCCCCTCCTAAAGTTTTGCGATGAAAAAAAAAAAAGAAGAAGAAAAAAATATAATATATACTGTCAAAAAACATTATATATCAAATAATTTAAATAAGAAATATACCGTGTTGACGCGCTAAATGTGTGTGGGAGACCGTAAGCCCCTGTCAACAACCACTTAAGTTAAATATAATATATCGCCATTCATCATCACTGAGAAAAGCCCCTCCCCCTCTCGGGGCGCCGGCCCAATGTGTGTCTATGGAAAGCTAACAAACATTTCACCCTCGTGACGGCAAGGACAGCTTCTCATTGGCGGATGAAACGTGAATCTTCGGGCGCACGAATCTGCGCCCTAGCCAATGACATCGTTTCTTATTGCAACGTGGTTGGACTATTCGTCCAATCAGAGACCTTTATCATTCCCTCACACCCCATGTAGCTACGCGAGCAACACAGCTAGCAGAGACTTTGATTATGTTAGTATGGCGACGGAAAACTCTGTGGTATCTCTACGCGAAACACCTTTCAATCCACGATCAGATGTTGACAAGAAGAGGCTGAAAGAGTTGGGACCCGAACGTCCGGATTTAAATATTCAGCAGCAAAGCAGTGAAGCTACATGCACCAAGCTACATGCTAACCGGAGCTGCTAGCTGGAGGCTCCGTGTGCAGTGGCTCTGAGCAGCCGAGGAAGCGCCGGCTGTGAAGGAAGATGAGCTTGAAGGATTGCTGCAGAAGTGAGTGTCAAAATCAGCAGATGCCTGTTAGAGTTTAATGTTTTATCTTTCTCACAGCAGAACACATGTTGGACATTGCTAGATTTGGGTGGATGTCATATCAGACTATAACTTTATCTAAAATACAAATTCAACCCCCTGTGTGTGTGTGTGTGTGTGTGTGTGTGTGTGTGTGTGTGTGTGTGATAGCTACAGCCATCAAGGTGGCTCCTGGCCTTTTGTCTATGTTGCTGAGCCATCAAGACACACAAAACATAGTTTTTTGTCTGTAGTATGAAGCCTGTTTGTAGTAGATATTTCCCCACAACTTATCTTCCTGTCTCTGTCTCTCTCTCTATATTTATCTGTAGGTTTGTGACACCATACTTGGACACACCAGGGAACGCTTTGCCTTCAAAGACCACCTCACCAGTGCCACCTTACTGCAGGGCCCCCAGTTTGAATGCTACGTCAATGTATTCACTGAAGTTGCTCTGGCCACCACATTGAATGTTTCTTAAACCATTCTGCTCTGAACCTCTCATGCCCAAAGTTACAGTTTGTTGATAGTTGTTATTGGACAGTGTTGAGCACTGTGTTTTCTTGAAATAAAGCTTTGTTTTTTAGAATATTCTACTCCAAACCTCTTTTCTTCTCATTGTGGAGTGCTATTTAAACCGCGCCGCCCAACTGCGCCCCCCCACAAAAAAATGTCACCAGCCGCCACTGCTCTCAACCACTCTCAACATGGCCTGAGCCAGCGACTCACAGCCACTGTGCTAACCCTGCAAACTACAGCAAACATGCTGACAGAGCTAACAGTGTTTACCTGAGGGGGAACCGAAAGGTGGGTTCAACGCTTCAGCAACAACGCTGTATAACCTGGAATTTGTGTATGTTACAGACACCTAGCCTCCACAAAGAGCCAGACCACTGATATGGACAGGACAAACTCCTTTGGGATAAAGCACTATGGAAAATACTATAGCAGGGTAATGGAGAGTCAAAGAGGACACTTTTATCCAAAGTGACTTACATTTTTGCTCTATACACAAAGCAACGGGGAGCAATTCGGGGTTAAGTGTCTTGCTCAAGGACACATTGATGTGGACTAGCGGAACCAGGGCTTGAACCACCGATCCTCTGATTGAAAGACAGGCATGCCAAATTCAGTTACATTTAATTAAATTGAAGTGCTTCAAGGTGCTTGACTAGCATGAAAATAAAAACAGAGTTTTTTTCTTGCCTATGAAACAAACATATCCCAGATTTATATAAACTGAATCAGAGACAATAATTTTCTTCACTCTTGTGAAGTCCCTCCTGTCTGATTGTTGATGCACAGATTACTCTTTTATCTCCAAAAATAAACAGCGTGATGATTCATTTGGTGATTTGGGAAAATTCTCTTTTTATATTTTACTTTATGAAGACAGATGTTAAATTAAAGCATCTCTTATTTCTTCATACTGCAGCTATTCCAGTGTGTTTGAAGAGAACTGCGGTGTTTCCGCCCTATCTCTCTGTCTATCAATGTCTTTCCTTCCATCTCTATCATATCATATTTCAGCAGACCTTGAGTTGAGTTGAGTAGCTGTGATGAGAGCCGTTCTTCCACTCTTTATCTGACTAGCAGTATTGTGTGTGTTGCGATAACCAGTTTCTTCTCCTTCCCATCAGGATTCAGCTAGAACTAGGACACTGTCTGACTAAATGACCCTCGTTAAGGGATGCACGTGTGCGTCTCTTTGTGCGCATGCTGTATCTATTGCCTGTGAGAGTGCACACATCAGAGTATGCCAATGATCTGTGTGTGAGAAGATAGAGTCAGAATGTGTGTGTGTGTGTGTGTGTGTGTGTGTGTGTGTGTGTGTGTGTGTGTGTGTGTGTGTGTGTGTGTGTGTGTGTGTGAAAAAAGAAAAGACAAAGACAGAAAGAAAGAAAGACTATTCATGACTCGAACAAAGATTTGAGAGAAAAATCAAATCAAAGTGCGGCTGGCTTTCAATTTTAAGAGCAGAAGCAATATACTAAATGGTGGCAGAAAAGCAGATGCAGAAAGATATTTGCTTGTTTTTCAGACAGGATAGAGGTAAATACAGCAAAATATTATATAGTACTACCAGACTTCCGCGGCACACTCCTTCCTCTTTCTTGCCTCTGTGTTTTTCTCTAGCTTTAATTATCACCCTCTTAAAAGATGCCACGGCATTTTTTACTAAAAGGGATACTGTGACTTTGATCACTTCTAACAAGTTGTTGTCCTGGCACCAACTGCAAGCTTTAAAATATCATTGTGCCCCTTCAATATTCTCCCGGACACATAAAAGAGCAGCCAATGTTCTGTATTATCTGTTTGGCGATTTAGCTGACCTGCAGGAATAAGACGAGCGGTTTGGGTCCAATAGACACTGTTGCATTACTGAAAGGGAACGATCTCTGCATGCCTGCGGGAGGACTACATGTCATCTTGTTTTTCTTTGAGACAAAATATTGTCAAAATAATGAATTTTGGTGGCTGCGTAATGGAGTCGGTATGGTAGAAAGAAACTGTCTTTTCCTGTTAAAATGTTAACTGTGCCTCTGAGACTGTACTGTAAATAAGATTATTGTCGTTAATGTGTCCGTGTGTGTATGAGTTGCTTTGAGTATTGTTGTGAGAGTTTTTAAAGATGACTTCCTTTCTCCTTTAAATTGATGTCCAAGTTCTATCCAGTGGACTTTGCAAGTTTTCTCCATGTTTGCGTATGTTCACTCTGGTTTCCTCCTGCCGCCAAGCACAATGAAAATCAGGTCAACTGAACATGGGAAATTGTCAATAGGTAGTAAAGTAACAAAACGGGTAAAGACAATGATGATCTGATTAATCAAAAATGCTGTCATGGTAAAACACATTTGAAACATAATTCTGGTCCTGTGATCTTCTCTGAAAGCAAACTATGATATTTATATTCTAGTCAAATCTTACACGCCGTTTTAGAAAAGTGCCATTCTGAAATAGTGTGTCCTGTAATGTAACAGCTGTCTGGTGAGATGGCATGCTTGGCTGAAAATTGAAAATGTCACTGTGGCCATTTAAAACTGCTTATGTTATATGGCTGAGACTGTGAGATAGATTGCCTCGGTATGAACTCACTCCCAAGTTGAGACATCCTGACTTTGGCTTTCAAATTGGATTCTTTTCAATCGGTAGAATAAATCAGCCGCTGTGCATTCATCTCCCATGAAAGCATGAGCTGTGGGCAAATGCTGAATGAGAAGGCCTGCGATGGTCAGTGAGCATCTGTTTCAGTAGAGCTTGTTGACCCGCATAATTTCACTGAGGCTGGCTGTACAACTTGGACCATTTTGTTTGTGTGTTCTCTGGAGTGGGGATAGATTGTACAATTAACACTATGGCTGCCAGTTACACCTAATGAAATGGAAAAAAGCAGAAGTGTCACGGTTTGGGTTTTCTGGGTTCCTGTTTTATTGTGAAGTCCTTGTCTTGTGTGTCCTCTGTTCCTGCACTTCCTGCCCCTGTGATTGTCTGTCTGCCTTGTTCCCTGATTGTGTATTCCCTTCACCTGTGCTGCCCTCATTGTTTTCCACCTGTGCCTCGTTACCTTCCTCTTGTATTTAAACCCTGTCTGTCTTCTGCCCCAGTGTCAGATTGGACTGTGTGTGGTCCTGTGCCCTTTTTTGATTCCTGTTTTTGGAAGTCTGTTTTTGGTCAATACATTTACTTTACGTTGCCGTTTGGGTCCTAATTGCTACCACCACGTGACAAGAAGACTGGGAAAGAAGTGACATATAGGAACACCCGCACCTTCCTCTGCTCTCCTCACAGCCTCTGACTCTGGCTCAACTGTTAAACCGCTTCGCTCTACCTACTCCACTTCTGTTTTTATGGCCATGAAGAGGGGACCGTCGTGTTCAGGGCCATCCCAAACCAGTTAGTGGAAGAATGAAGAGGACTATAAAACCCTCAAACAGCAAGTGTGCTTGCTTATTGCCAAATATAAGCCTACCTGAGTACCAAATGGAGTAACCTCTAACTGCATCTGCCTCTTTGGGATCAGTGTCACCGGTAACTCAGAGTCCAAGGTGACAGCAATCTGGCATTTTAATATCTTAACCACCATCAGCAACTCAGCTAAAACAAGTCAGAAGTCAATTTACTTTAAATAATTTCCGTTGGATGCTGAAGACGTGCATTACGTTAACCTACTTTCCCGTAGGTATGAGTGAGACTGGTTGTCTGTCTAGATGTGGTAATCCTGAATGAGACTGGAGACCTGTCTAGTGACTCAGTATCAGCTAGCAGAGCCTCCACCATGCGACTCTGCATGGATAGGCAGCTACAATATAGATAATGGAGGGATGATGATCTGAAGAAAATACCTAAATTACTGTAGTCATAGTACCACAATTTTGTATTGTTAAGTGCATTATCACATAATTCTTGCTCTTACATTATTTTTGGGAAAGGATACAAAAGGTTTCTGCTCACTATAGGTCTTCAGGGATAAAAATGAAAAAAAGAAAGATTCTCACCATCACAACTGGGAAGAGCGTGACTCCACTGATGATTATGCTCGCAAACAATTGGCTCCTGATCACTCAGTGAGTATCCCAGATCACATGTGAATGAGACACGGGAGCCAATAAAAAAGCTGCTGCCATGGCGACGACCATTGACTGGGATACCAGGATCAAGACAAGAGTCCAACTCCATTTTCACACCTAAAAATCACATCACACAAGCAAAAATACCACAAGTCAAGAGGGTGAATGTCTGTGTGGGTAATTACACCTTTTAAAGCTGATTTAAACAAAACATTGCTGCTGCCTATGAGTACCTGGAAGTAATTAGTCTACCAAACATTTCTATCAGTCAGTCAATCAGCCTTACTTTCGTATCTGATGCTGAAGCCTGCTGCAGAGCGGCTGTTGTCTGTCGTGAACAACAGGAACAGGACGTTGGATGTGGAAATCAGGAAATGAGGTGCTTGGGTGCCGTGATATTCACCGACGAGGGGAGAAGAGGCTGAGGGGCCATCCCTGATTTCCAGTGTGTCATAGTTGACCTCAGTCTGGAACCTAGACAGACACACAAGCAAATAAACAAAACATGCACAATAACCTGACATAGACAAAGATAACATGTATAAGACATACATAATCTGTGTGCAGCGTACACCAAACACCAGCTAATCTAACCCAGAGCTAACAGTTTGAAGTCAGAAGCAAATAACACAAATAATTGACTCACATTCTACCATCTTATTTAAAACTGAGCATTTAAACAACCACACAACTACCTTGTATAACTAACGACCTGAACAACATTTTCGTCTCTGCCTGCAATTACCAGCAGTTGTGTCTGAAGGGCACTCAGAACCAGTTGGTTCTTGAGACCGTCAGTGGTGCACGTTATCATTTTAAACATAAATTACAGTAGTAATTGATTCAGAAGACAAATATTACATTAATGCAATTAACTACTTGTCCTGGATAGAAAAGAAAAAGTGTGGAACCACTGATAATCACATACAGATCTAACCAGCCAACTGAACGATTATCTTCAGCACAAAGCACATTCTGAATGACCTGCCTCACAGGCGATGAAGATAATTTGGCCTTTAGGTCAATTCCCCAAATAACTAATTTCAGCTTTAGCAATTTCAGGCTACACAGCATCTGCTTATGGCTTGTTTTCAGAGAAAAATTAACTAAAGGCCAACATCAATTATCTACATGTGTATCTGGTTTATATCTATGATGTTTCTGAAAGACTGACCAACTCCTTGACTGACTATATATATTTATATACAACATTGTTAATGTACTGGCTGTTAGACAGAAGTGTAAAAAACAGACATGGTTTAAGATGACCATGTTATCCAACTCATAACAATCCGACAAGTATTCTGAGTAACTGATGAGCAAACTTAAACCTACATAACCAAATCACTAACCTGTCAAAGTTTATTTTCACAGCATAGTCTGGTTGTGCTTCAATCACCCACTGGCAGTTGAGAGAATCTTTATAAAAGGAGGGCCAACCAGGAGACAGCAGAACACCAGTAGGAGCTGTGAGGTGGCCTCCACAAGGAGCTACAGGGAAATAAACACACAACCACAGAGGGAGAGAAATTAATCACTTTTTCTTGCAACAGTATTATTGCATGAGCGCAACGCTCATATCACATCGAGTTAGCAGATTCATCATCTTCCCAATTTAGGTTAGCTCTCTAATCCTTTCTAAATTTATAGTTCATACATCAACATTTACCTTCTGAAAATATGCTGTGGCAATCTTGTGCTACAGTAAACACATTTGAGATGCTCATGTTGGAAAAAGGGCTAAAATAATTATAGCATAATAATTTATAGAGCAAATCCAGTATATATTTATGTATCAAATGATGCCAGAAAATGACTCCTCATTTCCCTGCAACTCAAAGAACTGTGCATAGCTGGCAGGTCTTGACACAAATGTATAGATAAGAGTCCCACAATCTAAATCACGGCACATTAAAATGCAATAATTAGCTTGAGTTCATATTAATAAAATACTTAATAACTTTGTTAATGTGTTTTGAGTTTTGGTCTAGCCTGTTTAGCACTCATATTAAGCTAGCAAGTATAGCAACATCCTTTAAAAACAACTTTAGACCTAGAGTTCACGATCCTTTTATTATCCAGTGCTCTCTCTCCAATATGTAATTTGGCTTTCACACTCTTCTATTCTTCTTCTTCTATTCTCAAGTTGCTGATACTTTCATCCTTCTGATTGCTAACATAACTCCAGATTTTCAGCAAGCTGAAGAAAATTACTTTTATTTTACCCACTTTGTGCACACTGAAATAGCTTCAGTTAAGCATGGAAGGGATGCACAAGAGAAAGCCATTCTAGAAATAAAACATAATTATCCTTCCCTGTCTAATGGGAGGAATAATATTGTCCCATACTCATATAATATTCATATAATACTCATATAATATTGTCCCATACCCATATTCAATAAGGTGACAGCCCTATTAAATTGGATTGTCTCCTCCATCCTATTTATTAACAACAGCCAACATTTGATAATGTCATTTAGACAATACAATCAAGATGGAGGGGATACAAAAAAAGACACACAAATTCTCACAGGCCAGTGGATAACATTACCCTTTAAAAAGTTTTGAAATAATTGCACATTCATTGTCCTTTCATTATTACTTCCAAATAGTCGCATATCTGCACACTATGGATACATCTCTGTGTAGCGGAGTCTGCATCTCCCTGAATTAGTTTCAGTCGAACTCGTGCCAATCTCATTTAAGATTATTGTTGAGAGTGAAAGATGCGTGCAAATAAGCTGAATACGTATGGGGAGGCTGGAGGCTAAAGCGATTAGAGGAGGAAATGTAGTGAAAGTCCTAAATTGTATAAGCACACTTAAGCTGCTTTGTCACCCTATATTCTGGCAAGTCCAACATTTTCAATAATTGGCCATTGCTCATGTACATAGTAAACAGTTTCTCTGTGTGTGTACCTTCACAGCGAGGTACAGCCGCCGACCAAACAACATTTCCCTCCTGGATGATGCAAGTGACCTGATCAGACCCCTGGAAAAACGATATGATACTCAGGTATGGTTGTTTTTTAGGATAATATACAAGCTGAGAAAATAACAAAATTAAGAAATTAACATAAATACAAGTAAATCCAATCAGAAGTACTTTTTATACAGAAACACATTAAGTACAGTTACCAGTACTGCTATTACAAACACCCAATATGCATGCTAATAATGTTAATACTTCTAATGAACATCTGCATTTATTTTATGTGAACACCTTATTATAGTTGATTAAGACAGATATCAGATTTTTACCTGTGTCCTAATGAATCCTTGATCGCAGCGAAAAGCCACAGAGCTGCCAAGCTGAAATTGGTCACCGTACCTTTGACCATTGACAGGAACTCCTGGGTCATGACATTCATTCTGCCCAAATGCTGCAGAGAAATAACAATGAGAGAAAAGTTAAAATAGCAGCCAATAGACAAATAACTCAATAAACCGTTAATAAACTAAATAAACTTAAACAAAGCCAAACTTCCTTGAAACTGAATGAGAACAGAGAAAATGTGACAGATAACAAAGAGAAAAAGCAGACCATAGCATGGCTATTTGAATGGTTATACAAGATATTTAAATTTATTTGAATACCCCCCCCAAAAAAGTGAAAATCACTGTCAGTAAATGTGACATCTCTACTGATATGGAAATATGGGAATGGAATTATCTTCATGTGGATTCAACCCCGTCATGTTTAGCTTATATCGTCCCTATTCCAGAGATTAACCTGAGCCCACCCAAAGCACACGCCCAGTGATTGGACATGTCTCAGGTTGATGAGCTACTGATGGAGAGGAAATGAGAACAGACAGAGGAAAATAAAGATAGACTAAAACATGAGAGCAAGAGAGGAAAGGGCACATACGCAAAGATTCTGCACATACTTTATATTACATATACCGGCAGATGGATACAAAAACATGTGCATGTGCATGCACACACATACTGCATACAAAAGTCAAAAGCAAACAGAAAATAGCCATGCACACTCTTTCATACACCAGAGTGTAGTGACAGTAAAAAGTAGTGGAAAAGTTTGGGGGGATAAAAAGATGAGAGAGATGCATACATATGAGAAAAGAGCCAAAATTACAACAGACAAAATATTCAAATGATACGTGTTAACTTAGAGCAGGGAGAAGAGAGATTGTACTGCGACTGTTTCAGATAAAGGAAGTGTGAGACAAGATTGTGTGTGAATGGACAAGCAAAACAACTGAGAAGAAACCTGCGTGAAAGATGGAGATCAGTATGATGGTTTTGAAAATAAGGAGGGGAAAAATACAGTACTAGACAGGGGCATTCAGTCGAGTGCAGATCTCTGTCAGGTGTGTCTACAACGACTATATTGTATGATTGAATTGACAACTCAACAGTTACGCTCTCATTTTAATCCATGACAATGTCTGTGCAGGTAAAAATGGCCATAACATGAAGTTGATGCCCATCAATCAGAATCAGAATAGCATGCACGAACTGTGTCCCTTGGCACAGAGCAGCGTCTCAGTGTCTGCAATGCAGTCAGCTGTGTGCGTAGTTTTGTTAGCCTAATACACTGTTCAAAACAATAAAAGTGAACAAACTGTTTTACCCAAAGAAATATAGTATATGGTTTTCCTCCACTGTGTCTCTGGCTGGAGAGCAGCGGTTGGGGGGCAGTGATGTACTCAGCAGTGTAATCACTAGTGGCCCCTAGCGGCTGGGGGCCAGCCATTTAATAGCAATGAGTGAGGAGTCAGTAATCACGCAGCAAGCACAGTGAAAGGCAGTATAAGGCCCCGATCAGACAAAACACATTTTTGCAGATCGGGTCAGCTTTTTGTAATTGTTTTCAATAAGCGTGAAGCATTTATGTTAAAAATGATGCGTCAAAGGGCTGTCTTCAAGCGAGGGCATAGCAAGGTGTAGGTTTGTACTGGCACAGTGTGATTATTCAAGGGGGTGCAGTGTGACGTTGAATTCTTGTATCTTGGTTCTAAGTGAGTTTTACTTGCTCAGAGCGGGTCAAAAATGCATTGCGCTGCTGCTCGGCTGTGGTTAATGCAATCCATCTCAAACAATGCGATATATTAGAGCAGAATCATAACTGTTCATACAATTGTATGGCTTAAATTTCATAGTTGAGTGAAAGAAAATAAGTATTTGTTATAGAAAACCCACAATTATTTGTGGATAGTAAATGATGGGAACCTACATGTTTTTAAATTAGGTAATATAGATTATGGTTTTGTAAACAGTACAACAGTGATAATTACTATTTGAATACACCCTTATCTAAATATAGCATTGATAATATAAGTAAATATTTAGATGTGACACATATTTATCCTTGAGGGGCAATTTACCCTAACTTTGAAGTCATACATTATTAAAATGTATTATGGTGTGTCAAAGTTTACATTTGCATTATACAACATTATTCATATAAACAGATACTGATATATACTCACAGCAATACCAATTGATATTCATATATGCATTAAAATGCCAAATTAGTGAAACAGCACACAGATGCCTGAACTTTCTTAAATCACTGTTAATGTACAAATTCAAATTACATTCTCAAAATGTTTCAGCAACAAAAATGACATGACTTAAAGTTAAAACTTGGGCATTTATCAACAGTTGACAATAAAGATATTTTATTTATATTGTCAAAGTTAAAGTCAAAGTCAGCTTTAATGTCAAATCTTCCATTTGTGCAAACATACAGAAGATTTGAAAGTACGTTTCTCTCCTGTCCAACATAAAGTGAATTGGAATAATACAGTGCAGCTAAAAAAAGAACATTTAGACAACATGTAAATTAAGAAACTATATATAAAAAGAACTATGAGTCTGTATTGTAGCAGCAGTCAGACATGGAGTGGAGTTTAGCAGCATTCAGACATATGAGTCTAAAAAGAGGATGGAGTGGGAGAGTGGGGAGAGAGGGGAGAGAGTTCAGCTTCCTGTCAGCCTGGTGGATGAAGCTGTTTGACAGTCTGGTGGTGCGAGCACGGAGGCTCCGGTATCTCCTGAAGAGACAGTGTAAGGGGTGGCAGGAGTCGCTCACAATCATGGTCACTTTGCGGGTGAGGTGGGTGTTATATATCTCCTGCAGGGGGGGGGGGGGAGTGAGGCAATGATCCTTCCAGCTGCATTCACTATGCGCTGCAGGGCTTTCTTGTTGTAGTCCGAGCAGCTTCCGCCCCACACAGTGATGCAGTTGGTCAGGATGCTCTCAATGGTGCCACGGTAAAAGGTGCACATGATGGGTGGGGGGCTTCCTGCTTTCCTCAGCTTGCGGAGGAAGTAGAGGCGCCTCTGTGCTTTCTTTGCCAGTGATTTTGTGTTGGCTGTCCACGAGAGGTCCTCACTGATGTCCACTCCCAGGAATTTGGTGCTGCTGACTCGCTCAATGTCAGCACCGTTGATGGTCAGTGGTGAGTGTTGTGTGTGGCCTTTCCGGAAGTCAACAACAATCTCCTTAGTCTTGCTGTTGTTCAGAAGGAGGTTGTTGTCTCTGCACCACGTGGTCAGAAGGTTGACCTCCTTCCTGTACTGGGTCTCATCATCCTTGGTGATGAGACCGACCAGAGTTATGTCGTCTGCAAACTTGACCATGTGATTGGTGCTGTAGGTGGTTTTGCAGTCGTGTGTCAGCAAGGTGAAGAGCAGTGGACTGAGCACACGGCCCTGAGGGGCCCCCATGCTCAGTGTGATGCTGCTCGAGGTGTTGCTTCCGACACATACTGCTTATGGCCTCTCACTGAGGAAGTCCAGCAGCAGTTACACAGCGCGGTGTTGAATCCGAGCTGGTCAAGTTTGCAGATGAGCTGTTGTGGGATGATGGTGTTAAATGCTGAGCTGAAGTCTATGAACAGCATTCTCACATACAAGTCTTTTTTGTCCAGGTGGGTGAGGGCTGGGTGGAGAGCAGAGCAGATTGCATCCTCCGTGGACCGTTTGGCACGGTATGCAAACTGGAGAGGGTCCAGGGTGGGGGGGGGGGAGAATGGATTTGATGTGTGACATGACTAGCCATTCAAAGCACTTCATTATTATGGGGGTAAGTGCCACTGGACGATAGTCATTAAAGCAGGACGGAGTGGATTTCTTTGGCACAGGTATGATGGTGGTGGCCTTGAAGCATGATGGAACAACAGCTTGTCTCAGAGAAGTATTAAAGACATCCGTGAAGACATCCTTAAGCTCCTCTGCACAGTCCTTCAACACACGACCAGGGATGTTGTCTAGGGATGTTGTTTTTATATGGGTCACATCATCAATACACTTACTAATGTAAGAAGTCACAGTGTCTGTGTACTCCCCAATGTCTGTGTGGTTGTTGTATGTGGCTGTTGTATGTGGCTGCCTACTTAAACATTCCCCAGTCTGTTGAGTCAGAGCAGTCTTGGAGAGCGGAGGAGGCCGCCTCTGGCCACATCCGGACCGGCTTCAGAACTGGTCTGGAGACTTTCACTCTGGGTCTGTAAACTGGCATTAGCATGACGGTGATGTGTTCAGAGTCCTATGTGGGGGAGGGGTGAAGCCTTGTACGCTCTTTTGTGTGTAGTGTAGACCAGATCCAAAATGTTGTCCCGGACTGAGTGACATGTAATGTTAATCTGTTATGTTATAAGTGTTATTGTTTACAGGAAGAAGTTGTTGAGGATTAGTTATTGCAATTACTGGGTTCAGGAGGTCAGTGAAGGTCTCATGAGCTGTGTGGCTGTGGGGCCTGTCAATCATCGTGGCTACCTATGAGGGTGGGTGGGACACATGGAGGTGCCTGTGATTGGCAGAGCGAGTGAGGGGGGATGTTGTTGTTGGTGTTGCTGCCGTGTGGAGAGTTAGGCTATGACCGGGAGCAGAGTGTGAAGCATGTTGAGAGGTTTTCACGGTGTTTACTGTTGTTTTGGCGTAGGCTACGGCCCACAGCCTGTGTATTGTTCCATAATAAATGACACAATTAGCAAGACAACGTCTAGTAGCTTTCCTGACGAAGGGTCGCTACTATATATATATATATATATATATATATATATATATATATATATAAATGTTTGGGAGTAAAAAATGACTAATGGGATATTTTTGCTTCTAATTTGTGTTAAGATTAGAGAGAAAATCGTTTGCATTAGGATTAGAGGTAGGATTTTGTATTCTGTGGTGCTGAAGAGACAATATGTTTTGTTGTACTTTCACTTGTCAAATGTAATCTCTCAAAGGAACGTCAGAGACAAGGTCATTTGGGAGACAGTGCGGGAAATGGTGCAAAATCGCATTGAAATCAAAAAGAATGAATCAGAATCAGTCATGCAGTAGTTCAGCTTAGAGCAGGTACATATACAGGGTGCATAGTCACGTTCTAAGCTGACAATGAGACAGGTCCAACTAAGTAAAGCATGAGTAAGACATAGAAGTAGCAATCAGTCAAGAAGAATAGCAACAACACAGCAAGACAGAGATGGCAAGTGCTTCAAAAAAAGGTGAGAACATCTTCCCTGCATTGGATAATAGACAACAGTGTTTTTGTTTGTATGTATTCTGAGGAGCTGACCTCTAAGAAAAGTTGTATAAGTTGTACAGTAAATCTAATCAACAGACAGACACAAACAGGTAGGTAGGTAACACATACTGGTGTAGCTGATATTGAAGCCTTTTCCAGTATTAGAATGATCAGATTGAAACTCCAGTCTCATGATGTGTCCATTCGAGGCGATCTGTGATGGAACATCTTTTCCCGAGAACGTCCCAAATGTTGTTGGCTCAGACAGGCCTGAAATAGAACAGAGTTTAAACAATTTTTTACAGACACGTTTTCATGGTGCTTATCGAATTCCGTCTGAATAACATTAGGCCAAGGACATACTTGGAAAGTGAAGGACTCCTGTAAAAGGGACAAATAAAAAACCTCAAGAGACCTCAAGAGATAAAGTGTTATTATGGTTGGGAAAAAGTTACTTAGATATGACTCAATAGGTCTTACGATTCTTGTTAAAATTAGCACAACTTAATATGTTATTAAAGAATTTAATGGAGTGAAAATAACCCATTCAATTCACTTTATTCAGTTCTCTAAGGTAAGGCACATTTATTTGTATAGCCCATTTCAACAACAAGGCAATTCAAAGTGCTTCACATAAAACTATTTAAAGCATCAAAACATTATGCAAAAGAAAAGAAGATTTAAGAACAATTAAGAATAATACTGTCAATACCAAAAATTGAGGAATAATCAATTACCATTCCTGAATTCAAAATCATATTTAATAAATATAAATACATATTAGCATCAATATGTTGCTTCGAATGTTTCCTTCCAGATTGACAAAATATTGATGCTGTATGTTGTATTAAATGTTGCAGCTTATTCCTGGTGGAGACCGGTTTGGCTACTTCATTACACTGCTGGGAGTTTAACCAACAGCAGTGAGTTAAATTGTATCTGCTGTTGAAAGCTTTGGGTCTCAAATTTAACTTTTTGTTCTTAAAGGAGCAGTGTGAAGTGGCATCTAGCGGTGAGGTTGCAGATTGCATCCAACTGAATACCCCTGCAGTAAAAATGCAAAAGACCCTCTCTAGAGCCAGTGTTTTATTTTTCCGTTCTGGGTTCCTGCAGAAACTTGGTGGTACAACATGGCGGACTCTGTGAAGAGGACCTGCTGCCGATGTAGAAATAAATTACTCATTCTAAGATAATGAAAAACAATGATTCTTAGATACTAAACACTGTGTATTTTAAGGCCATTAAACGATAACTAGCGTTTTTATAGGTTTAGGTATTTTTCTGAGACTATTGAGATGAAACGCGTCATCACTGTGCTAAAACAAGGCAATCTGACATCGTCCCTGGTATGTTTTGCAACCATCTGTTAATGTTCACTGTATAATATGATAACAAAAAAAACAGTGTCCTAAAGTGGGATGCACATCCTTCTAGAAACGCACTTTGTTTTATGAAAATATACAGAGAAAACACAAAAATTGCGACAATTCATGAATGTCGTTGTAGCTGGACATCAAAACAGGATTCTTTTCATCTCATCCAACCAACCCAACAACAAGAAATATTCACTCAGTGACCTGTAAATACAGCTCCCTGTTCAGCCCCACATTGGACCACCTTTAGTCCTCACAGCTCCTACATGTCTCTGTGGTGACTTAGTAAGGTACCTGTGGAGTCACCACTGGAAGAGGTTGATGAGTACATGCTTTTTTCTACAGAAGCTGCATTTGAGTGAATCCCAAAGAAACTGATATCAGGGAATTGTGGTGTCCAGGCCATTAATGTTATTTCACCTCAAGGTGTCTTGAGCTATGCATTCCTAGACAATTCTGTTACCATGGCAGGGAGCATTATCTTGTTCAAAGTACCAATCAAACCCCTGAGGGATATATGATTGCAATGAATGGCTGAAGATGGCTGCTATGTTAAGATATGCTCTGGCATTAAGGCATCGCTCTATAGCCATTAAAGAACCCACTGTATACCAATTGAATGGCCCTGAAACCATTACCCGTCCCCTGCTGGCCTGTGCAGCTGTAACCATGCATCACCTCATTTCTGTCTGAGACATTTGTGTCACAGCATAGTATCATTTACTGCAACTACACACTTTTTTGGCAGAATACACTGCTCTTGAGGGTGCTCCCAAATGATCCAAACAGCAGCGACAGATTCAGTAGGGAGCATAATATAACCCTAAAGGGCTACACAGAACAGAACCCAGCAGGCCCTTATCAGTGAGATATGGAATAAACATAATGCACAAGGAAAGAAATGCCATCCACAGCAATGGCGATAAGACACATGAACAGGAGGAAGCTGAGGTGGTTGATAGAGAAATCAATCGCAGCCAGTAACAGCAGTTTATAGAAGGTAGAAATAAACAGATTAACCAGCAGCAGCAGCGCCATAATGATCACAAGTATGTGAGCGACATTGTGAGGTTATAAAGACCACTTTATTGCCTTGATTGAATGCCATTGAATGCGATATAGTTAGAGTGTGATCAGCGATTATGAATGTCAACTTATGCTGATGAGCTATTGGCATGCACAACTTCAGTTCACTGCCAGAACTAACACAATGCTTGTTGTTGCTGATGGCCCACCAGGAGTCTAGCAGATTGGTGCTGCAGCAGAAACTGTGATTCATCAGAAAACACCTGCAGTTTTGTACGGAGAGGAGAACAATGGTGATATTCATTATGGCTTTTGCCACCCAATATGTCCTGTGTTCGTCCACTAAGGACCATCTACTCACATAGCAAATGGTTTGAAGTGGGGTCTTGTGTTCTGGTCCGTTCATTGATTACATTTTAAAAGGTCACTCTCAAAAATTCAAGCAACTCTGTGGTCTCAGTGATGCTTGAACTAACCCAATGGCATCTGCAATCGTGTTTTTTTTCATAGTCTGACAGTCTTTAAATCCAGTCCTAGTAATCCATGCCCATACAGAGCGATTGCGTGTACTATATATATATTTGCTGTTGCAATAATAAACTAAGACCAACTTCTTCTGGTCATTGAGTGCATTCAATGTATGATATTCTATTGATTTATACTTTACTTTTGAATTATACATTTTAATGACAGGTACAATATCAGATCAGATAGACCAGAATAATTTCCATGTTAAAAGATTACGGTACTAGATATTGATAATGGCTGAGGAGAATGGTATCGACACTTTCAGATTATTCCTAATCCCTCCAATCTTTTAAATATAACAGAGCAATCAGCATGATTAATTGAGTGATTTAGAATACATCGTTAGGAACGTTATATCTAGTTCAAATAATAATCAAATCCTCGGAAGAATCCAACAACAAAAGGTGCAATGAATAGCAGTGTGAGTTGGCAACCCCGACAAGGACAGAAGGGTAGATACAAGAACACTTAGTGATAAAAACACACTGGAGCCGAAATTGGGATTCTTCAAGAACAATCCTACAGAAACTTTTCATGTTATTTCCTCGTTGACTTGGGAGTTTTGGACTAAGACTCAATTAAGATACATAGCGACTGAGTTTCAAAGCACCATTCACTTTGTTCTTCAGCAACCCAAAAGCTCTCACATATTCATTATTGCATTGACAGGCAGGAGACCAGGAGTAAAAGAGAATGCAACAATAGCTGAAAGAGTGACAAGGTCCTACGCTTACTTATCTAAGAGGAGAGATTCACAGACATGGCTTTCTTAACAGTCTATCACGATGTGCTCTTTTATTTGATGACAACAATGGCTTTCTGATTATGTTAACCATTTATATACTGGTCAAAAGCATACCCTTAAACTTTATCAGATTTTGTAAGCTGGATGTTATAGTACTGTTTCCCAGCTCAGGTGATTTATGGGTTATTACTGCGGTTGCTCTGTTCAATTTTGCTTGCCATTTGTTTGTATTTCATTGTTCTATTATACAGGGATGAAAGTCTTGAATGTCAAGGTCACATAAACTCCTTGGTGCATGGAAAAGCCTTTGGGTTTCTCTGCTGCAGATAAACTTTCATCTTATGGCATTAGGATGCAGATTTATTTTCCTTTTGGACTAAAGCATCTCTTTCTTATGTATGCACGTTTAAAGGCATAAAAGCAGACTGTGTCACACAATTGGCTACATAACAGCAAACGTGTTGATGACAATGATACAAATGTTTTACATTTGAACGTGTGACATAAGGAGATAATTTCAGACAATGCCAATTAATCATTAGTGTATATTATCAATGACGGATAAGCAACAGTTGAGAAGTGATCCACTTGTTCAAATGGCTATATCTACCTCTTAAAATAACTTCCCAAATCTACTTTTTTTTGTATCAATGATTGCTAATTAAAGCACCATTGCAATGCTGAGTTATGTTATTTGTAAACTCATTTTTATTTTATGTCAGCCGGTTAAGTACTGTGGTGCAGCAGTTAAGTTTAAATTGTAAATGATGCACGCTTGTACAGTAGTTAACCTTCTGAACACCAATTAGTAATAATGTAATGGGTTCCATAGTAATGGCTACTGATTCTTTACAATGTATTTACAAATCAACACCTGTTCATGGAGTGACAAAACCAACTTCTGCCATATTTCATTTAGTCTTGGTGTACTGTATAAACTAAATGTACTTTTAGATTGAACTGATTTTACTTATTTTTTACTTAAAAGTTCACCAACTTTTGATGCAATATTTTCTCACAACAGTGAAAAGCCTTTTTTTCACCTAACTTTCTTAATCTAATCAAAAAGTGTATTTACAGAGGTATTTTCGGCAGTAAATATCATGTTTCAAAATCTTGATTACTTTCAAGAGGGCATGTCAGTTATAAAATAAGTTTACATTTCTGAAAAGACCAGTGATCGATCACCAAGCGGAACAAACTAGAAGACTTTGAAGCAACAATTTTGATTTCAGTTTGCCCAGTGGAACAGCACTAATTGCTCTGCAATTTTCAAAAACCTTGCTCCAAAAAACATCCCTGCAGAGGGACAGGTTTTAAAGCCAGCCGATTTAGCACAATCTCATTTTTAATGACAAGCCAGTCAAACAAGGGCTTTAGTTGATTCAGTCTAAATCAATAACTTTGATTACAATGAGTTGTCAAATTACCCTGTGTTCTGTGTGTATTGGAAAAGTGCACAATAAAATAAATATTCCAACTTTCCATCCAGTTTGCCAGCTAGCCATTCCTCAACCAAACCCGATCTAAAGTTATCTTTACCTACTGGTTATAGACTAAATTGAGACAGATTATTTGACCATTTTAATAATTTAAGAAAAATTACATGTATGCACATCTATATTTCAGCAATTTAGAATATGCATGTATGCATTTCCTGAGGTGTTATTTGAGGAACTAAGATATTAAGATACACTTACCTTCATCTTTGATCACCAACCAGTCAAACTGTGGCTCCAGGTCAAAGTCAGAGAACAGGAGATGAATGCGGCTACCCGGTTCAGAGATAATCAACCACACACAGTTCAGGTTGTTCCCATACTCCTCTGGGTAGTTGGGGGACAATATAGTCCCTGATGGAGCCGTGAAGTTGAAGAAACATGAAACTACAAACAGGAAGGAACAAAGGCAGGATGGAAAGAGGTCAAGTTTATATGCAATTGGGTAAGAACGCAAGCAAAAAAACAAAGACAAATAGATATAACAATTTAAAAAATAAAGCAATAATGGAAATGCAAAATTAACAGGAAAACAATCAACATGAACATAAATATCTCTGTATAGACTATGTGTACTTACAGATACAACTGGGTTTATTGCCAGACCACTGGTTATTGTGCTGACATGTTATGGTCCTTTCTCCCACTAGTTCAAAAGCCGACTGGCAAAAGAAGGTCAACACGTCACCGTGTTGAAAGCGATCACCGCTACGACGACCAAATGCCGGCACCCCAGGATCACCACAGCCTCCCCGTTCGATCTCTGTAACACATGACACATACAGCCATGTTTTTATGCTGATAATTGCACATGGTGACATTCAGATATGGTGGTGTATGTTCTTACTTGTGAGGTGGGATTAAATGGCAATAAAATGCATCATTGATTTTTAGATTGTCGGTGAGACAAATCGGAACATTCTGTATGGGATGTTTATGGTAATGTGGCTACGTTCATCCTCATGTAATACTGCTGGATGTCGCAGTTGCCAATTTGCCAGTTGACATCTTTGTCTCTAAACTATGACTTTTAATAACCTCTTTCAGACTTGTGGTTAGGGCTAACATCAATGTGTGTGTGTGTGTGTGTGTGTGTGTGTGTGTGTGTGTGTGTGTGTGTGTGTGTGTGTGTGTGTGTGTGTGTGTGTGTGTCTCTCTGAATGAGTCTGCAGCCTGTAAACAGATTTATTATGCTGTCTAGACATAAAGGCCGTACTTAAAATGTATGCAATGGCTACTTTCTTCTCTTGATTGTCAACAGGTTGACAAATCATATTAACGTGCCATTTCTTAAAAGAAGTACTAGCAGCAAACTTAATGTGGCCTTGTCGACCAGCAAAAAACTAAAAAAAACAATCGAAAATTACAAGTGTCCATTATTGACACTGTTGTGTTGAGAAACGAAATACAACATAAAGTATAAATGTATTTATATTGTTTCCTTTGTTACAGCTAATTGTCATGAGGGTAATTATAGTATAATTCAGCTTTAATTGTGAAAGGCAAAACAAATAGTGGAGGCACACAGGTAGATGCAAACACACTGAGCCATGCATACTCGTTAAGAAACCAGCAGGAGGTACACATCAAAGAGAGCAACACTGCTGTTTGTGACATTATATTACATACGACTGCTTCTCATACACACACATGTTGTTTCTTTCCTTGTTTCTTCATCTTCATCCCTCTATTTCGGCTTGTTCTTATTTGAAATTGTCCCTGCTCCCACTGTGCTCAATTTTCTTCTTATTGCTCCCGCTCTCTCAATCTGATTCAATACACTGTATGCTGGCATGAGTGTCACATTAGCAGTACTGCCAAACTGCCCTACAATCATATTCCATTCATTTTGTCACTCTCTTTTCTATCCTTTCTTCCCCTAATGGCAGTATCTTTTTATTCACTGCTCTTCCCTCTCTCCCCTCCTTTAAAATTTGACATTCTACCAGACGTCTGTCATCTTGTAACACATGCTCCACCATGCTCCTGGATTCGCTCTGGGCAAATACATCTCAAGGTGAGCAATGTATGTGTGTGTGTGTGTGTGTGTGTGTGTGTGTGTGTGTGTGTGTGTGTGTGTGTGTGTGTGTGTGTGTGTGTGTGTGTGTGTTCTTCACTTTTACTATCTGTTGGGATGTAAGTACACCCACAAGAGTAGAATACTCAAAGTGGTAGGCGTGTGTGTGTGTGTGCGTGCGCGCGCGTGCGTGCGTGCGTGCGTGTGTGTGTGTGTGTGTGTGTGTGTGTGTGTGTGTGTGTGGCCTAGAGCTATCTGTCACACAGTTGACGAGTGTCAGGATGGATATCAACGATCTTGAGCCCCTGGTAACTCTGTCATTATGGTGGTAGCAGCTTTCTTGCTCGCTATTTAGTCTTTTTTTAGTTTGTTCTTCTTTTCTATCATTATTTTCCTTTCCTTTCTTTCAAAGTTGAAAGAGAGTGCAGGGCATAGATTTACAACTCAATACATTGAATGCTCTGTTGCTTTTCCTCTCTAAAAGTCATATATATTATACAAAGAAATATACATAATTGAGAATAGAAAATAAAACAAAATACATGAAGGAATGATCAAGTCAAGCAATTATCACATGTTAAAGCAGTTGCATGCGGGAGTTGTTAACTTTGTTGGTTTAGCCAACTGCTTGTGTGAGTATCAGCAGTCAAACAGCAATCATTGTAATGTAATGTACCTACTGAAGAATTTAATCTACTAGGTTACTATCTATAACCGAATGAGTTGTCACAACAGGGATTAAGTCTTTGGCTCACTGATGGAAGCGTTTTCATTTGCAGTAGTATGAACGGACACATTTAGGAAGTGAGATCCCAAAACTCACTTGCAATTATAGTTTATAGCCAAAAGTGCCATCAAGGAGAACAAAGCTGAGATCTTCGGGATTGTACCTTTAAGATATGTTAATTGTTAGTAATTTGAGGTTGATAATCACACCATCAAAGCCGAGTCAAGACAAGAGATCTTGTGATGGGATAACAACAGATACAACGCCAAATCAGGCCAGAGCCGTTAAGTTGGGAGGCCTTTCCCCACTTCCTAACCCCTTTGTGTCAGTGCCCTTGCTTGGACCACACCCATCTTCGTCATCTTGGCCTTCATTTTGACTTCAACTTCATACCTGTAAAGTTTTGTGACTGTATCAATCTTGATGCTATCATATTGACAAAATATGTGCACAAATAAACACACATATTAATAAAGTACTCAAACCGCTTGTGTCTCCAGGACCACATTTTGACACGCACAGACACACACAAAAAGTGAAAACAATACGAGCCACCTGCTGTCACGGCTGGTAGTTAGGGTTTTTGAATCTGCAGTAATAAAACAAGGATGGTATCCAGATGCACTATATTTTCATAAAGTAACAATTATACTTATGATATTATGGAGGGCTCATCGAGACATTTAATCCAAATGTTCACTCCTTTGATGAGTGAAAAAATAAAGTACATTATTTACATCGTTACTCTTTTCACAGCCAATTGCCATCAGCCTAAAAACTTGGCAGCAGCATTTCACTGAAAGCCTCAATTATTGTAATTGTGTGCGTTTATTCTCTCTCTCTCTCTCTCTCTCTCTCTCTCTCTCTCTCTCTAATGCACACACGCACACTAACACACACAGAGCTGCAGTGATTGACAAGTGTAACATGACAGCATTCAAAAGTAAGAAAGCGCCACATGTGTTGTGTTTTTCTGCAGGCCTGAAAACCTAAGGCTCTCAGGGGGTAACTCTGATCAAAGTGTGTAACATTGTGACATTATATGATATGACAGCATCACATATATACATGCAAGGACACACACACAAAACATACCGCAGGCAGTTGTTCAGTTATCCTGAGGAAAACTACAAGATCATCTAGAGGTTATTCTATATAGAAGATCATCTAGAAGTTTTTACTCTTAGTTTATAATGTGTCAGTGCCTTGAACTATGTCATATAATTAAGGTGGGCCTTTTTGATCCCTTAAGGCAAGTTGTAAAGAGCATGTTAACCTAACAAAATCAAGGTCAGCACCATCTTAGCTGAGCCAAGGGAACTTTGTAATATGATGTTCAACACCAACTGCTTACAGTTACAGTTGCATGTGGTTTCTGTGGCTACACTGAGCTGATTCCCGGACAACACTGTCAGCAACATCACTGAATCAGACATAGTTAAGCAGAACCAGGAGCACAACCTTTATCCCTCTCACTCTCTCCTCCTCTCTCCTACTTCCTCAATGTCTCCTTTAGACAGTTTATTTCCTCTCACTCAATTTGTCTCCTTCCGTCCCACTCTGTCAATTTTTTGTTGTCCCTCTGTCTCTACGTTTATCAAATTACATCTCTCTACCTGTCTCACTCTTTGTCTCGAGTAAATTAAATTAAGTTTTGATCCGTTTACTTCAATGTGATTTAAAGAACCACATTGGCATGGTGAAATGCAGTAGATAATCAAATACATAAATAAATAAATAAAATGTATTGTTCTAAATATCAAGTACTTAGAAGGACATTTATACTGTATATATTCCTCTCACCTTCACTCACTGTGACTGTCACCATCTGTATCGCTCTATCAGTGTTAGCTTTGGTGTAATATGAAAAATAACCAAGCAAAACGATCAGCTGATTGACTCGTAATTCAGTTATTACCTTATTGTAATGGCCAGCCTCTCTCACACACACACACACACACACACACACACACACACACACACACACACACACACACACACACACACACACACACACACATTTATACACAAGGCAGATAACAGCAGTTGTGTTTACAATTGAATCACTTCGTCAGCAACGCAATGACTTTCACACTCCATTATGTGAGCGTGTATATCTGTTTGTGTGTATGTATGTGAGTGTTTGTTTCAGAGACAGAGAGCAAGAAACATGTGGGTAGGAGGGGGCCATACCTTCAAAGACTGCCTTGAACCCTGCTGAGCCGATTGTATCGTCTGACTGCAGGTGTAGCCACATCTGATTGGACAAGCTAACGATGAGGTCAGGGACACTGGAACCGGTAAGTCTACACATGCACACACACACACACACACACACACACACACACACACACACACACACACACACACACACACACACACACACACACACACACACACAAACTTGTAATAAGCATTATTGGTTTATCACTTTCTCCTTTTGACTTTGAGGAGACTTTAATTATTTACAAATATAAAATAACAATAATTATTAGATGGACAAATATGTGATGTTGTTGAGTGTAAAAAGAATTAAACAAAACAATGTAACTAACACAATACAGTACATAATGTGGACCTGCACTTGTCTCTCTGATTGCAACAATTAACGCGTTCTACGCTGTTGCATTTCATGACTACTGTATTATGGGCCAGAACACATGAGTATCGCTTACACATAGAGTACCCTCCGAGTGTCTCCTATTTTCCCTCCATCACCCACAGTTAGTGTGTCATATCCTCTTTCCAGGTCAAACTCTTCAAAAGACAGCTTTATCACCTAGAAGAACAAGAGGGTAAAAAGCAGAAACAGTTATAAACAAAGACAATTATGAAAGGTGAGAATACAGACAAATGAAAAAAGAAAGACAAAAAACAAACAATATTTATGATAATTTCTGCAGGGATGGTCTTGTGCTTTATCATCCTTACAATTTCTAGCAATAGAAACAAATGATAATATCACTGGGAAAAGGGTGAAAGCTTAGTATTGAAGTGGGAGTTTCACAAACTGCCTCTTGGGCAAGTGCTATAAGATCTTAGGAGCTGCATGTGAATAACAATAAATTAAAAGTAAAATTGTGTAAACAGAAAACACAATTTTTAACAGACTGGCAGCCTCTCTAAACTCTTGACCTCATGAGTCCCGGTATTAAGTCTGACTTCGTGCCATGGAGTCATGTTTAATTACAGCAAAAAGAAGAAAAAAAACATTTTTGAGCAGAAAATAGGAAGAAAACTTCTATCATGAATGATTATTATTTGAAGGAGCAAATATTTTTGATGGAGGATGGAGCTGTGTTCACCTTTCTTCTATTCTGTTCTAAAACGTGTGAGCACTAATGATTAAACCAGCATGGGAGAAAGACACCCAGAGTTCTTGGCTGTGACTATCATCTTATTTAACAGAAGCTGCTATGCCAAAGGTAGAACAATTAATTGTTCAGTGACATTTTGATGTTTCAAAATAATCCATCTTTAATGAATGGGAGCAGAGAGAAAGAACAACTCTGAAACAGAAAGCCCCCTTGCTTTTATTTGACAGCATCCTCCTTTACATTCACACAAATCACTTCTGGGAGCTACGCACCCAGCACCACAACATCTTGCTGTTGAACACAGGGAAATGGTGTATGGGTGTATAATGCCTAACTTGCAAACACGTTTCCGGTTGTAGCTGCATGCATATAGCTCTGGATCGATCTACTGTGCCTCTAAAATGCTGTAATACTGGTATTCTATTATTCGCTGCTTGTCAATTATGTATTAGCTGTCGATCATTTTCCTGACAGAATGGGAGATGGTAGGTTTCCCCTGTTAAGAAAAGATGCTGGTCTTAATCAGTGAGTTTCTGGTGTATTTTGGAACTAATATGAACCATGAACATGTGATGCTGCCGATGAGAATCCATCACATGGTTTATAACAGCACAGTGAAGAAAAACCTTACCGCAGGTAATAAAGATGTAAAAAAAATAAAAATCTTGTCAAAATAAAAATAGCGAGCAAATGTTCAAATAATGTAAAAGGATATGGAACCATCTGAGGGATTAACTGCCATCACAACAAGAATGACAAAGAATCCACGGAAAGCTTTATAAATCTGTATTCATACATACTGTATGACTGAATGTATCCAGGCACACTCACACAATCTTTGAAACAAACTGATAGCAAACAGGCTAATATTAAAAAGAAAATAAAAAAAAAACATGTTAATCTTTCACATCAGCAACTTAAATTCAAGATGTAGCTCAATAAATAATAGAGTCAGACATTTGGAAAGCATATTACTATCTCATTACACCCTGAATGTTGCAGCCTCTGGCAATGTTTAGTCTTTTTAAAATAGCTCGAGATAATGTGAGAAAGAGGTAAAACAGCATTGTGAGGTATTCATTCCTGGCTAACAATAAATCCCACGGAGCATTAATAAACCATAGCACTTTATTTGCTGATGTTTTTTTGTATTATATTTCCCCCTCTTTTTTTAAAAGATACATTACTGTCACTGTCAAAATCTTCAGATTGTTTATTTTATTCTTTTAAAGACAATTAAAGCATCAACAGTAGTGCTCATCACGTCAACTACCCTGGTAATATGGGGGATAATGAAACCATTTATTGGTTGTCAAACATCAGTCAAAGATGTTTGACAACCTGCAAAAAGCCTGAAGATGCATTTTTGGTTTTATCATGAAAGTAAAAATGTAATCCGAGATGTAACTATTATATTCTATTTACCTGCTGCAAACTGCTTTCCTGTAGTCACCTATTGTTTAAAAATGTCAGATTTTGTTGTGAATTTTGTAATACTATTATGGGCTAAAGTTAAACTGTTGGCTACTTTAAAATATTGAGTTTACAATGAACACATTTCACATAAAGAGTCAGAAACATGATCACTTGAAATAAAATGAACTGGTGGTACTTGTATGCACTGATATAGTGTGTCAAACTACAGATAATGTGTCTAACAGACCAGGTGGATTTGTGTGTGTGTGTGTGTGTGTGTGTGTGTGTGTGTGTGTGTGTGTGTGTGTGTGTGTGTGTGTGTGTGTGTGTGTGTGTGTGTGTGTGTGTGTTTTACTCCTTTAAACAAGGACATTCAAAAAGACTGGGATGTGAAAAATGATGTGGCCAACGAAAAGGAAACTCGTAGTTTATGAAATGTTGAAACAACGTCGCTATATCTGTGATTCGCTTTGCAAAAGCGAAACAAAATTCAATGGGGGTTCAACCTTGATCCACGATGGTGATTCACAATTTAAACATTTCAAACATGATATCAAACATTGAAATGCCAGCTGGGCAATTTCCTTATTCTTTATCCCAGTTCTAACATAAAAGTGTCCATCCTCAGCTTGTAAACTACAGTCCCAAGCACATCGTCGTTTGTTCTCAAGTTGCATTTATGTGGCTCTGCTGGCTTACCTGTTAATCAAAGCTGTACACTCAGACTTTGAGACTTGAGGGGAACTACTTATTTTTCTTCTGTTTTTGATTTTCTTAAAAAAATACATTTCAAAATCTTAACTGTACAGAGGATGACTATTTATGATTCACAGTATAAGATCAGGTGTTGTTGCTGCATGCAGTCCGTGTGAAGTAGAGCTTGTGGTTATAAAGAAAAGAAGTGAAGCGGAACACAGTCAGAAACAGGCTATCTGCGGATGCACACACCATTTTGTGCCTGTGAGCATGTGTGTGTAGGAGGTGGTTTTCTCAGGTCTGTCTGTCTGAACAGCTGAAGCAGAAGGACGTTTAGGCATGCCTGTTTCGCCGTATGTGTGAGAACAGTTTAGCTGCGTTTCGGTGCCTATATATTTCCATCTTTATTTATGTTTGTGTATGTGTGTGTCTAGACAGGCAAGGCAGAGACTTAAAGGAAGGAACTGAAGTGTTATCACACTAAGGTCATTAGCAAGAAGCTCATTGCTGTTCAATAGATCCAAATAGGCACATTTAGAAAGACATTGAGCAGCCTGCAACCCCAAACTACATTAAACTAGCTTATTTATTGATTTTATAAAACAAAGATAGAAATAAAAAAAGAAAGGAAGGAAGGAAGCAACAATGAAAGAAAGAGAACATGTGAGAAAGTGTAATCTAGGTCTTTGCCAATCTTCAACTGAAACAAACAATGTTGACAACTAGAAAATTTCGTAAGACGTCTCAATATATATACATTACCAGTAGTGAGATGTGTTATTGAGGTTATTGAGGTACTATATATATATATATATATATATATATATATATATATATATATATATATATATATATACATATGCCAACATTAGCTGTGAGGGCTTGATGGTGTAAATATGAATGGGACAGCACTTTGCTGCAACATTTCACGTGATTACATAACAAAATAGTGTGTACAATTGTGTATTTATTTTCTATTTAATACAATAATCCTCATTTGAGCTTTATGTTAAGATACAGTTAATCAATGGGCCTTTTATTTTGAAAGGGAAGACAGAAAGACAGACAGGTAGACAGACAGGAGGTGTTACAATGCCTTTGACTGAATATCTCCAAGTCATTTGTGTGTGCAGATTTTCTACAAAACCATCTGTTAAACTCCAGATTTCGAGGCAAAAACATGCTCAAATCTCCATTACAGTACATTCACCAGAGAGGAAAGAAGCAACCGAACGCAATGGACTTAATAATGTGAACGTGAGCGTCAGTGGAGCTGTTAGTCCTGATTCAAAGTGACATACACGCACGCGCGCGTGAACGTGCGCGACTGTGCACGCGGGCACAGACTCACGCGCACATAGACACACACAGTCAGCTTTGTCTAACACAAAGCTAACTTCATGATTGCTAGCATGAAGCTAACTTCATGCTAGCAATCAAATTCACTTCTCTGTCTCTCCACTATGTTCATGCGACCATAATTACACACACACGCACACTTAGGCCGTTTCTCAATAAGCGTTCTTCTCTGTACTTGTGTTCTCGTGGACTCGTGAAACGTCATCAGTCGCGGCCCAAGTACTGTTCCAATTCAAAAGTCTGCTTCTCGCCAAGCACGGTGAAAATGCCCGGATGTGACTTGATCCTCCCATTTTACCGGGGATGCATCAGAGCAGACTTGAGCGTACTTGAGAGAGCCAATATCCCAGAATGCATTTCGGACCAGCAAACGGGGAACAATGGCGGATGAGAAAACTCACAACTGAAAGTTGACATTCTATAAATACTACCGTTGTTGAGTCACAAAATATAATTTTAGGATGTTTTCAGGCGAGAAGTTATTTGTTTAAGCATCAAATCTGTGGTCGGTTTGTCCAGACTCATCTTATTTAAAAAGATACGCCGACGGGTTGAGGTCCTGCTGAGGGACCGTGAGCCCCGTCAGCACCGGGCCGTCAGCGCTGTGCTGCCCGCCGACAGCAGCTTGATCTCGGCTGGACTTTTTGAAATGATCCGCTGGCTCTGATGTCTCCGTATCGATTAAACATGAGATATAAATCGACTTTGAGGATCTAACAAGCAATCTTTATTATTTATTCAGTCACATTAAATCAGTTTGACTGAGGGAAAGGTTACGATTTATAACTTAAGATTTTAATTTAACTTTTACTTTGAACTACAGTGTTATTACTTTTGACCGAATTGTTTGCAATTATATGTGTATCTATATAAATATATAAGTATATATAAATATATATAACATTTATAAACATATTATATATACACAATTATGTGCATCTATATCAGTATATAAAATACATATTTATGAACACAATATATATATATATATATATACACACAAGGATATGTGTATATATATAATATATATTTATAAACACAATAATATATATGTACATACAATGATATGTGTATCTGTGTGTGTGTGTGTGTGTGTGTGTATATATATATATATATATATATGCGCACACAATATATATACACAATGATATGTGTATGTCTGTGAAACCAGTGCAAAAAAGCAGGGTTGTCATATTTTGTTTAACTGTAAAAATACTTTACAGTGAAGAATCAGAGTAACTCATGACAACAACAGCTGAGGTGGTGACGTCATCAAGTCAGCTGCTGTTCCAATTGCAGAAAGACCGTCCTGTGTCCTCCCGTCCTTGAGAGTCTGGACTCCCAAGTCCAAACTCCCAAGTCCAAACTCCAAAAGTTCACAAGTCTGGACTTAGTGTACTTGGTATTGAGAAACGGCCTTAGACACACACACAGTCAGGATGTCAGCTGACCAACTGTCAGTTCCTCCTGCGTGTGTCACTGGTTGTCGTGGTGACAGCCTTGATTGGCTAACTGGAAGCAGCTGTGTCACTGTGTCACTGAGAGGGAGACTGGACTGTGGATTTAATGAGAAAACAACCTTTCAAACTATTGTATTTGACAGACAACCGTGGATCCCATCGCGAAAATAATGTAATCATGAGAAGCACAAGACTTCTGAGAACGTTTCCGTCTACTTAAATATTTGAAAGATCTCATTAGCTGCTCATTAGCTGAAATGAGATCGTAACTTCAGTTTATAAAGTGCTCACGTTTCCGTCATGAGAGAAAATTGTGGTCCGATTTAACATGGAGGTTGATGGAGCAGTTGGCCGGACTTCATGTCGCTTTCAGGCTTGCTGACAAAAAAGTATACATTTGTTGGATTTGTTGGATCCTCATCACTCTAGCGATGACATCACCACTCTAACCTGCGCAATACATACCCATTGTTCCCAAATTTTCCTAAACTTGAACAATAATTACATGAAAACTGTACTGGCTATCAAAAAATGCCCAATTGGGCAAATAAACTCCAGACTTTTGTCAACGTTTTACACTTTAAATCATTTCTCTACGTTAAATTATGGCGAGTCACTGTGGGCACAAAGATGAGTGTTTTTTGCTCTCTTCACGCCGAAACCCCATTCACTTTTCGGGAAAACAGCCGGTCGAATCTCTTAGAAAAGTTATAGCCCACGATTTCCGATCAGCCCGCACGTTTTGATGTATTTTGACGCATGTGCTGGCAACGCCGCGGGAGGAGATACGCGCCAAAGTTTTTGTGGTACTATGATTATTAAGCCCGCAGGAGAACATGAAGTGTGCTTGCTGCAGGGTTCTATAACCCCTTGCAGCTGAAGCCACACTTAATAAACACACAATTTGCCTTCAGTTTGATGGCTGCAGTACAGCTCTGTATATATTCTTTTGAACCTGTCCCATTATTGAGATCCTGCAGTACTCACAAGAGAGTTTCTAGTGTTCAAATTTGGGCCGTTCAAGAAAAATCGGTGTTTCTGTTTAAAGGCATGGTAATGGTATCACTTTGAGGTCATTCGTAATTAGCTGAGCAGCTAAGAGCAGCTCAATAAGCCATTTAAACATTGTTAAGAGCACTGTGCAATCCAAACATACAGTGTAATACCTTCACTCAGTCAGCCAGTAAAGTTGTAGTGTTGTGAATTTTAGGGTCTCCTCAGGGCACGATCACAGCTGAGAAATTAGTAATATTCCTACTACTCTGAGCCTAAATACACAGAGGATATGAGTTTGCCACTCAAGTCAAACAATCTGACACATACTTTAGCTGGTCAGTGTCAGTCAACAGAGGCTTATAAACATAACACGGAGTGCACACTGTACCCATTCAGCTATGTACAGCAGAACAATAATGGGTTGCATGCCTACAAAGAGATGACCGCTCCATTGCCCTGGAAAAAATCTTGAAACTGAAAAACTATACAATGTCTGCAGATCTTGATTCTTGCCCTCGCCATTATGGCCTCATGTCAGAGTGGTGTAAGAGAGCACAGCCATAATTGGGTGGAATAGTTCTTAAATTCCCTTGCTAAGATCCGGCCGCAGCAGTGGGGAGAAATATCACATAAGTATAAACCCATATACCTACATAACTTACTTTCTTTCTATCCATCTATCTAAAACAATCAAGTTTAAAAAAAAAACAATAACGGAATGATGTATGTTCTACTTCACTGCAGCGTCAGCTACAGACAGGCTGATAAAGGTTCATCATCCTGCTCAAGAGCACTTCAGCATGTCAGATGCTTCTCTGCAGGGTTATTTAGAATAGGGACTTCCTGCCAGAGGGCCTTCTCCCTACCATAACATCAAATCTTAACTTAGGGCTGTTGTCCAACCCTAAGTTAAGATTTGATTTGGGACCCTTTAAAATGTCAACACTCTGCGCACATCTAATGAATTACGTTCAGTCAGCCATTTCACCTACATAATAAGCTAGGGTGACCCCTTGCAAGGGTAGTGCACATTGGGAGGTATTTCACTTCAATTTGGGTGGCAGTAACGCCTGCCTCCTTATTACCATCGCACCCAACAAAACTACAACAAACAGGCTATTTTCCTCACATCACACAATTTCTAACAGAACACAAAGCAGTCAATATGTTCACTAAGGACTTGATCGGCCTCTCAACTGACCCACTGTAAATATAGCAATTATTGCAAAACAAAATATATCTTATATATCTTGATCCATCTACAGTGGGGGAAAAAAGTATTTAGTCAGCCACCAATTGTGCAAGTTCTCCCACTTAAAAAGATGAGAGAGGCCTGTAATTTTCATCATAGGTAAACCTCAACTATGAGAGACAAAATGAGAAAAGAAAATCCAGAAAATCACATTGTCTGATTTTTAGAATTTATTTGCAAATTATGGTGGAAAATAAGTATTTGGTCAATAACAAAAGTTCATCTCAATACTTTGTTATATACCCTTTGTTGGCAATGACAGAGGTCAAACGTTTTCTGTAAGTCTTCACAAGGTTTTCACACACTGTTGCTGGTATTTTGGCCCATTCCTCCATGCAGATCTCCTCTAGAGCAGTGATGTTTTGGGGCTGTCGCTGGGCAACACAGACTTTCAACTCCCTCCAAAGATTTTCTATGGGGTTGAGATCTGGAGACTGGCTAGGCCACTCCAGGACCTTGAAATGCTTCTTACGAAGCCACTCCTTCGTTGCCCGGGCGGTGTGTTTGGGATCATTGTCATGCTGAAAGACCCAGCCACGTTTCATCTTCAATACCCTTGCTGATGGAAGGAGGTTTTCACTCAAAATCTCACGATACATGGCCCCATTCATTCTTTCCTTTACACGGATCAGTCGTCCTGGTCCCTTTGCAGAAAAACAGCCCCAAAGCATGATGTTTCCACCCCCATGCTTCACAGTAGGTATGGTGTTCTTTGGATGCAACTCAGCATTCTTTCTCCTCCAAACATGACTAGTTGAGTTTCTACCAAAAAGTTATATTTTGGTTTCATCTGACCATATGACATTCTCCCAATCTTCTTCTGGATCATCCAAATGCTCTCTAGCAAACTTCAGACGGGCCTGGACATGTACTGGCTTGAGCAGGGGGACACGTCTGGCACTGCAGGATTTGAGTCCCTGGCGGCGTAGTGTGTTACTGATGGTAGCCTTTGTTACTTTGGTCCCAGCTCTCTGCAGGTCATTCACTAGGTGCCCCCGTGTGGTTCTGGGATTTTTGTTCACCGTTTTTGTGATCATTTTGACCCCACGGGGTGAGATCTTGCGTGGAGCCCCAGATCTTGTTTGTAGGTGACCTTATTTTACAGAGGAATTCACCAATTAATTCATTAAAAATCCTACAATGTGATTTCCTGGATTCTTTTCCCCCATTCTGTCTCTCATAGTTGAAGTGTACCTATGATGACAATTACAGGCCTCTCTCATCTTTTTAAGTGGGAGAACTTGCACAATTGGTGGCTGACTAAATACTTTTTTTCCCCACTGTATATCTGTATTTTATCTCAAGTTGAGGAATTTACCAAGTACAGCTTTTGAAGACAATGCGTTTGTACATTATTTCTTAACAAAATGGCACACTTACAAATTGACTTACTTGAATCAGAAGTTTGAAGCGATCATGTGTAAGAATATATGTATGCAGGAGGAATACAATTCACTCAACACACAGGCCCACACTTCTGAGCAGGCCCGGGGTGGGTAATCGGGAGAATCGGGAGAGTTCCCGGTGGGCCGCTTCACTTCTGGGCCGGTCGAGAATTTTATTTGTTGACATTTGTCACGTTAGTCCATCTTCTCTTAAAGTGGGCTACACACGTTCCGCATTCTGACACCGCAGCCTCTGCATGGGTTGTACCATGCGAGGAAGTTCACCCCTCCCAAGTTGGTTCGGTCCATTATGGAACCAACCAACTCTATTTGGGAGGGGAGAACTTCCTCGCATGGTACAACCGGTGTACCATGCGAGGAAGTTCCCCCCTCCCAAATAGAGTTGGTTCGGTCCGTACCCCGTCTTTTCCAAAACTTTTTCTCAGATAGGCTACCGATAGCTGGGCCGGCCCGACCGCGCCGATACGCGTCAGGGAGGATGGACGGGAGGAAGAGGGCAGGAGGGGCTGAAAAAGCCAGGTTGAAAAAAAGAAAGGCATTGGAGGAGGATGCTGCCAAATGTGCCAAGCTTACCGATTTATTTTCAAGAGGACAAACACAATTGGCAACTGGTAAAGAAAGACAAAGGCCTAATGATTAGCAACGTAACTATTCGGCTAACGTTGTAGCCTTGATTAATATCGTTGTAGCGTTGTGAACCTATTCCCAAGCAAAATATTAAATTTAATTAAATATTAGCCTTTTTATATCACCCAAAATATGGCGATCCATAGACTTTGCAAATATTATGCAAATATTGATATATAATATTGATATTGATATTGAAGTATGCAGTAATATGTTCTTTGTAGCTTCGGAGCAGCAGAAGACAGTCTCCTGCTGAAAATGATGAGCCCGACATTTGCAATGAGGAGGCAATGACTACAGGGACAGGTAGAGAGGATAACAGAGGAAACAATATGAATTAAAGTTATATATTGTAAGAAAGAGCAGTACTTGATGAACCAATATGCATTGTTTGCTCAGAAGTGGGTGTAGTAAAGGAGTAAATCACCACTATATAATACTCATGCAGAAAAATGCATTGGAATGCTAAAGAAAAACTTGGAGGCGTTCATGTTAATGTGCACAGAGAAGGAAATCCTCATGTCTATAAGCAACAACACAGTTCTAGATACAGTGGCTGAAACCATTGCACTGCTTAGGTTACTGATGCTGTTGGTGCTATTCACAATGTAACTGTATACTATACTGTGAGTTGAACTGTAAACATGAGTTCAATATGCCTCTTTGTTGAAGACTGGGATACGTTTCAAATGTTTTATTCATTTATTTCTGCTTTTGTTAATTTATCAACCTATCCTTGTGGAATAGTGGAATATTTTTTGTTAACTTCTCATCTTAAGTGGATTATTATTGTTGTATTTAACCTTTACATTATTTGTTGGACCATGGTATTAATAAAAAGAAAACTACAGGATAGTAAGAGCTGAACTGTTGCTTCATTTATCCAATTTCCACTACCATGAAAAAAGTGGGCCGGTCTTGAGCCTGAAATTCCCGGGCTGAAAAGTGGCCCCACTCCAGCCCTGCTTCTGAGCATGACAGAAGTTAAATAGTAAAATATGTTGTAGATTGCACCCCCAACTAACATGACATGTAACATAATTTAGACAGTAAAGTACCAAGAACTTATACGACGGAACATCAGTAAACTGCACACCACTGATGAATACTAACTTGGATGGTCTAACACTGGCGATGCTGGACTGACAATTGAAGCAACTTCTTGTAAATCCTCTTGATAGAATGCTTGTTTTGTTCAATTTCAGTGATATACAGGGTCATAACAGGGGTGGCTTTAGGATTGACAAACTGTATATTCTGCTAGAGGCCTGATAGTATTTAGGCTAAAGTGAAATGTTTTGTTTTTTACATAAATGTATCTACTGAAGCTGAAATGCATTTCTACTACCCTCTGACAAAATAAATTGTAGAGAAAAAGTGTAAACTATGTACTAAGGTGACCCCTTGTAAGACATAGTGCATACAGGGAACAGGTGAGTATTTATTTATATTTATATTTATATATTTTGTGGTTTACTGTTTTATTTTATTGATGCAGAGTGTACAAGCAATCCCTCGCTGAGATTGTGCAGCTATGTTGAGTCAGCGGTGAGCTGCCACAATGGAAGTTTGGGGCATTCTTACCAATAGATTACTTTTAGTCTTTCAGCTAAATAAAGTAGAGAACCACCTGAACCTGTATGAGGACACCATCCACAAAATATGCTTCATGCCTGGGAGAGCTCAGTTAAGATCAGTTACAAAAAGAGAGAGAACCATTGGTTCCAGCCTGCCCTCCATCCTGGACTTGCACACCGCCAGAGTCAGGAAGCGGGCTGGAAAGATCACTACAGACCTCTCACACCCTGGACACAAGCTGTTCCAACTCCTCCCCTCTGGTAGGCGCAGAGCACTGTACGCCAAAACCACCAGACACAGGAACAGCTTCTTCCCACTGGCCGTCACTCTGATGAACAGTTAAACAGACTCTTCATCTGCACTTTTGTTTTTGTTTTACTACTGTCTTTAATGTCCTTTTTATATTTGTTATATTTATCTTGTATATTGTATAAAAAAAGTACGAAGAGCAAGTGAAACCGGAGTCAAATTCCATGTACGTGCAAATTTACATGGCCATTAAAGCTGATTCTGATTCTGATTCTGAAAAAACAAACCGCCTGTAATAAAGAATTGATCAGATTACTCTTAATATCTTTTTTTTCTAGACTTGATTTCTTAGGGAGCATCTGATTGATAATATAATTGAAATCTTAGAAGCACTTTTTCTGCTCATAGCAACTCAAGAGAGCGTTTTAAATCATCTTTACAGTGCACTGAATCTTGCAACTACAGTGAATTTTACGATGCATACGCACTGTGCAGCTGGGCAACAAGGGACAAACATAGCAGCAGGATGCATACCAAGTCGCTATTTGTGGATTCTCATCCAAACAATTGATTTAGATCAGCAGTGTAGAGCCTCTGCAATATGGTTAACCAGCACACAGAGGTAACTGCTGCAGCTGAATGTGCATAGAGGTTCCAATTCCAATGCAACAGACCAATGCAGTCCACTAGGCCAGAGTTTACTCGTTTAGCTGTAGGGTCAATTTAATAGCTTAAACTGTTATTCCTTAAGTAATACAATGTTTCAGGAGTTTTGTCTGTTATAGTACTTGTTAAGTGGGTGGTGCCCATGGTCTATTGTAAGGATCTGTGCTCTCTGTGTGTAAAGGCCTTCAGCATCCATTCATTGGTTTTCTTTATAGTTTTTTGGGGTCTCGAGGGCCAGAATCAGTCCCACTATGCACTGACCAGAGGGCAGAGAGTGACCTAGACCGATGGCCAGGCAATCACAGGGCTAATGTAGATAGGCAATCACCCATTAACAGTCTACCTGACCTGAATGTCTTTGAACTGCGTGAGAAAAAGCAAGTAAGGAGGAATGATTTAATTCCTTGAGCTCTGGCCACAAGAGATTAATTTTCTTAGGAGGTGATGTGTCCTTACAGCTGCACTATTATAAACATGGTTTTGATACACAGTAGAGAGTGCAACATTTGTGTTGATTACTGCATCTTGGGTTTATATGTCAATATTTTTTAGCTTGGTTGTTATGTAGCAGTGTTGTTATATGCTCTGAGAAGTGAGTTTCAATGTGGGACAAATAAAGTACCAGCAATTTAAAAATAGACTTCCAAGGATGCTACCCTCTTGGCTATACCCTCAAAGTATCCAGATATGCCATGTTTATATGTTGCAGTCCTGCCCCGAGGTGACTTCTGTTTTAAGGGGTAAGAAAGCAAACGGCTGCTGTCTGGTAAAATAACTCCCTTGTTGAGTTGTTACAGCACCTTTGAGTGCTGTTGACCTGTTGGCTGGACAGTTTAGGAAAATAAACTGCATACAATGTTTTAGCAACAGCTGTGTGACAGCTCTGTGGAAACCGCATTATAAAGTGTTATAGCAGAAAACTACCTGGCAACAGCAGACTGTGGGTCGAGAAATGTCTTTTGACATGTTAGCAGATGCCTTATTCCATAATGTTTTACATTACCACAATACATATCATTTGAATTCATGAGGCCAGTGCACAACCCTACAAAAGTGTGACCTTGGGACGTTCATGCATCACCATAGACAGCCTCCTTTGGTAGAGAAGTGCAATGTTCAGGAGTGAGAGTCAAAGAAAGAGCTCATACGATGAATTATGGTCCGTCAGACTGCCAAATTACAGTCAAAAGACAGAATAGCAAAAGGCCTTGACTTGAGATAATGTGCTAATTAGGCAGCCACTGGTGACTGTCTTACCATTACCATGGACACTGAGCATTATTTACTATGCACTTTACTGATTTTTCTCAGTCTACGTGATCAACATCGTCACTGAGATATGGCCTGTATAACGTATAACTTGCAGAGGTTCATACAAATCACACTGTATCTCACTGTGGCAGCAATGATGTCTTACCTCCACAACAAAATATGCAGTGTAAGAGCAAATATGCAGACGTTAGTAGCCAATCTTAAGCTTACTAACATTAAGTAACAATTGGCAGTTCACAGAACACATATTCAGGTGACAATTTAGTCTTACAACATTGAAAGAAACAACTTAAATATTTGTAGCTTGGGCCATCGATTGTCTGTAACAATAATAATGTGTTCTCTGAAGAAATTGCTGAAATCTGTAGGAGTTTGCACAGTTACTCTGGCCAATGAGGTATAATTAGCAACATTGCTGATACAATAACTTAAAATTTTACCTCCAAACAAGATGGACGCTAATCTCATAGTTGACAGTATTAACAACATGAATGACAATCTGTCTTATACTTGTTGCCCTGTTGGACCTATTAATCGCCAAAACACAAAATGCCATAAACCATGGAACAAATGGCCAGAGTTACAAAAATAAAAGCTGTAATAAAGCATACACTTAATGGTTTTAACACTCATACCATTATGATAATACATAGAATTTTGGGTATTAATGTATTTATCCTGAGCAATTGTGCAGTGATGTTGCAAAACAATGATCTGTTGTAGAATGCAGTGGCGGGCCATGCATTTTTGACCTCGGCCTTCAGTGCCGTCTGATATTGTTTACATAAATGCGCCAGTGGTGGGCTGTGCATTTCGGACCTAGGCCTTCAGAGCCTTCTGATATTGTTATAAATACGCGCATGACGGGACGCTGCCTCATTAACGGACAATGCATGTAGTTCACATCAACAAGAACCAGTCACATTTAGTTATGTATCCAAGGGTTTATCTTGCGCCTATACTTCACTTTATTAATAAAGCAACAACAGGATGTTTGCACAAGATGGCAACCACGTGTATTCTCGTTCCACACTTCACTAGAGCATTTCCTCTCCTTCTGTTTTTCCCTTCACAATAAAAGCCCCAGAAACTTACATCAGAACACTGCTTCGTAGAGAACTGTCCTTGATATAATAGCTTAGTGTTATAACAAAACATGACAAAACAATACAACTAAACTGCGGCTCTGAAGCACCGCGCCTCAACAGCTGTTCTCCCTGCCTCTCAGCAGATGCAGGGCACCTCCCAGCTGTTCTCCCCTGCTCTCAGCCAGCCACCCGGCTCTGCTCTCCACCGCCATCCCACCTACGATGCCCCCTCGCTCACCCGAGGTGGCGATGGAAAACAGGTCTAACAGCGAGCGCTCTCCCAACACCTCCACGGCGCGAGCTAAGTTAGCTCGCGAGCTAAGTTAGCTGGCGACCTAGCGGCGCAAGCTAAATTAGCTAGGGTGACCAGACGTCCTCTTTTTCCCGGACATGTCCTCTTTTCGAGACCTAAAAAAAGCGTCCGGCAGGGATTCCAAAAACGTCCGGGATTTTGCTACGTGCGGGAAAATAGTTATTACCCCCTTACAAGTTTTGGAAATGGTACGTCCGGGATTTTGCTACGTGCGGGGAAAATAGTTATTACCCCCTTACAAGTTTTGGAAATGGTATCTCCCTCACGTTCCACCTTCTTGCGCAAGCTCTGACTGTAGAGAGAACTGTCATTGGTCGACCGATCTCAACGTAAATGTAAGTTCACGGCATGCTACACACTACTGGTAACCCCCCCCCCCACCCGCGACGAAGTGTCCTCCTCTCTCTCTCTCTCTCTCTCTCTCTCTCTCTCTCTCTCTCTCCTCCCCCCCCCCCCCCCCCCCCCCCCACACAAAACATGACAGAACAATCCAACAAAACTGTGGTTGTAAAACACTGCACACACAAGAGCACTAGCCGATCAGAACGAATTATATCAACTACCCTAAAATTCGGGTTACAAGCAGCTATTCGGGTTATAAGCAGCCAAGCTCCCTGCTGTCCTCCACGGCACCCACCACAGCACCATTGAGTGTTAAAACAAGCAAAACACTAAACATATCATAACGTCTCTTATGAATCAGCCTGAACTCTTCTGTTGCAGCAAGGTAGCTTTCTGTTGTGTTGACAGAAGTCACGCTGGCCCACTGGCCAATCACAGCGCATGTTAATAGTCACGCTGGGCTACTGACCAATCATACGTCCACGCCAGTTCGCGGGCGCTGGCACGTCAAAGAATACACCCAGCTTGTCAAACTAAAGATCTGATTTGTTGAAGTCTATGACAATCAACGACAACGTCGACTCTCCGTGTACTTTAATCTGCAAAGGCCAGTTTAAACTGCTTTGCTTCCATAGAGACACAGGAGGAGAAAATCTGATTGGATGAAAGCTCTCCTTAAAACTAGCTGCACTGAAAGCAGCACTGCAGGCTGGAAGCAGAGCAACAGAGGACGACAGGAGCTGTGTAATGAGAAAATAAGCTAATAGGGAAAAATTATTATAATACATGTAGTGTATTTGTGAAAAACAATTAAATTATAAAATAGCTATAACTTTGTGATTCTGTTTAGGCCAGCAGAGAAGGCTTAGCTGGCCCTGACGGCCCACCACTGGTAGAATGAGATTGGATTTAAACATATTCTGGCCTCAATTTCTGTATCAAGTAAAATGTAACAGAATCTGATAGAATGTCATAGAATGTGTCCTGCCAAAACTAAAGTGATGATGCTGATCCATGCATGAAAATGACCCAACATCCAATACCATAATAGCACACTGGCACACACCCACACACACTAATATGAATTCATTAGGAAAAAGACAGCAATGATTAGAGACCTAATGGGCGTGTGTGACGATGCGTTTAAGGGTGGATGTGTGTGAGCAGTCAGGCATGGTTCAGACTCGAACGAAATAATTATCCGTTTCATACTGATGAATCAAATGACTGACACATACAGAAACACACACATAGAGACATAAATACACTGCTAAGTCCTTTTTTCTTCTGCGTAGACACATTTTCCTGACAACATATTTTTCAAAAACCTCTGGCAGTTAGCAATTAAGTTGGCAGAAAGAAAACACACAGTCGATATTCATAACACATACAACCAGGTACCCGTTTGCAAATTTACAAAATAATAACACAGGCACACACACAAATAGAAGCACACTTGCAAATTTTTCTGACAGGCTGTCAGACCATTACAAACCATATTGATTGTGCTGCTTTTATTCAGAACTTAGAATGACAACAGACACACAGCAGACACACAGCAGCCAGCGCTACTTATTGGCTATTGAAACTTGTGTAAACCTACACAAAGAAGGAAAGAAAAGGCACCCACACTTCAATAAAAACATTTGTCTCTGTCTCAATTTGTATAACGTGTTATTGATGGAAGAAGTCATCTGGAATAATAATCAGTCAGAGGCTGAGCGATAGAGAGAGACAATACAGAAGGGAAGAAGAGGAGACAAAGAGCCTGAGATGGTATCCAAGAAAAAATAAAGTTATAGAAATATAACTGTTATTAATCTTAACCATTTATCATGCAAGTAACCATATATGGTAATTTTCATCAAAGTATTTCAATGAGTGCCCGACAAAGGGCTAATTCATGCCTATTTACTCTGTTGAACCATGGCCGCTCCCTGAAACTTTCTGCAGTAATCGGCCACAAAAAACTCTTGAAAACTAATATTTATTTATCTGGAACTTACACTTAAGATTCTAAGTGATGTGTTTAATAATATGTCTCATTCCCTGAAAATGAAGTAAGATTGATGATCCAGGAGGTATACTCTTTAAATTAGGCTAAAGGAGGTTAACAAAACCAAGTTGAGGATCCTTACATGATTGCTGATAAAAAATAAATAACTAGCCGGTCATGCTTAGGAGACTTCAGCTTGCAAATACTAATAAAGTTTAAATCATGATAAATAATATTGTGCAAGTCAGTGTTTTTGGTTGTCGACTTCTCAGTAAAGAGAGGAAGCTGCCATGTAGGTGCTGTTTTTGAAGTACACTCAGCTTTTACACAACTCACTGTAATTGTTATCGTACTACCACCCGGTACTTAAGCATTTGCCAAAAAAAGAAATCCATCAATGTACATTTTTATAGACCTTTGTAGCCATTTTTCTGACATTAAAAAAAATCTCTCTTTGAACCGACTAACACTGTGCAGAACTTTGTCCCGATCTTGGTCTTGGTGTCACAGTTCAGCTCCACACCCTCCTCACTCTGTTTGTCAGCCACTCCCTTCACCTGTTCACTCACCTGCCTCTGATCACCAATCAAGCCCCTATATAGACTCCTGTCTCCCAGTGACACCTTGCCAGATTGTTTTTCGGTTCTCCATGCCAAACTCTCCAGCACTCATCCACGGGCTGATTTCCTGTTGCCGACCCTGGCTGTCCCGGTTTGACCCGCTGTTCCTGACTCCCGGTTAACCTACCTGCCTTCTTGATCCTGACTCCATTGTACTCTGCCTGCCTGTTTCTGGAGATTCCATTAAAAGGTCAAAGATCCCTGGAGTCACGTGTGTTGCTCTTGGGTCCAGATACGACCATGTTACACTTGGAAAATTTACATAAATATACCTGCTTTTCAAAACTCGCATATTAATATCGGTATCAGCCTCAAATAGACCGCCTGCATCTTCCAGTCATCTGCGGCTTAATATTAATATTTTTTTGCTTATCATTTTCTGTTCCGTAGAATTGCACAAAGTAGCTATCTTTCTCTCTTTCTGTCATTCTTGAGGACCAGCCATCTTGGTTGAATATCTTATTTAAAATTGTCACTGGACAAAACCGACTACAAGTACCGTGCTTACGCTCAGTGATAAAAAGCCCTGCAGAAAGGCAGATTGAAATGTGTAGTGTGAGTTAACTCAACACGCAAAATCAATAAACCGCCCAGTGTCTGCCTGATAAAGAACATGCAGCTTAGGAGCACACATGCGTAGCATCATTCCACTAAGTGGTGGAATAAGGAGGATTTCACATTATGTATTCAATTTTAATTTTAAGAGGGGGAAACTAGAAAAGCTAAACAATTATTCAGCACATGAGTATATATTGTATACAGTGCACTGATGTCTCAGTATAGCAGACAGATTGGACTTTATTATTATTATTTGTCATTACTGTGTCATTCATTTTGAATCTATTCTTTTCTATTCTACTACAGTATAGTATATTACTGTCTTTATCCTGTCGTTTGCCTCTGTCCTTGTCTCTCCCTCTGTGTATTTAGATAGTGACATTATGCAAATGCCATCACCTGTAGTAGCTGATAATCTGTCATTATAGCACATTCTTAAAGTGCTCTCAAACCTCAAGCATGCACGCATGCACACACACAGGCAGGCAGTACACACAACAGATGAGACATTCCATCTGTCATAAGATGGAACTACTTAAATCCATTATACTCTATTGTTTTGGATTGTTTTGATTCCAAGACACATACACACACACACACACACACACACACACACACACACGACTTGTCATCTGACACCAAGCACAACCACCAGTAATATGTGGCACATGTGGCATTATGAAACTTGTTTTACTTTAAGAGGCTTAAAAAAGAATAGGTGGCTGCAAAGTCTGCAAGGTTCTGTCAAAATAAAAAGACATTAGTCTCATGGATAAGTGAAACTTTGTCATACAGTAGCTATTTGTTGTCATGGCTCTCTATCAATGTCAGAAAGAGTCTCACCCCTTTTTATTTCTTTACTCAATTATATCTTATCATTTCTCCATCCTCAGCATTGAGTAGACTCCATTTCCATCCACCTTTGGAGAAAACGTCAATGACATATCAAATACCTGCTTGGACATTCAGTCTTTTTTTCATTTCTCTCTTCCTAGAGCTCATTTTTGCATTGTGAAGTTGCGAGCTGAACATTCAGCCTGGTATTTCTCCTCTATGCTTTCCCTTTTTATATACAGACGCTACAGGGGGAAAGTAGATGAGAGAGCAGAGTAGATGAGGGAGAGAGAAGTAGAGAATAAAGAAGAGGAAATGAGAGGCTAGCAGAAGGAAAGAGTGGAGAGCTGGGGGTACAGGAGCTGGGAAAGGGGAGAAGACAGTGAAGACAATGACGAAGATAAAAAAATACCACAAAAGAGTATACAGATTAAGATACCTGAGATGTTGTACAGCAGGTATATGATTTTTTTCATTTCTATACAACAATGGCTCAACAACAAAGTTGCCTTCACAACATTGGGGAGGTGTGGTGACCATGAGCTCAGCAATATGAGCCAAATTCAGTTATCAAGCAGGAAAACCAAAAAGAGGTCTAAAACAACATCCATTCAACACTGGACCACAAAAGACAATATTTGTGGAAGTTGTGTCATAGTGTATTGTCTGTATTACAACTTTTTACAGCAATTCATGCTCTCTTTTTTTGCCTCTCCTGTCACTCAATTACAACCAGTATATTGGATATTATTGACCAATGTGAAGGTAAAATAATGAATATAAGCTCACCTTCCCAGACTCCATTGCAGTGATGACCCACACACAGTGTGCATTGTTCTCATATTGAACCGGGTAGTTAGGAGAAGTTATGACCCCATTGGGCCCCCTTAGATTGCTGCCACAGGTACGAGCTAGAGAGGAAGAAAGCACAAGAGAGAGACAGAGCGACAGAGTTTTAAAGAAGATTTATGGAGTAATCAAAGTTATGCCCTCAGATTGCAAATGTCCTCTTACCTTACAAAGAGAAACCACAGAGATAGGATGTGGCAGTGAGAGAGGAATTAGGGTTCAATACAACCAAAACTGAAACTGTGAGACATATCTTAAATTATCCATGAAACCATTAAATCAAAAACTTAAAAAATTCCCCACAATGAAATCATTCACAGCCCCTTTCAAAGTCTTCCTTTTGCAGATATTTCACAGGTTTTCCACAAACACTACTTGCTAGTGAGATTAAACTGATTACTTATTCTACTTCTCCACTTGGCTACTTACATCGAATTTCATTTTCTCTTCTACTTTACTTTCCTACTGTTTTTTCTTTTTTTTTTTACAGATCATCAGACCAGTAAAACATGGTTTTGAAGCCTTTCATTGATCATTCACCTCAGTCAATACAAAATAAAACAATTCTCTTTAGGAGTGGGCTATTACCATTTATCAAGCGCATCTTCATCATCAAATGTGTTTCCATGATTGTGTTAATCATCCCCGTTACTTAAATTAGCGATACAATTTATTTATTTTTTGTTCATTGTCTAAAACACTGAAAGTGAAGGTGTTACCTGATATACAATGTGCACACACAACGTTATAGTGCAAAATATGTTATGACATCAAGAGTGAAAGTGATACAACACCAGAAATACAAAAACAAGACAATTGTTGTTCAAATAAAGTAACTTTCTATGTACAAAAAGAGCAGTTGAATTTGCAATATTGTGACGATGTAAAAAAGGAAGAACCACATGCTGTATATTCATGCTGCAGTTTGAGGAAAGGAAAATAAAGTGTTCTAGAAAATGGATTAAATTACCAAAAAGGGCATATAATTAGCTCCACAATTCTACTGTCAACAGGAGTGCTGCCTTTCAGAAACCTTTCGCATTGGATAAAAACATAAAAATGCATAACTTGATATAAATACAAAACATACAGCCTTGTGCAATGGAGAAAAAAAGTACTTTGGGCTGTGGTCTGAAGACAATTTATTTCATCCGGTTTCCCTATACATCCACATGCATGTGTGTTGGACACTGAAAGACCTC